>OY744522.1:127471613-127521613 GCA_963556195.1 Sepiola atlantica
TTGACCATCTCTTTTGGTCACTATCCTTCTACTTCGTGTGTTATGTTACTTAGTTTTCTTGTCCACAGATCTAAAGGCGTTCTAGTTGGGTCTCAATTTGCTTACATGGTCAGCTCCACATTTAGATGGTGATTGCTAATAGTTAGTATTGAAAAGCAGCTAACACCATCTAAATGCAGCCTCGACGAAAAAAATTTATTTGTCGGAACGACCAGATTAGAGACATGTCTAAGAGTTTTCAATTATCATTGTAAAATTAATGTAGAAAAATATATATATATATATAGTAGAGAATGGTAGTTTGCTTGAAGCATTGCTGGGTATAGTAGTAGTAAGTTTTTGAAAGGCTGTGGGCAATGCAATTCCGGGTAAGATGCAAGTTGAAAGGAAAGGAACAAAAACAATAAAAATAAATCGAATACGATATAAGACTTACTATTTATTTTTCCTTTTTTTTTCCTTTTATTTTTTTTTTTTTTTTTCTTACATAACAGCAAGAGTGTTTTAGCTGTTCGTGTGATGTCCGGGTGATTAAAAATCACTATTTGATATTTCGGGAAAAGACATCCCTTTTTCAAAAATAATTAGACCAGAAGAAGAATAATATTTTATTCTTCTCCGACTGTGTAGAGAATAATACAAAACAAAATGGCTGCCAGATATAGACCGCAGCAAAAAAGCAGTTTCACAGGAAATATAAATTAAGTTAAGTTTTATTTTAATATTATGTTAAATATATGATTGGTGTTTAGAATATTAGTGTAATGTTGGTTAGGTGTATGGTGTTCGATAAACTGTTAGTTTTGATAATATATATATATCATTTTTTTATTTTATTTTTTTTATATTTGAATATTTACTTTGTTTTATCTTCGTATTTTTATTTTGTTTATCTTTCTATCGTAATTTAAGAATTTTAATATAAAGTAAAGTAATTAGTCTCATATTTTAAATATTCTAGATCTATCTACTTATCGATTTCGATTATCATCTATTAAAGAAGTGTTATTAATTACTAATTGTGAGTTTCGTCAAATTAGATTAACGAATTAACTTAGAGATGGGAAAAAACGTCTCTACTTTATATATTAGATATGTTTTTTTTTATTGGCCGAGCATCAGCGATTTCCTGATTTTTAAGATGCAGTAATTCTATTCAACTCGTAAAACAAACGCCATTGTGCAAAGTAAGTGTACTTTAAGAAACATAGTCCCAAAAACGTTCAACAGATTAAGAAGGCTGCCAGGTTTAATACAAGTGAGAAGACATACATCGAAGAGTAATCTTACTCGTGTCTCAGACAGAAATTGGCATGATTGTCACAGTGTAATAGAAAAACAACAATGGATGCCCACCAGTCGATGGTTAACTTAAAAAAGGGAACTTAACCAGATTAGAGACAAGGTTTATCGCTTCCGAGATTTTTTTTAGAGATATCTCGTATTTTGATAATTCTTTTGTCGAGAAGGATACGAGATTTAATAACTCTTATAATCGCTCTCTATCTCTGTCTCGAAGATTTTCATTTTTCATGTGTGCCAATGACACGGTGGACAACAGCTCAGATAGCTGAGAAACAAACTGAGTTTCAATCTCAAGCAGAAGCACTCACATGTCTAGCCACACTTAAGAGCTGTGATACAGCGAACCAGTCTGTATGTTGATTACTATACGTACATATATGGTGTGAAGCCCAACCTTTCGACCTTATGATTTATTGAATTATTTATTTTCAAACTGCAACTAATATATAGGAGTATTCTTCACTCATCGGCAAAGTAAAATAATCTGGCGGCCAGATTTGGCTTGTGGGCTATAGTTTGGTGACCCCTGTTTTGAACAATTTAGAAAGAAACTATTAAGTAGGATGATATCTCTAAACAAATGAACGCATTTTATATGTAGATGATGGTCTCATGAATTTCATCATATATATATATATATATATATAATGGGTATAATGTGTGTGTATGTGTGTGTGTAATCAGGAAGATCAAAGCCTGCTAATCTATCGGCTTTGTAAGCACAGTGCAGTTTAAATATCAATTTATTTGGCATGATGTAGAAATTATTGATTTAGCTGCGATGCGACGACAGTTTTGGGCAACTGATTCCGCGTTCTTGGAAATGATCGCTTTAAACGAGTATCCGCCGCGATGATCGCATCAACCCGTTCATCTAGAAGACCTGATTAATATCACATGCTTATCGTACCGATTTGTCTACAAGTGTCGGATGCGGCTTACACAATTTGATTAGGCGAAACTCCTGTGACTAACACGATATCAAGGTAGACAACTTCCTTGCCGTTTTGATTTTGAGGAGTGATGGTCGGAGATTAAGCGCCAAACACTCGGCGGCCACCTCTCCACACGGCGGTGGCCGGGGAACGATGGCGTAAATATAACGTTAACCGAAGAGAAATTGTATTCCAGGCTGGGGTACAACGAAATTTGAAGTTACATGCGTACAAAGTGGCCCTTAAAAGTAACGTGGGTGTGTGTTATTGACCTAATGGATACGGTCACAGAATCTGGTACTGGTACAGTTTCTGTCTCGTGCTAAAACCGACTTTTCGTCGGCATCTTCCGGATGCTTATATAAACAGCCGGAAGATGCCGAATGAAAGCGACCCAGCGTCAAAATCAAAACGAGATGATGTTATCAACCAGGAAGAAATAATGCAACAACATTTAAAGCAATAAAAAAAACACTCACCGTATGTAAAATTTTATGAAAAAATATTTATTTTTTAGAAAGAAAATATAATGAAACAACTGTTACACTTTTTTTTTTACAAGAATTTTTTTTTCATGCGAAAGTTCAGGTTTGTTTAATTGGTCCCCGATTCATAAAATCGGGGGACTTATGTTTTGAAGCATGTCCGTCCGTCCGTCCGTCTGGATTTTTCTCCGCAACCATCCATTGAATTTCTCTGAAATGTTGCATGAAGTTGTAACTTTAGTCAGGTTAGAACATTGCGTGATCCCCCTCTGTATGTGACTTGATGTGGCGAGTGTAAAATGCAATAGATTTGGGAAATTTGGGGCATTTTTAACCCCCCTTTGACCCCCTGGGGGCGCGAACCAGAATTTTTCTGAGGTCAAGGATGCTCATTTTATATCCAGAGCAATTGCCTCTACATTTTGGCCAAGTTTCAGAAAAATTGATTGATGGATCAAACGTTATTGGAGAAAAGGGTCATTTTTTTACCATTTTGGGGGCTTTTGACCCCCTGGGGACGCGAACCAGATTTTTTCCAGGGTCAGCGATACTTATTTTCTATTAGGAACAACTGCCTCCACATTTTGGCCAGGTTTCAGAAAAATTGAATAGATAGATAAAAAGTTATGGGGGGCTAACCAGATTTGTTTTCAAAAATCGGAGAATGTCACTTTCTAACCTGACCAAAGTTACAACTTCATGATAATTTCAGAGAAATTCAATGGATAGTTGCGGAGAAAAATCCGGACGGACAGACGAACGGACGGACATGCCTCAAAACATAAGTCTCCCGATTTTATAAATCGGGGGACCAATATTCCCTCAATCTTTAAGTGCACCCCTTATCGAGCTATAATTGCATAACCTCCGCCATTTAAAACTCCTAATATCTCCTATTTTTATCAACTTTAAATCATATGTATAACATTTTCTGGGGAAGACAATGGAAATGGTCCGAAATATCTGAGTGAGTTTCTAATCTAAGAGAGCTAGGGAGGGGGGCGAACCTCCTTTAAAAATTAAAATATATCTTATATTGATGAAATTTATATCATGTATAAAATCCTCCGGGGGAGACAATGAAAAAGTCCAGAATCTCTACGTTACTCTCTATCTGTTGAATATCTACGTTAACCATGGGGACAGAACCGACTTAAAACTTCAAATAAGTATGTATCCGATTTTAAAGAAATGTAATCCATATGTATAAGACACTAGAGTTTTCTAACATGTAAGCTTCTTCCGACTATATTTTGCGGTGAAAGTGGGGAGGAGGGAGTTCAGTAAAACAAAGAAAGTAAATGGTGCTATGAGCATAGTGGGAAAGTACATGATAGTTATTCTAATTAAATCCCGAGCAACGTCGAGTTTTCCTGCTAGTTAAATGTTAATGTATAAATAAATGTATTGAGATCTTAAATACTAGGTGTCTTTTAATTTATTTGTAATAACCTAAAAGAAGTGTGCTGGCATACATATATATATATATATGTATATTTATTAATTGTAATCTTGTGCAGTTAAGCCCCTATTAAGGGGATACAATTTGAAAATGTTTAATTTTGTGTAATTTTACACTGGCTCAAATTTCAAGGAAGGATCATGATTCTTTAGAGATCCCTTTATGCAGACATACATATTACCGCCTTACAAAAAACTCTATAGGTAAACTGCCATTCCTCTCATATTTCACGTTTCTAGGTCTAATAACCTAAATTATTTAACTGAGACACAGATAGATACACCCACTCATAATATAAGGGGCATTTTCTGTGTGCGTGCGTGGCTAGCTGTCCGTCAGTCACACTTTTTTAAAAAAATATCTTAACTTTATTTAGAAATGGAAAATATTGCATTAATACTAAATAATACATTTCCAACAAATAAAGTGGATGCCATGACCGGAAATCGAAACCGAAACCTTAAGACTGATGTTCTACGAACTGAGCTATTTAGATTTTATTCTCAAAACGTTTCAGTCGACGTAACCTCTAATCTTCTTCAGGTGCGTTTTGTCGAACTCGGAACCCTGTACTGAATTTCGACCAAAAACGTGTATTTAATCCACGGGGATAGATTGCTCTCGTTTCGTCTATCATGACCGGGTAGAAATCTTAAGAAATGTTATCTCCCGCACTTAGGATTGAACCTTCAACCTCTAGAAGACTGTCACTTAGAACTGATTAACTTAGCACTTTTATCAGTTGCGCCACGGGTCCGAGATTAGAACAGTAGTTCAAAAAATCTAAATAATATAAATTATTACATATTTGTATTAGTTTTAATTCAACATAACAAAATGTAACGGATAAAAGTGCTGAGTAATAATCAGTTCTAAATAACAGTCTTCTGAAGGTTGAAGGTTCAATCCTCAGTGCTGGCGATACTAAAAATACAATTACGAATTACTTAAGACTTCTACACGGTCATGGCTGAGAGAGGGTTCCGTACAGATTCCCGAGTTCGAAAAGATTAATGCAAAGATGGTCGGAGGTTACACCGCCCGAAACGTTGTGAGAATGACATCCAAGATGAGAACAGTAGTTCGAATTATCCAAATAATCTATCCTTGTCTAAAAAATTCCGAAACGTATGAAATACTCTTCTCTTCCCCGTTTATATACCTCCCCCTCACTGTATGTTGTACTCCTCCCCCATTTCTGTCTGCATGAGTGCAGGTATCTTTGTAGGGGTGGTTGTTGCTGCTAGACGTCGAGCGTGACAACTTTATGTCCACGTATATACAAAGACGAGAGATAGGTAAGTATTAGTATATCGATGTTTAACAACATAAATCCTAATTGATCTGTTTGCTCGACTGTCAGGCTATAAAACATCTTGACCCTTGACAGCTGTATTGGTTTAGAGTATATCGCCTTACATCTTTCGTGGGTTTTTTTTCGTTGATATTCAAATTATCGTATTATCTTTGTCTTAATAGGTTTTATATGTCAAACAAATCTCTTGTACGTCTTTAATGCTTCAATCACAGTTCAAGATTATCGTCAGAGTAAGAAGTCGATAAGCTAAAAAAATAATGAAAGACAGAAAATAGTACGTTTTGCTGTTTCGTCTTGCAAAAACACGCAAAAAATTATTACGTTATTATTACATTTCTCTTCTTATTCTTTCAAAAATTTTCATTGTTCGTTTTTTCTTGTTTTTTTAAAAATCTTTTTTGCTCTTTCTTTCTTCTGTTGTTTTTTTTTCATCCTTTTTCTTCATTGATACTATTCTGTTATTGATTACCGTTTCCTCTTCATTTTTTCTTCTCCCTTCTTCCCCCCCCCTTCTTCTTCTCCCCTCCCTTCTCCTCCCCCTTCCTTATTCCCCCTCTTCCTTCTTCTCTCCCTTCCTTCTTCTCCATCTCCCTTATTCTTATTTTCTTCCTCTCTCTCATTCTCTCTTTTTTCTTCCTCTTCTTCTCGTCTGTTTTTCTTCTCTTTTCGCTTTCTTCTACCCATTTTTTCTCATGTCTATTTCTTCCTCGTGTCTTTTTCTTTCTTTTGTATTGTTCTTTCTTTCTATTTTCTCTTTCTTTCTTTCTCTTGTCCCCGCTCTCTCACTCTCTCTCTCTCTCTCTTGTCTCATTTTATTTTATTATTTTCTTTTTCTTTATTTCTCCTTCATTTCTTCATCGCTATTTTTCTTACTCTTTCTTCTCTTTTTCGTTCTGTCACTTATTCTTATGTGTTTGTAGCCGGATAATAGACACTCATCCAAACCTCAACCATTCCTCGATTTTCATTCAATAACCAATTCCATATCATGCAATTTTCACCCGATTATTCCATTTCCCATTGACTCGCCGCCATTGTAGACTTGTTATTCTGCAGACACGCTGATTCCTGCTAACCAAACATTTCCATTCACAGACGTTTGTTTTTCTCAACGAATCTTTCGATGAAAAGCTTTGTCTGTCTGTCGATCTATCATCCTTCCGGTTGACATAGCATTGTAATTGCTAAACGTGCAGATTGAATGAACTCATTGTAGTTTAGATGCGTCCAAGCATCTATATAAATGGATTTGTCGGTCGGGCGATCTGTCACGTTTCCTCGTTAAATATGCGGATTAAATGGCTACATTTTATGTTAAAGGTGTATTTTTACTGGTTCCCTTTTTCCTTCATCTCCTCTTCCTTCTCCTCCTCCTTCCCCTCATCCTCTTCCTCCTCATCCTCTTTCCCCTCATCCTCTTTCCCTTCATCCTCTTTCTCCTTATCCTCCTTCTCTTCATCCTTCTTTTTCTCCTTCTCGTCTTTCTTATTCTCCTTCCCGTTTTCTTATCCTTCTTTTCCCCATTCTCCTTCTTCTGCTCCTCATTTTTTTATCCTTATCGCCCACCTCCTCCTTATCGCCCACCTCCTCCTTTTCGTTATCGCCCACCTCCTCCTTATCGCCCACCTCCTCCCTTTCGTTATCGCTCACCTCCTCCTTTTCGTTATCGCTCACCTCCTCCTTTTCGTTATCGCCCACCTCCTCCTTTTCGTTATCGCCCACCTCCTCCTTTCCGTTATCGCACTTCTCCTCCTTTTCCTCAGCGCCTCCTCCTTTTTCCTTCTTTTAATCTCCCTTATATTCTCCTGATCTCCCTCTTCCCCTTCTCACCGACCTCTTATTTTCTCCTCATCGCCCTCTTTCTTTTCATCCTCATCGCGCTCCTTCTTCTCACCATTCTACTACTTCTCCTCCGACTTCCCCTCCTCCTCTTCATCCTCCCCTTCATCCTCCCCTTCCTTCTTCACCATGCTTCTCCGTCCTCTTCCCCTTTTCTCATCTTCGTCTTTAGTCTTCTGCTACTTCTCTTCTCCTTCTTTATCTCTTCTTCTCCTCTCGCTTTCATAAGAGGCTCAGTCTGTCGGTCTATTTGTCACACTTCAGTTTCAAATAGCTAAATGCACATATTCAATACCTGTTCTTGTTCTGTTTTTCTCTGCAAAATGGTTTATTCTGCTATTGGTGCCAACATCAGATTTGGCATTTTCTTACCAGTCTTGCCTTGCCGCATTTTTACGTGCAATTTACTTATTTTGTGACCGCATGACCTTTTCCTCATACGATAAACTTCCTGAGTTGATCGACTCAATCCCCCCCCCCAAAAAAAAAGAAACAAACACAACTAAATCTCTATTTGCCTGGTTATTGGTCTCCTACATAATTAGCATGCAATCAGATATATCTCGGTATTTCTCGAAATGATATATCGAGCTGAATATTTTCTAATGGGTTCATATTCTACCAATATATATCATCTATGGAAGAGGGAGAAAGAGGGAAAGAGAAGAAATAGGAACAGCGCGACTATAGTGGAACAAAATAATACACATACACCTGAAAATATTTATGATATACATTTATGAATATAGTGAGGTATATGTTTATATATTTGTATGTACAAGATTAACTTCAAAACTAATTAACCGAACATTATGAATTTTGGAAAACAGCTACTAGGCATAAAATGATGGTAATGTGAGCTATATTTAGTTTTATTTAGTTGTATGTGCATGGTGTAGAAAGGAGATGGCAGTACTTTGTGGAACTTTAGATATTTTCAATTTTTGTCGAATTTTAGCAATAGGTATTAGACATCAATTAATAAATATTCCCTAAATCTCAGTTTGTTTGGAGTATTTTTTTTTTAATTTAGGGGGCATAATATGGACAAAAATTTTAAAATTCAAATACATCAGATATGCATTGAAGTTGATCCAGGATCATTAGACACCAGTTAAGCAAGATTTCCTGAATTTTTATTTCTTCTGAACCCCTTTTCAACTTAAGCCTTTAAAATAAGCAGAATAAACCATTTTGCAGAGAAAATTTAAACATTTTCTAAAATAAAAATCGTGTAATGGCTTATGATCAACTATTAGAATAAGGATTCTAGACATAAAACTTAGTGGCATTATATCTTTATTTTAATCTTCGAATGGGACATAAGAGCGGTGTAAAGCTGTTATGTTCAGGAAATTCATTTTACCCGTCGTGAAACGGATATTCTTTTAGTATATATATATATATATATATATATATATATATATGAAGAGTCCGACTGCAAAACGCGATAAACGCCATTCTAAAAATGGCGAAACTATCACTACGAAAATTGTTGCATGTAATCACCCGGCAACACTCAAAAGTCAAATTTCACATAATAGGATACTGCCATAATTTCTCTTTGCTCTCAATAAAAATAAGCTTTTAGTTAAAGTCTATATTAAATGTATTCGTCTTTTTTATGGTTTAGGGTAGCAATTTAAACTAATTGGATTTATCGCGTTTTGCATTCGAACTCTCTCTCTCTCTCTCTCTATATATATATATATATATATATATATATATATATATACCTGGAGAGATGAATGAAAAAATCGGATCAAATTACCTAATCTCGTAAGATTTATATTTTGTCTTTATTATACTAAGATTTCCTTAGTAATGGTCGAAAATATTAATTTAGAATCTTTACAAAAAATGATTTGGGCATGAGAGATAAAAAGGGACAACATATATATGTGTATTAAGAGAGCTATTATAAGGCTATAACAATACAAGAAATGGAAGTATGTTGGTGTTTAGAAGGAGGACACAGTGTTTTTTTTAATTTATAGGAAATATTACTTGTTTAGTCACAATTTTCACACATATCTAATGTGGTGACCGTGTTCAATTATATATTTCAAGGTAAGACCTCTTTATCAAATAGTGAGGTTTCAAATATGAATTTTTAAAAATAAATAATTTAGTTTTTGGTCATCCTTTCTTAACACCGACATATTTCCATTTATTGCGTTGTGATAGCCTTCTATGACTCCTCTTTATACATATTACTGCTTCAAGCAAAGTACGTTTCTTTGTTATATATATGCACTCACTCATAGATATCTGTCTGTGATTCCTTGATTTTTACCTCAATACCTGATTCCAGCTCATACCATTTTCACTCGATTATTCCATTTCCTATTGACTCTGTGCCATTGAAGAGTTGTTATTTTACAGACATGCCGATTCCTGTCGAACAAACATTTCTATTCGGAAACGCTTGTTTTTTTAGGGGGGGGGGGTTGTTTTCTTTCTTTTACTATTTTAGGTGAAAATCATTCAACATGGTATCATCATCTGCAATTGATGCAGGCATCAGATTTGGCATTTGCTTACCTATTTTGGCATGGTTGCATTTTGATACACAATTTACTTATATCGTGACCTTATCCGCGTACAATAAACGCACTGGGTTTGAACAAAAATCCAAAGCAAACGCATCTTCATCTGTTCTGTTTATTATCCGATGATCAGAAAGAGATCTGCATGACAGCAAATGATCCATTCACTCTATTCTTTTCTTTTCTTTTTTTACCTTTGATCCAGTCAGACAAGGCATATAGCTACTGTGATTAGAGGCCAGATTTATAGGGGGCATCCTAAGTGGGGAGTTGTGCAGCAAGATATTTGTTCACATTACGTTTACATTTTGGCATGTTGGTACAGGCTGGGAAACGGAAATTAAGGAAGAGAATTTCGTAGGGGAGAGGTCAGAGGAAAGAAACTATTAGAGTAGAAAGCCTTCTTTCTATAGGAACCTCTACAGTGAAGGGTGGGATTTTGCTGCTAAGCACCTTTATCAGGGGGTGTTTACATTGAGGGGGGGGGGGCAAGTGCAGTAAGTTCATCAGAGAAGATTCCGTGGAAGTACTAGTAAAACAAGCACAGGGATGCCGCATTGCGGCGATGGGACAGAAGCTAGAGCCTGGTAGACAGTGTGGGATCTGTTGGGCAGGATTCAAAAAGAGTCTCTAACCTAAGTGGGAGAGACTAGTGGTTGAAGCACCAGCTCAGATGGAGCAATTATACTCTATGCATTAGCGAATGATGGCTTGTTCTTTGCATATTAATCAAACCGTACCTATATTTTATCTATCATCCTGGGCCATTATTTATCTACCCATATACATGTATACAAAACAAGAAAGAGTCAGATGCGTCCTAAGATGGAGTACTGCTGCCACATCTGGGTAGGGGCCGCTCAGATTACTCTTTCTTGCTTTGAGGGAGTAAAAAATCGACTTCGCAATCTAGTGGGGAGTGATCTCAAGCTTACGGCCTTTTTCTCATAGAAGAGACGTTGTAAACCTTTGTCTACTCTATTGTTATTTCTATGCTAAGTGTTCGACTAACTTCTAATCCCCCATCCCGTAAAAGATTTACAGCGAAAACTCGTTTTATTGCAACCACTGCTAAAAAAAAAGATGTATTTCCTTCCTCTGTGTACCTAAAACTTAACAACACTTCCATGAACAGTGTATCCTTCCAAGAACCTCCCTATCTGTGAAACACAATACCGTGGGGCTGCTTCACAGCTAGGTATAATATGGTCGTTTTCAAGTATAATGTTAAGCCGTCCTCTTAAGTAATCAAATTGTGTCGAATCCATTCATAGAATTGGCCATCAACCAAATGAAATCTCATTGACCATAATCCGTGTGTGGCCTCTGGATTTAGTAAGTAGTGAAGAGTTACTATAAAACATGTACAGTGAAATGCAGACATATTAAGAAGTACTTACTTTTCTTATTTGAGCTCAGATTAACTAAAAAAGGTGTGTACAATAAAAACAGTCGTCCAAATTATTAACCATAAATCTTATATAGAGAACATCCAAAAGCTATTATCCTTAGTAAATAAATAACAATCTATATTTATATGAAGTTAGGTATGTGTTTATATATTTGTATGTACAGAGTTCACTCGTTACCTAATACTGCTGCTACCAGATCAGGCTGTCTAAAGATACCGGTTTCCTGACCAAAAATGTACCAAACATTAATGTTATTTTTTTTTCTTTTCCCTTTACAAAACTCAATCATGTTCTGCAAAAACAACATTTTATTCTACAAAACAACCAAACCTAACCAAACATCATTAATATATACTTGAACATATAAACAACTCTAAACATAAAAACTTTTACCAAAATGACCGAATTCGGCATCAGATAACCCGAGGAGAGTGAATATGCCGTAAAAGAAAACAACCAAAAATTAACTAGTTAACCGGCAATTATAAATTTTGAAACACAGCTACGAGATGTAAGGGATCGTAATGTGGGCTATATTTAATTTAGTTTATGTAAAGAAAGTAAAAAAGTAGTGAGTCCCTTAAGGAAAATTTAGACACCTCAGATTGTTGTGAAACTGTAACAATAGGTGTTAAACATCAATTAATAGATATTCCCAAAACTTCTGTTTTTTAGGAAGTTTATGAAAGAATTTTAGGAGGAATAATATTGGAAAAACATCGCATTTGTGAAAATTAAAATATTTCAGATTTGCATTGAATTTTATCCATAATCACTAGACGTCAATTAAGCAAGCTTCCGTAAATTTAAACTTAACTTTTAGACATTTTCTAGAATAAAAATCATGTAATGGATTTTGATCAGCATTAGAGTAAGGATTCTCGACAAAAGGTTTAGTATCATTATCTTAATTTTAATCTTCATATGGGGGGGGGCATAAAATTAGTGCAAAACTGTTCTGAATGGGGGATTGATTTTAGTTGTCCTGGAACGGGTATTCTTCTTGTAGATATATATATATATATATATATATATATATATATATATATATATATATATATATATATATATATAATTTCCTATTCACATCTCGTTTACCATCAATTTGCTTACATTTACGCAAATTCAATCTTGTATATTATTTTTTATCAACTGTCTATATATAGCAATCAGCACATCCGCTCACAACAAATCATTCTTTACAAAATGTCCAGGCAAGTCAAATGAATTAATTTTTGTTTACGTCATCCTCTCATTTAGTGAGTTTTAAATTAGACTTATTTCAAGGTTGTAATCCAATAAAAACAAGAAAAGAGCATCAGAATTTGAAATGAAACACTTTCAGGAATGGTAGCCATTTTCTTTTGAAGTGGTCCATCGTTGCTTTACGTGTAATAACTTGTTAGAAACAGGATCTTTTTTTTTCATTCTTCTCTCTACCTTTTCAGAATTGAATAATTACTTTTTTCTTTTAGATTCTTATCTTCGTTTTTTCTTTTTCCATTTTTTATTTACTTTATTAGCCTTCTTCTTTTATTTGCGGCTTTTATTTTCCCTTTCTTTTTCTCTATTGCCTCTGCTTTCGTTCTTTCCCCTTTTCGTTATTTTCCCCTTCATTTCATTTCTTCCTTTCCTTGTCCTGTTTTACTTTCTTCCTTATTTCCTTTCTTCCTTTATTTCCATCATTTTTCCTTTTTTATCTATCTTATTTCTTACTTGCTTCTTTTTTTCTTTTCTCCTTTCTTTGATTTCGTTTCCTTTCTTTAATTTATTTCCTTTCTTCCTTCCTTCCTTTCTTTTATTTCCATTAGTTACTTTTTCCTTTCTTTTCCTTCCTTTTCACTGTCTTTATTTCCCATTCCCTTCTTCCTTATTTCCTTTTTCTTCCTCTCTTTTTTAACCTCGTTCAGATAGCAAAATCTCTTGCGTTACTTATAACCTCCCAGTTTCAATCCCTTCCTTTTTTACATCTACTCCTGTTTATTTCCCTCTGTCTTTTCCTCAGTTTAGTCATCTAACTCTTTCTCCTTCTTATCTTACTTTATTTATCAACTGATCTTTTCCTTATCTCTTCATTCGTTCCTTTTATTTTTTCATTTCCTTTTTCTTATTCTTTTCACTCTCATTCTCTCCCCCTCTCTCTCCTTTCATTCCCTTTCTCGCTATCTATCTTCTCATTATCTCACCCTCTATCTCCTTTAATTCTAGCCCCTTTTCCCTTTCTCGCTCACCCTTTTCACTTTCTCGCTCTCCCTTTTCTCTCTCTCGCTCTCCCTTTTCTCTCTCTCGCTCTCCCTTTTTCCTTTCTCGCTTTCCCTTTTCCCTTTCTCGCTCGCCTTTCTCTCTTCCTCGCTCGCCTTTCTCTCTTCCTCGCTCGCCTTTCTCCTTTCCTCGCTCGCCTTTTCTCTCTTCTTCTCTCGCCTTTCTCTCTTCCTCGCCCCCTCTCCTCTGTTTTCCTCGCTCTCCTCCCTCTGTCTTCCTTCCCTCGCCCCTCTGTCTTCTTTCCCTCGCCCCTCTGTCTTCTTTCCCTCGCCCCTCTGTCTTCTTTCCCTCGCCCCTCTGTCTTCTTTCCCTCGCCCTCTATCTTCTTTCCCTCTCTCCTCTCTCTTTTTCCCTCTCCCCTTCCTTCCCTTTCCTCTCTGTACTCCTTCCCTTCTCCCCTTTCTATTCCTTCCCTCTCCCGTCTCTCTTCGCTCACTTTCTCTTCTCACCCTCGATCTTTCCCTCTCTCTCATATTCTCATTTTAAATTGTCAGTAATTTTTCTGTTCTCATTAATACTTTATCCCCCCCTTCTTCGTGACTCTCTATTCAACTTCCATTTTTTCGATTCGTTTACATCCATTATTCATTTTCTAATTATTTCTTCCTATATTTTCCTATTAACGAATATTATAACCTACTTATATTCATATACTTCTCAACAATTACTTTTCTTTAAACATTATATATATATATATATATATATATATATATATATATATATATATATATATATATATATATATATATATATAACATTACTTGTGTTTTTCTACTTCATTTTGATCGGTGTTTCTTTTCTCTGTCATTTTTATCTTAAATTAGTTTTATTCATTTCAAATTTGTCCGCTCAAATACGTTCTTTATTAAATAACGATCAAACCGCCTGTGAGGGTGTTGCTCATCAACGGACGATAAAGATGGAACGCTTGATATAATAAAAAGAAATGAATAAAAAAAGCAATATATAGTAGCAATAGAAAAAAGCAAAAAACAAACATGGCCGCCGATGTGAAACATTCACGCGGCAACATTAGCCAGCTCCATTTGTTTCAGATATTCATAAACAGAACTTGAAGATAAGGGAAGCAACAGAGGAGTGTGAGAAAATGGGGAGGGCAGGTGGGGGAGGTAGCTCGTTGAATAAATCTACAAAAATAAAAAAAAGAACAAAACAAAGTAGAACAAAAATAAATAGATCCATTCAATTACTTTATTTGTTCAATTTAATTCTACCATCTTCCATATCTCATTTTGGGTATTTACATTTATAAATATAAGAATAAGAGAATAATTAAAAACGTTAGAATTACTTTTCTATTCATATTCAATAATAAAGAAAAGATCCTGTTTTATGTATTTTATGTATTTCTTTATTTTTGTCTTTAATTTGAACATAATATTTACATTTTATTCGTTATCTTCGTACATTTATATATATATATATATATATATATATATATATATATATATATATATATATATATATATATGAGTGTGTATGTAAAACTCCTTACAATCTCTTTAAATGCTACTACAGAACATCATTATCTTAAACATTTGATTCAATGGTTTATTCATTCATATTTGTTTTTACTAATTTTTTCTCGTCCGATTTTCCAATATATTCCGCCATTTTCTATGAGGAAATCTATTCATTGTCATCGAATGAAGTTTGAATTCTACTAGACAACTCTCTTACGGTAAATAGTCACCTGAAGAGCTACGAAAATATGAACACATCCTTAACTGACACAATCTGTCACGAACTTCCATGTTCAAGTAATTTGTGTAATGAAACCTTACTGGTACAATCCCAAAATAGGTCCTGAGTCGAGTTGCATGCGTGTGCTTGTTCAAAAATAGAAATACTTGGTAATCAAAAAAAGCACCGCAGAAGGAACCTTTCATATACGATTTTTTTTTTCGGGTTTTTTTTTCTCGTCAGCAGCAAAAAGTTATGTTGCGTGCATAAACATATGCGTGTTCTGACAGCTCGTTTCGTTTCTCGTTAGAGGCGGAACAACATCAACACCTGCATTTTTTAAAATTCTTCACGCTGGCTCGGACCATACCATCGAAGCCTTTTGTTTCGAAGATGTGTGCAGAACAGGAGCCTTCGATTGTATGGCCACGTTGTTTTACGGTAAATAGTCACCTGAAGAGCTACTAAAACATGAACACGTCCTTAACCGACACAATCTGTCACGAACTTCTATGTCAAATAACGAATGTATAACACGAGTCTTCGATGGTATGGTCACGTTAAAAGAATGGATGAGAGTCTTGGGGTTAGCAGATGTAGAACAGTGGAAGTACAAGGGTCAGTTTGCAGGGGTAGGCAGAGAAAAACATGGGAGAAAGTGATGATGATGGGCGTGAAAGAAAGAGGGATAAGAAAGACCTGATCAGATACAGGTTACTTTGGAAGTTAACTTCGAAAAGCTGTCCAACACATAACAGCATGTTAAACATGATGATGATGATGATGATGAACAAGGAAAGTGATTTACTTAATAACTATTGAGGCCTTTTCTAACTAATAGAGTCTCCGTAGTGAAGTGAAGTAGTCCCTATTTTAAAGCGCATGTTTGAATTCTGTCTGAGTTTCATGTTTTCTTTTCGAATTTTTCTAAGAGATAATATTATCCGTTTATGTAATATTGTATTTGTCTCCAATTTACTTGGCTCCCCATAATGGCAAAGTTTGAAAACAGTCGATTCTTTATGTGAACAATTCACGTATAAAAAAAAAATGATTTTTTTTTACTAATGAGTTACCACATATAAAGGTTAAATAAAAACACTCGAGGATAAGTATTAGTGAGACGGATAGAGTAGCGGTTGAATGAGGATGAATATAATGAGAGGATTGAAAATCTCTACATAGCAACCACTCAAAACCAACAGCTGTCTGAATTCTTCCCCCTTTGTCGGAAACATCGCTTCTGGAATGTGAAGATCAAAGCACAAAATAGCGGGGAAGCGAAAGTGACGAGGCTGCCGAAAGTAAACCAGAGGTTCACTTTCTACTCTACTCATGATTGCGAGTATTCTGGACGAGAAACCAAATTGTTAATTTCCCTCAGTCAAGAAAGATCACTCTTCCTCAGACTGGATACAGAACAGATTCTACAGTTTAGTGCTAGCTAAAAGGTCAGACAGAAATGTAATCATTCGTATGTGCAAAACATGGGTATTCTTTAAAAGATAACATTTACTCTAGAACAATACTGTCGGATTTGAAATTCATATATAATAGTCATCCACAAACACCATTTCGCTGTATCACAGCGCTTCAGTGTGCCTAGACAATCAAGTACGTTTTTACCACAGTCTGACCTCTTCTGTTATCACAGAAACTTACCAGAGTAAGTTTAATCTAAATGCTTATATTAAGCCTTTTTTAAATCTATATTTTACGAAAAGCCATGCAATACAGGTGAGGGGTGGACATATGTAGTCATCCACAAACACATTTTCGCTGTATAACAACTCTACAGTTGGGCTAGACAAGCCAGTACCTCAAGCTAAGATCGAAACCTGGCCATGTTGACAACAGGTGGACGTTTTACCCATCACATTGTCAGCACTAACTTACTACAGTAAGCGAAATCTCTCTCTATATAGGTATAAAAAAAAAAATTTTAATAAAATATTTTTAATATCCATAGACATATATGTTTCGTGTTATCTGCACTCGTCAGTATGGATAACGTAACCGTACCGCCGGTTTCACGATTCGAACCCCGGGTGCAAGTATTATGAACCCCGGCTTTTCTTGTCGCTAGGCCGTAATGACGATCACGCTTTGAAATGCGAGAGATATATTTTTTATTTAAATATAACCACAAGTAATTAGATTCAGGGTGTTCTAATCTCCTACAAGAAGAGAACCTAGCAACATAGCTAAATTTTAATCTTCAATTTAATCTCTTTTAAAATGCTCAACTAAACGGGGCTTAATATATATATATATATATATATATATGTCATTCGCAGACAAACGCTGTGGCGTCTACATCAGTGTGACTAGACATGGTAACCAGTCACAAGCGTCCGGTGCTCTGTTGACTGAGCTACCGAAACCGTTACTAGAAGTGGAAGAAATGATATTGTATTTAAATGAAAGTATTCATTTGTTTACATTTTTACGAAACTGATTACCGAGGTATATATATACTAGAAGAATGTCCCAGAAATGATATCGCCGAAACGAAAACGTCTGGCAACACATTTATGTCCCCCTACGATGATTAAAATCAACGTATAATGCTACTAAACCTTATGCCTAGAATCCTTATTCCAATGTTGATCAAAATCCATTAGATGATTTTGATTCTAGAAAAATGTTGAAAAGGTCTTAAGAAGAAATTGTAATTTAGAGAATCTTGCTTAATTGGTGTCCATTGACTATGATTAAAATTCAATTCAAATTTTATTTATTTGAATATTTAAATAGAAAGTCAATAGTATACCCTTTGAAATGCTCTAAAGAAACTAACATTAAGGGAATATTTATTAATTGATGTCTAATACTAATTATAATTTCACCAAAATCGGAGGCATTTGAATTTTCAAGAAGTGCTTCCACCTCATCTCTGTTCCCTCAGCATAGAACCGAATTCAATTATATATAGCCCATATTATCCACCCTTACGCTTAGCAACTGTATTCCAAAATTCATAATGGTAAGTTGTTTTGTTTAGGGGTTAATCTTATATATATATATATATATATATATATATATATATATATATATATATATATATATATATATATACCTACAAGCGTATACACACATCTAGCTTCATATAAATAGATATATATAAGGGAGGGCGGGTGAGAACGGAGGGGCTAAGTGATATACAGACTGGAATTAATGCAATCTTTCCAAACTCTGACTATTTGAATAGGTTTGCGTTCGAGTGGTTGCAATCGAAAACTTGAATATGACTATCAATTCCGGTGATTATTCTGAAGACGGAAGCCGTAAGAATAACTTTTAATCCGAAGACGAATAAAATGACTGACAAGGGAAAAAATAAAGAAACACACAATCTTTTTAAATGAGTCCGGGAAAATTGAATCATAATCTGGCTCGATGCGAAATATATTTCTATACCATTTCCAGCGTTAGTTTCTCCAATTATGGATTTAAGTTAACTCAATTATTCGAATTGAAATGCACGCTAGTTTTATGGGTTCTCCGATTTCTTTCATTTGTAATTATCTTTTCTTTTCTTTTTAATATCTAGAATTTTCCGTTTCATTTTTTCTGTTTATTTTCTGCTTAGTAATTATTTTTTTTTAATGTTAACTTTCATCTTAGCCATTTTTGTACAAATAAATAAGGACAAATAAAGTTTCTTATTAATGTTACTACCTAAAGTACCAATTCATGTCGTGCTCATAATACCGATATACCCTTATATCTATAGTGAAAGCATACGGAGATACCCTTGAGATTATGGTGAAAACTGTAAAAGTCCATGACTTAAGTCATTGGCTTAAGAAATGGTTAATTTTTAATTAAAGTTAACTCAATTATCAAAATTGAGATGCAAATTGATTCAATGGCTTCTTTGATTTCTTTTAGGCGTAATTATCTTTTATGTATTTTTTCTTTAAATATCTAGATTTTTCCAATTTAATTTTTTAGGTTGGGGGGCATGCTGCAAGAACAAGTGACATGAGCTAATGTTTCTTTGTTTCTTATTTGCACAACTCCTTTATAACCAGCATGTTCATAATGTCTGTGTTTAGCTGTGCAAGCCACGTGAGATGTTAAACTCTCAGCGGTGCAGGCGAGCTGAGTGGCGGGGAAGAATTGCATACACTGTTCACTAGGTATAGAACTACTCATATCACAAGCTTATAACAACTATATATAGAGAGTGTTTTGAAATTGGATAGCATAACTTCAGGATAATGTTCTATATGTCTAAATAAAAACTCTGTGTGGGGTTGCTTTTGTAATAGTGTTAGAGAGTAGAGCGCAGAAAGTTGGAGAACGCCCTGGAAGGTGGTAGAAGTAGCAGCGGAAATCGGAAGTGACGTCATATCCGTTGGAGGTTTTTCTTTCTCTTGTTCCTGGATCCCAAAGAAGACGGACGTGAAAAGTCGGTTCGTTTCCAGTAGGCGGGGCGGGGGTGGTTTCGGGTGCACACACCCTAAATGGTAAAGTTAACAAACAATTATGTGTCTATGTTACTCATTGAGTTCCTAGAATACGTATCCCATAATTCATAATAAGTGCATTCGTTTACCGCACACATTCATATTATTGACACTCATGCATTTTTATTTTGTGACATAGGAACTCGGAATATTTGCTTCATATTAGACTTTTCGGTTAAGTTATGTAATCTTTCTCAGTGTATTTAAAAACACCACATTTTCAGACATTTTCTGTCCCTACGCCACAAAGTAAAGAATAAAATTAAGATATATTTTTACATTCATTAATATATGGATATCTGTCGTTTTTGCTATTCACATGTTAATTTACTTCCCATTTCTAGACAATGCGTGGCGGCGCATTGGTACATGCCTCGGCTACTGAGTCTAAGATGATTTCGTATCAGGGTTCGAACCGCCTGACCAGCAGGGATAGTCGCCTCCCATACTGACGAGTTCTAGTTTGGCACGAAACACATGTGTATATGGGTTTATTTTGAAAATAATATTTATTTATGAACAATTATATATATATATATATATCTTTATAAAATTAGTGGGAAAACCACAACACAGTGATCAATTATTAAGAGAAAATCAAGAATAAGAGCGTAATATTTATTTATATATGTATTACAGAAGAAAAGACCACAACAGAGGCTGAGGAGAGTCGATTAAGGGCGGTCACGTAATGTGTCCCTCTTTTTTTGATTTGAAACCGACGGTACCGATGTTATTGTGATCGTCTTTTATATATATATATATATATATATATATATATATATATATATATATAAATTATATTTCACTTATTTATTTCATTCAACTTTAAGAGTTATTTCATCTGGCAAAGAATTATTTGAAAGAAATGTCCTTTTGATTAAACGAAGATGAAATTCCATTGAAACAATTTTCATTTTTATCTTTAGTTTTGTTTATAGAGAATCGTGTCCTGTCTTATATATCGTTTGAAAAGCTTAGAAACAACAGGGGCGGATGGTATATAGTGGAAACATGGGGAAGAGTTTCATTTACGATAAGAAATAAAAGCAGCAAAACTAAGAAAGTTTATTTCTTTCTTTTAATTTTTATGCAGGAAAAGATGAGATACAATTCCTTATTTTAATTAATACACACACACACATATATATTGAATACAATTTGAAGATCAATGATGTATCTTTAAATAATAATCTATCGTGATAATAGAAAGTTCAATATATTGGATAGAGCAATAAATTCAGAAAATGAATGATGAAAATAAAAGTTGTACAATTACAATATTTATTAAATCATCAGAAGTTCAAAAACAAGAAGGACTCTCATTATTCTTAATGCATGGATATTCAAAGAAAAATTATTTTACTCAGAGGATAAAAATCGGTAATGTAAGTATTACCGGTAACATTAAACTTTGAAGATGAATGCATATATATATATATATATATATATATATATATATATATATCATTAATGAACTTTTTCGGCTAAAAGAGTCCTAAATTAGGGCAATCAACCCAATAAAAATGTTGTGAGGTAAAAAATTGGAAAATAAGAATACTCAGCCTTTTATGGACAACATCTGAAATGTTGAGTTCTTTGAGTATTCCTTTTTTGACAGTTTTTTACCTGCGTCACTGGCATGTCGATGTTATCAATCCACAGCTATTGTAAACTGAGATCTCATCAGACAGAGTTAGAATATGATCTTAACCTTAGATCATATTTGGAATGAATGAAATGGAGAAAAAAAAAAAGAAATTAAAAATTTAAATTTGGAAATTCACGTGGTTGGAGCCGTTAAGAATCAAAATCAAAAAATAATGTCAAAAAAGACTTACATCACAACCGGTCTCAGATATTAGGGCTATTCTAAATTTGAATTGGAGACACGTTTCTTTCCTCTTATTTTTGTTTACCTTTCATGCGCTTCATGATAGCCTTTACAAAGTTTACCTAGGTCAATCTGCATGCTATATTTGCTGGAAATCTAGTCGATAGTTTCTGACAGACAGGCAGACACTTAATTTTAATCATAGAATCGTTGTGTTACTATTTTAGATACTTAAGTTAACTCCCTTTGAAATTTTACATTTGAATTTTATTTTTATTTGTTGGTACTGATAGATCACCACTCAAAAAAGCCAAAAGCTAATCAAGGATAAGGCTTGCGAGGCTGCTTCCCTGCAGATTACAGCATGGTCGTCATGAAATGTCAACAGATCCCTGTCATAAACCGCCACTACAAGTAATGCAACTTAGTCCATTCCATCACTCATTCTCAATCCTCTCATGAGGTTCTTCATCTTTCAACTGACAATCATTCGTCTCTTTATTATTGTTGTGACCGTAAAAAGCCAATAAAAAAGACAACAACGAGGTAGTTCACAAGAGTATGTATTTACAGAAAGTACAGAAGTAATGGGTTGTCAGAGATTGCTTCTGGATTTGTCATAGCAAGTTTATTTGTTACCACTATTCATAGTGTTGGGAAGAGATCATGTGGTAACGCAATAGGATAGATCACCATAACAATTATTTAATTTTATGAGAGGAGGGATAATTTACAAGTTTAATGTAGGCGTGAACATGTGTTGGATAATTGTGAGAGTACCCCTTTCTATTGAAGTTTCAGTGATAGTTAAGCTTCTTAAAATGTCCACCTGGGTAACTCTGGACATCTCTAGTTATTCAGTGATGCTGGACCGTTTTCTGTAGTTCTTAGTATCAAATCTTGATAATAAAGAATTTTAGAACATATGGTTTGGATCCCACGCAGATGTTGTTTTTTATGTGTGCGTGTGTGTGGGGGGGGGGGGTTAGATCAAGTCATAACGTACCACCTGTCTGTCTTTGCATGACAATTTCTTGGAGAGCTTTGCATTCAGGGACTTTTTTGTTCAAATGTTATTTTGTTTTTTATAAGCCCCCCACCTTCTTACCAACGCACACTTAGCACATTGAATATTTTGATTATTTGCCGTTTTTGTAAGCACGCCATTTTGTTTTTGAGAAGCGTCCGCGCATCATTGTAAGAGGGTCGGACCGTGGTGTTTGTTTCATATAGACCTGTAATATGCGACCACACATCTGTACAATACACTCTGCCAATCCGTTGGTTGGTCTACCAGTCTGTCACGTGAAAGTTTAAATGTTTTGCATTAGATGGGCAGATTGCATGGACACATCATATTTTAGCTTTAAACAAGCATAAGAGGCCTTTCCCATCGGTCAGCCTGTCCACATTTTAAAATAGTTTCTCCGTTGGTCTGTCACAGTTAAGTTTGAAGTAGTATCTCCGTTACCTGTCACAGTTATATTCGAAATAGAATCTCCGTTGCTCTGTTACAGTTCAAAATAGAATATTCGTTGGTCTGTCACAGTTCGAAATAGTCTTTCCGTTGATCTGTCACAGTTCGAAACAACATTTCCGTTGGTCTGTCACAGTTCGAAATAGCATTTCTGTTGGTCTGTCACAATTCGAAATAGCATTTCTGTTGGTCTGTCACAGTTTGAAATAGCATTTCCGTTGATCTGTCACGATTTGAAATAGCATTTCCGTTGGTCTGGCACAGTTCGAAATAGCATTTCCATTGGTCTATCACAGTTTGAAATAGCATTTCTGTTGGTCTGTCACAGTTCGAAATGGCATTTCTGTTGGTCTGTCACAGTTCGAAATAGCATTTCTGTTGGTCTGTCACAGTTCGAAATAGCATTTCTGTTGGTCTGTCACAGTTCGGAATAGCATTTCTGTTGGTCTGTCACAGTTCGAAATAGCATGTCTGTTGGTCTGTCACAGTTTGAAATAGCATTTCCGTTGGTCTGTCACAGTTCGAAATAGCATTTCCGTTGGTCTGGCACAGTTCGAAATAGCATTTCCATTGGTCTATCACAGTTTGAAATAGCATTTCTGTTGGTCTGTCACAGTTCGAAATAGCATTTCTGTTGGTCTGTCACAGTTCGAAATAGCATTTCTGTTGGTCTGTCACAGTTCGAAATAGCATTTCTGTTGGTCTGTCACAGTTCGAAATAGCATTTCTGTTGGTCTGTCACAGTTCGAAATAGCATGTCTGTTGGTCTGTCACAGTTCGAAATAGCATTTTCGTTGGTCTGTCACAGTTCCAAATAGCATTTTCGTTGGTCTATCACAGTTCGAAATAGCATCTCTGTTGATATGACACGTTTAATTTTATAAATAGCATTTTAGATGCGTTCACCCGTCTCTGTAAGAGGCTCTCACTCTCGGTCTACCACGCTTCAGTGTGAAATAGCATTTTTGGCGGTCTGTCACGATTAAGTTTAAAATAGGATTGTTAGATACGTCTATGCATCTCAATAAAAGGCTCTGTCCGTTAGTATCCCACGCTTAAGTTAGAAATAGCTTGCTGGTATGTGACCATGTATTATTGTAAAAGGCTTTGTCTCTAAGTCTTCAATTCGAAATTTAAAAAATGATATGCGTTTATGTTTTTCTATCTGAAGATCTATCCTCCGTCGGTCTGTCACACTTAAATTTTAAGTAGCATTTTCATTGTTAGACGCGCAGATGTAATGGTCGCATCTAAAAATGCATTCTTGTTTCAGTGTTTTTTATCCTATAAACTTCCGCCTCCACGCCTTAGTATCGACGTCCGTTTTACACCTTGACTGTTTTTCTCAGTTTTCCATGTTATGTTTTTTATTTCTTTCGTCTTTTTGTGTTACTCTGTGTCTGGCCACTTAATAGAGAAAAGGCATGGGCAGATGTTTCGGCGGAATGTTGATGGGTTAGCGCCATACTCAAAAGAAAGAACATCTTCAAGACGTTCTTGAGCAAAAAGGTTCAATAGTGGGTGTTTGGGTTGGGTATTGGCAGTCGGTTGGAGAAGAGATGGAGAAAACCAATAAGTTTATTTTCTATTTCTGAAGAAGATTGTTCAGAATCTTGAAAACTCTGCAAAAGATCCAAACGAATTCCCTTTTAAAATTTCTGCATAGACAAAAATGCGGTTCTTTTCTCTAAAAATTAGTAATTCTAGGGAATGGCGGTAGAGTAAAAGAGTTTCGGTGCGAAGTTTGATGAGTAAATGCAAAAGAAAAAAAAATAGAAAATGAATTGAGTAAATGTAAAAGAAAAGAAATAGAAAATGAAGTGTTTTAGATTCGATAAATTCAATTTAAATTTGAGAATTTAAGTTTATTTATTATGTTTTATTTCAAATTGAACGGCTTTATAATTTTAAAATGTCTCTAATTAAAAAAAGATTTAGGTACATTTCATTTATGCAAACGATTATCTGAACCCATTAGTGTCCAAATTATTTTCTTTAATTTATTACCGAAAGTCTTTTACAAATACAATATTATATTTGAGCAAAATAAATTTCAAATATTTACTTGATAGGATAACTAGAGCGCTCATTTATATTATATATAAAACTGAGGGTTGGTAAGTCTACTTACCAAAGCTCTATTCATTAAATAATCGATGAAATTAGTTGCATTCTTCCACTCTATACATTAACAGGATACTGAAAACTGACACATCAATGTTGTCAATATACATCGGACACTTGGAATAATATTTGAAAGACACCCTAATTTCTATGACTAAATCTTAAAAATTCAGATATTGCTGAAATATACTTAATTATCCTTCTGGTCCTAAATAAACTATAGGTGCTCATGGGTTTAAGAATATACATCCATAAAATGCTTTGATGTGAGTCATCAGTAATTTGCAGGTCTTGTCGGTTGTTTTAGATTTTTCAATATCATACTACCTCAACCAGTAATCCTTGTCTTATTTTTATCGAAAACAAGGCCCCAGTTTGACAAGGATGTGCTACACAACTTTAAAATATGGACAGTCGCCATTCCCTTACCACACTGACTGAGTCGTAGGAAATGACGTCAGAGGCGGAAGAGCGGTGAGGTCGCTCCTGCTGTCTGTCTGTCTGCCTCCCCCTCTCTTTTCTGCTGTATCTTACACGTGACTCGACGGTCAATGTCCTGACCCTTCCTTCTTTTAGACCATCCTGGTAATCGGGCTGGTTCTATTGCCTTATGAATCGGATCGAAAATGAGGAATATAGAAGAATACAAGACAAACGGAATGAAACGAAATAAAAGTTGAGTGAAAATGAAAAGAGGTAAATTGAGTGAAAACTAAAAAAAAATGAAAGAAAACAAAAGTTGAATGAAAATGAAAGGAAGAGAAGTTGAATGAAAGGAAAATAGGTTGAATGAATAAAAGAAAACGGAAGAGCATTGAAAAAAAAAGAACTAAAAAATGTAGAAGAAAGATGACAAGTAAAAAGAGTCAACTAAAAGAGAATGGTCAAAATAAACAAACATGAATAAAAAAAATGCGTTGACAAGGAAACCCAAAATGGAAGTTTGAATGAAAAGTTCTTGAAGACAAATAAGACGACGAAAGAGTAAACATAAGCTATGATAACAGTCAGGAAAACCCAAAATATTGATGAAAGAAAAATGGACGGAAACGTTATGGACGCCTTCCTTTAAAAGAAGAGAAGATAATATTTTAGTTGAAGAATGTCTTGGAGGGGAAATAAATGTTCGAGTATAAGAACGAATGTCCAATCTGTAAATTCTGTCTCTTCTAAAAGAAAAGGAAACAATAAGCATATGTAGAATGGATTAAAGATAAACATAGGAAATTTGATCTGTGCTTTTTGGACGACTGGCTTTGATTTGGTTAACTCTGCAAATATGGCTTGCAGGAACTTCCTGAATGAATTCCCCCTTAATAAGTCATCTTTGATTTTTGCCATTCGCTCACGTTTCTCAAAGAAAGATGGCCGACAAAATAAGCACTGAATAAATAACAGAAAAGAAGGAAAAGATGGATGAAAGAAGAAATATATATATATATATATATATATATATATATATATATATATATAGTTAGACAGGTTATGTTTAATCAGGTAAAAATGGATGCAAGTATTTAAGCTGTTACTTGCGAACGTTTCTATTTGGAAACATGTTCTAAAACACTCAAGAAACTTTTAAATTTGTAGAAATTCATGACACAAAATTGTATTTCACAAGTAAGCATTGATTTTAAATCGGTATTGTTTCGACCTTTTACAAGGAAACATTCTTGCAATAATTAATGCCATGGTTATCTTTTTTAGAATTCTGTAGCGTATATCTAATATATATATATGTTTTATCATCACTTACCGATGCGTGTATAAACTATTATACACACGTGTCGTCGTCATCGTTAACGCAGGTTCTTGCTTATCTATGGATACAGAACCACTCGAACGCCGATGTTGGCTTATAAAAAGGTTTATTTCAAAAAGTAAGAACAGTCACCGAAAACATCAGAGAGACGTGTTACTTTCATTCACGAGAGAGAGAGAGAGAGAGAGAGAGAGAGAGAGATTAACGGATAGCTCGCTTCACTACTACATTGTGTGTGTCCGTCTCATCATTTGGGACCGACGCTCGAACACGTATTTCTTGCTTGAAGTCTCGCCAGCCAAGAGACGGAAAATTTCAACCCAGAAGTAACGTTGTTCGTAACTTCGTATGGCGGTAACCTCTAACACTTAAATTGTG
Source organism: Sepiola atlantica (assembly GCA_963556195.1). Lineage (NCBI taxonomy): Eukaryota > Metazoa > Mollusca > Cephalopoda > Sepiida > Sepiolidae > Sepiola > Sepiola atlantica. The sequence continues at coordinate 127,498,935 of OY744522.1, forward strand.
ACTTAAACTATTCTATTCTAACACGGGCCCCGTTATATAGCATATAAGTTAAAGCTACCTAAGTACGTCGAGGGTTCATTAAATTTTTCTACCAACGCGTTGCTAAATTTAATGAAATAGAATATAACATATTTTTTTTTTTACAAGTTTTATAATATAGTGTGCATTCTTCTGTCTAGTGCAATAATGTATTTAATTATATGTTTAATTCATGTGCACATGTCTCATTTACTGGATTTATGGTTTGTCGTAGATAAACTATTAATCAATAAAATGTGTTTGTCATGCGCAACATCTTATCTGTCTTTTTACTTTCCAACGCTTGTCTGTATTGCTAACGGTAATACACGGCGAATGTTAGCAACCTCCGACGTGCGTCGAGAGTTAATTTCTCTACCCACGCGTTGCTAAATTTGAGGAAAATATAATCATACACGTCTACGTCTATAATCGTGTATCTGTAATGCTTAAGTTTGAAGTAGTAGTCTCATCATTAAACGCATTTTATTTTTAGCTAAAGCAACGCATTTCAATAAGAGACTCTCTCCGTTTGTTGTATAAGTACGCATGAGTTTAAAATAGATTTTCACTGATTAAATAAAAATGAAGAAAAGACGGAAAAGAAAAAGAAATGAAGAAAAAAATTAAACTAATATTTCTGCATCGGCAATAAAGAAACAATCGTAGATATAAAATGCGCCATTCCCTTCGGTTGAAGAAGATAACATATTTAAGTAAATAAAAAGAAGGTTGGCTGAAGAAAGGGAAAGAGGGGAATCGAAATTAAGCAGAAATGAAAGTAGGAAGAAGAGAAGGGTGCAGAAAAGAGAAGAAAATGAATCAAAATGGAGAAGGGAAGGACATAACATAGGGAAGAAGGGAATGAGCAACATAGGGAAGAAGGAAAGGAAGAAAATGGGGAAGAGGAGAAGGAAAAAATGGAGATGGGAAGGGAAAGGAAAATTAATTGAATAAAAAATGGATAAACGATGAAGGGGGAATGGGAATGAAAGGAAAAGATATAATACGATAGAATGTTGAAGAATAGAAAAGAAAAAGAAACAATTCTGATTAAGTAAGTAGGAGACAAGAATAGGAATTTAGGCTGAAAGAAAGAATGAGAAATCCAAAAACATAAACGAATAAAAATGAATTAAAATCGTTGAGGTCTATCAGACGAAGAATATAAAGAAAGAAACAGTAAAACTAAATCTCTTTGACAATTTGGGAAAAATGGAAATAAATGAATGAAAATGAAAAGAAAATTGATTCAGAATGAAAGAAAAGTTGACAAAATGAAAAAGTTAAAAAAAGAAATTTAAAGAATTGACAGAAAGAAAACGAAAGAAAGAGAAAGTTATTAAATGGAAAGAAAATAGATTGGGAAAATGAAAGAATTAAAAGAAAATGAAACGAAAAAAAGGAAGAAAAATAATTTTTTTAAATGAAACTAATAAAAGAAAATCTTTTGGAAACGAGGAACTACGTGTCTTGGGGCGATTTAGGAACAAGTTTGTCCTTCATCAAGATTTTCATCACAAAATGGTCAATGTTTTGTCAATAGGGAATCATCAGAAACCGATTTTATTGGAAGACAAAGCAATCGCAAAACGAAGATTCGGCTACTTTATTTCTTTTGCTGTTTTTTTTTTCTTTTTCCAATATTGCCCGCATCTAAAAGAACTCTTGAAATTACTACCAGTTGATTATATTGTATCTGATCAACTCTTCACACAGTAGACAAGCACTTCTTGTAGATGCGTTTACACCTCTCTACAAAAGGTTATGTCTATCCGTCCGTTTGTCTGTCACGTTTCAGTTTAAAATAGCATTTCTCTTGCACCTGATCAACTCTTCAGTGTTTAAAGGACCGTTTTATAGATTACTGACAGGCGTTTGCCTGTTCACTACCGCTTTGCAAAGCTCGCTACTTAAAATACTTTAAACATTAATTTAAAATAATTCTTATTGCATTAGTAACTTGAATATTTCTCATTTTAATTAACATTTTAGTAATTTCGATGCAAATCTATTTCTTTTAAATGTGACCTAAGCGAAAATAAAAAAATTCTATTTTCACTTGCCATTTAGAAATAGATCGAAACTTGTTGAAAATCAAGTTGTTCCTTCTAAAGAAAGGAATATTTGAACACAAATGTTAAACATAATATTGCGAAACGGACCTGTTTGTTATATTAAAATCAAAACAATCTTTGATTTAAAATGGCAATTAATAGTTAATTAATAAAATGTGCTTTTACATAACTTATATGCAAATTAGTTAACTTTCCGATATATATAAGCACTATATAAAAAAAGATGGTGCGTTAATTGTTTGAAGTTGAATTAATTTGAAATCGGGCGTTTTGACTTTACCGTCACTTTAGCATTTATTTATTTAGATTTAGTAGTGAAATCCTTTTTTCATTTTTATACTAATGATTGACTATTTACGAAGGTCAAAACACACTCGAGGATAAAAGTGGGTTTCGGTAAAAGAATATTCATAATAAAAGAATAGTTTTGGAGGCTAAAAAAGGTTTGCTTTTAACAGTAGTAGTAGTAGTAGTAGTAGTATTTACTCCCTTATTACATACCCGATAGCTTGAGAATGTGTTTTGGGGATAGTGTGCAATTATACCAATAGGTTTGGAGTCTATACAAATTTAGTAGTTGTAACATTAGAAGTGATATCATTTGCATCCCCCATGACCAAAATATCTTTATTCGGAATAAGGTAGCGTTAGAGTCTACTAGTGTTTATTATTAGTTGTAGTATTAGTAGTATGAAGTATAAGTTTTACATCCGAGGGTTCTTCGTGGAAAATGTGTTGCAATTTCATAGGGTAATTGTGTAACCTATAAGTGACTAATATAGTAACAGACGTGAAATACTAAATTATAGATTAATGTTGGAGACTTTCAGATAATTTGTATTTAATATTCAATGTGTCCTTTTGAAGATCTTCAAAGCCCATGATTAGTTTTACCTTAGACAGGGAGATAAGTAGCTGTTAATATTCAATGAATATTCCAGGCTATCGTAACCTTTGGTATTTTTAGAGACGCTTTCAGATTAGGTTGTCCTGGCTTACGTCCCTTGTCAAGATAATCTTCCTTTGATAAGAACTCTTTAGTTTACAGGTAAACATAAATAGTTTCTCTATTATTATACTAAATGAGAGCCCATCAACGTCTATTTCTCTAAGCCTTTTCTATTTTAATAACACAAAAAAGATAGTTGAATATAGTTTAGTTGTGGGATTGAGTTATGTTTAAAACAATCTTCTGTTTTAATTGTTTCAATTAGCTGTAATTATAAATAACTAAACAAGGCATCTACCTCTTCTTAGCTATCTATGTATTTGTCTCGCCATGTCACCTTGTTGATCCAACCACTCTCTAATAGTTCTTAATGTCTTGTTTAGCATTTAGAGAAAGGGTGACTTTCATCTAATTTACATATATGTGTTTGTACACGTCGTAAAAACGTAAATTAGATGGCAAAATAACTCTCTTTACTTCTATATGATAATAACAATAATAAAAAAATAATAATGCTTCTATCCTCCACTCTATAATAAATATCAATGTGTATTTATTTGGATATTTATACATAAATAACTATGTGAACTTCCATCCTGTTAAGCAAAAGCTAGTGAGTAAAACACGTGCCTTTTACTCGCCTCCTTCCCCCGACGAAACCATTTCAAGTGGTAAAGTGGGCGAGGAAACAAATAGCATGTCAAACAACCACTTCAGCCTAAAATGTATTCGGAAAGAAATCCTTCCCTCTATAATGAAAGATCTACGGTGGGTGTTATTTTTTTTCTGTAAGTCATCAGAAATGAAAATAATTTTTATATGGAAAATTCTATTACTTATGTAACTCTATATTTTTATATGAATATTATAGCAATATTTCTAGATGAATAGCGACTGCAAACACTGGCAAAGCATATTTTTCCCCGTCATTTTGAAAGAATGTGTACATTAGTATGATAATAATATAGAAATAAAGAGACTCATTATCTTTATTTATACAAGAAGAATGTCTTTAAAATATGTCACATTTCATCATGGCCGCTATATCTGAAATCGGAAATTACGAACCGGTGTTAATCAAAACTATCCATAATTATTTTAGGCCGCGTTTCTTTTGGCGGAAGTTTTATTTTTATCATTTATCAAAAAAAAAAAGTTGAATTTATTATTTGTTAATAATTATTTGCTACTTTGTAATATAATTATATTTGGTTAATAATTAAACTATTTACAAAATATTTTCAAAATGAAAAAAATTCCAATTATAAAAAAGTTTGATTTAATTATTTGTTGCAAAAATATGTTCAAAATTAAAAAAAAAATTAAATTGCAATCATAGAAAAGAGTTTGATTTCATTATTTGTTGAAAAAATATGTTCAAAATTAAAAAAAAAATTAAATTGCAATCATAGAAAAGAGTTTGATTTTATTATTTGTTGAAAAAATATGTTCAAAATTAAAAAAAAAATTCAATTGCAATCATAGAAAAGAGTTTTATTTAATTATTTGTTGAAAAAATATGTTCAAAATTTAAAAAAAAAATTAAATTGCAATCATAGAAAAGAGTTTGATTTGTTAATTATGAGGCACATTGTTGAAAACAAATTATTTTTTGCAAAATATAATCTGGCCTTAAATATAATTGGGGATATTGGGGATTATCACCGATTCACAATTTCCGATTTCAGACAGGGCGGCAATGATGATGTGGATATTTTGTATTTTACGATCACAGTTTATGAATTTTCGAATAAAATCAAAGAATAGTAGTAGTAGCAGTAGTAGTAGTAGCAGTAGTAGTAGTAGTAGCATCGTTCACCCAACGGGTAGAAGGTAAGTCTAGTAGATAACTATAAATATATGTGTGTACGAAGCTGAATAAAACTTTCTAAGTTCTATCCTTCTCACGCCATTTTATTACAGAGGTGTCTTTACATTTGCGTCTATTTTATACTTGATACTAAGCTCTATCATCCTCACGCAATTTTATTACAGAGGTTTCTTTACATTTGCTTCGATTTTATACTTCATTCTAAGCTCTATCATTCTCACGCCATTTTATTACAGAGGTGTCTTTACATTTGCGTCTATTTTATACTTGATACTAAGCTCTATCATCCTCACGCAATTTTATTACAGAGGTTTCTTTACATTTGCTTCTATTTTATACTTCATTCTAAGCTCTATCATCCTCACGCCATTTTATTACAGAGGTGTCTTTACATTTGCGTCTATTTTATACTTGATACTAAGCTCTATCATCCTCACGCAATTTTATTACAGAGGTTTCTTTACATTTGCTTCGATTTTATACTTCATTCTAAGCTCTATCATTCTCACGCAATTTTATTACAGATGTTTCTTTACATTTGCTTCTATTTTATACTTCATTCTAAGCTCTATCATCCTCACGCAATTTTATTACAGTGGTTTCTTTACATTTGCGTCTATTTTATACTTCATTCTAAGCTCTATCATTCTCACGCCATTTTATTACAGAGGTTTCTTTACATTTGCTTCTATTTTATACTTCATTCTCTGGAACTTTTTGACCGTAGACTTTAACTTCTGCCAGAATGAAAATCTCATTTATAAATTAAGGATTTCTTTTTATTTCAACTATCTTGTACTTAAACATATCCCTCTTAAAAAGGGTCATTGCCGAAAGGATTATTACGACCACCTTTTACATATGCTCTTTCTTCGGTACTTGTACAGAGAAGTGTGCAGATAAAATGATCAATACCACAAAAAAACAGTATTATATACTTACGCAGCAGATTTAAATAAATATCCTCACCAAAAAGTAGGAAAATTGATCGAGTAGAATTTTAATTATAAATAAAAATAAGTTTCATCGTATTTTGATTACTGTCATTGATTTATTACGTGTTAATATGACAGACTGGATTACCTCCCCCTGAATTTCGTGTTTTTCGCCCAAATCAATGACCGACCCGATTAAACGCTATAACTGATTTTTTTTTTTAATTGCAATTCTACTCGATAGTTTTTGCTAATTTTTGGTGTACAAACTTATGTTTGCTTGATACATAAGTATACCAAAGAGTTTTCTGGTTAATTTAATTGGAACTGCGATTTTCGGCGTTTCTCATATGCACGCTTCTCTGTACAAGCACCTATTCTTCTTTCGCTTTTCTTTATTATTAGTTGTATTAGAAATGCTAATAATAATTTGCTTCCTCCGGTCGCATACTTTTGCTAGTATATATAATGTAAGTGTTGAGTTTGCTTATGAACAACAGATTCTGGCAATTTTTTATTGACATGTACTACCCGTTCAAAAGTGTAGGTAATGCGTGGGAGAATCGTCTCATGACAGCAGAACAGATACTACACTACCCCGTCAAAGTTTGAGGTAATGTCAGGGAGGGTGGTATCATGACCACAAAACACATACTACACTATACCGCCAAGGGAGGAGGTAATGCTTGGGAGAATTGTCTCGTGACGACAGAACAGACACTATACTACCCCACCAAGAGAAGAGCTAATATCTAGGAGTATAGTTTCATGATTACAGAACACATACTACACTATCCCTGCATTGAGCATTAAAAGATAATACATAAGTCTGAAATATTAAACTAAATTAAGCATTAAAAGATAGTGCAATAGTCAATAGAAGTAGTTTTTTTAGTTTCGGCTTCAGAGAGACAGATTCGAAATCTCAGTTAGTAATGGAAGTATAAGTAAAGTGGCGGCTTCAAGCAGACAGATACATAATTTCCATTATTAATACATTAGTAATATTATAATGTTAACCCCTAAGATTGTTTGTGCTAAACTTGGTAAAATTCTGTCGAGTTGTTTTGGATCCTATGAATGACCAGTACTCACACAGAAATTGTGCTATTAGAATAAATAGCTATTTGTACTTTTTTTTATAAAATTTAATTTTTGAAAAAGTACAAATTGCAGCATAAAAGAAAAACTACACCAAATTCCTGTTTAACATTAAAAAATAATGAACGTATCCAAAAGTATGGTGCATTCTCTTTGGATACGACGGTCGAATAGGTGGTTTGGTCTCGAACAACCTAGGTAACGTAGACGAGATTTGGGGGGGAGGCGGTTTCCATGTTAGCTCTTGTCCTTTTTTCATTTGCACTACCTATAAAGTTTGTATCTTTCTCAAGTAAAGCGTGTATAAACTCCTGAAAACTTGCATCATAGCATTCATTGTTTAAGATGTGTAGTTTAAAACACGTTTTCTTTTAATAAATTTGCTAAAATGTTGCGATTGTATAAATGACTGCAAACTTCCGGTTGCAAGGTCATAAACTTCGGCATTGCATTGTGGGATAATATTTTTTATATAAAACGTAACGTCAAAAAAACAAAACCTATAGACGTACCCCAAAGTATGGTTCATTCTCTTTTACAAACAAAATTACCAAGTATAAGGAATACCGAGTTCATGCCTTTAGACAGTAGACACAAGACGCTGCCAGAATTAAAATCTCATTCATCAATTAAGGATTCCTTTACTTCTTTTTTTTGCCTTTTCACCACCCTGTACAGAAAAGGCCATTATAGAAATGATTATTGACCCCCTCTTTCTTTTTCTATTTTCTATCAGTCCTTTTTTCTTTCTTTTACCCTTTCCTTTTAGTACGATAACAATTTTTTACCTCATTACGAATTCTTTTGAGGGTTTTTTTCATCCGGAAAGGTCAAAAGAAACGATGGTCATGATGAAAAGTGTTACTTCTACAAAGGTCTCAGATCTCAGCTTCCGACAATAGACAGGATATGGTTTAAAAGTTTAGAGAGGATTGGCCGTGTGGCAACAGTGATATTCAAATCAAGAAAATACATAGATATAATGTGTGAAGGGGGGGGGGGCATATATACGTGTAATTGTGATGTTTAGTCGACTCATTTCTGAGAGGGGGTTGCTCGATTTAATATAAAGATAATATATAAATATATTCAAAGTAGGAATCCTCAAATGTTCTCTAATACATGGCAACAAGTCAAACAGACGTTTACCCGACCATGACGATAATGCTGATCATGAAATACGCACACACACTGTAGGAAATTAAATCGCCAACTATCATTAGCAATAAGGCAAGCTCTTCTGTCTCTTTCTCCCATTTTCCCCCTTCTCTCTGTCTCTCCTCCCTTCTCTTTGTCCCTCTCTTTCCTTCTCTCTTTCCTTCTCTTTCCTTCTCTCTTTCCTTGTCTTTTCTTTCTCTCTTCCCTTCTCTCTTCCCTTCTCTCTTCCCTTCTCTCTATCCCTCTCCCTTTCTTCCCTTCTCTCTTTCCTTCTCTTCCCTTCTCTCTTCCCTTCTCTCTTTCCCTCTCTTCCCTTCTCTCTTTCCCACTCTTCCCTTCTCTCTTTCCCTCTCTTCCCTTCTCTCTTTCCCTCTCTTCCCTTCTCTCTTTCCCTCTATCCCCTTCTCCCTTTCCCTCTCTTCCCTTCTCTCTTTCCCTCTCTTCCCTTCTCTCTTTCCCTCTATCACCTTCTCCCTTTCCCTTTCTTCCCTTCTCTCTTTCCCTCTCTTCCCTTCTCTCTTTCCCACTCTTCCCTTCTCTCTTTCCCACTCTTCCCTTCTCTCTTTCCCACTCTTCCCTTCTCTCTTTCCCTCTATTCCCTTCTCCCTTTCCCTCTATTCCCTTCTCTCTTTCTCTCTCTTTCCCTCTTCACTCCTCTTTTCCCTCTCTTCCAATCTATCTTCCTTCTTTCCTGTTCCCTTCTACCTTTCCCTTCCGTTTCCTTCTCTTCCCATGTCTATCTTCCTCTCTCACTTCTCTACCTTTCTCTCTCCCCCTCTCTACATTTCTTTCCCCCCCCCCCGCTCTTCACTCTCCCACGCCCTCTCTTTCCTCCTATCTCGCTATTTATCATTCATCATATTTCCCTTCTCTCGCTCTCTTTTAATTATTTCCATCATTCGCCCTTCCTCCTACCATTTAAACATTCATATAAATATGAAAAGTGTGCACAGTGACAAAATAATAATATCAAAGTTTCAGTAGTATTTACAGTACGATGTAGTAAAGACATACGTAATGTATATATGAAGAGTTCGAACGTAAAACGCGATAAATCCAATTCGTTTAAATTGAAACCTTACACAATAAAAACACGAATATATTAAATCTAGACTTAGAACAAAAGCTGATTTTAATTGAAATCAATAAGAAATTATTTCGGTATCATATTCTGTAACACATAGTTTTGGGGTGTCGTCGACTGTTGAAATATAACACTTTTTGTAGGGACAATTTCGTGATTTTGCAAATGGCGTTTATCGCGTTTTGCACTCGAACTCTTCATATATATATATATATATATATATATATATATATATATATATACAGGGTGGGCAAAAATAAGGGTCCTATTTTTAAAAATTCATAACTTTTTTATTTATTGATTTTTTAAATTTTTTTTTTTAGAATAAGTAAAGGACCCCTTCCGAAGCAAGCATGAGCCGTATTAGCCCTAAGGAACGCACCCTCATTTAGAAAACATTATTTTTGCTTAAAAAACTCAAAACAGTGTAAAAAACAATACTTTAGTTTTTGTAAGTTTTAAGAAGTGTTTTTCAGCTAAAATTTGTTTTGTTTATTTCAAAAAATCTCGGAAGGGTCAGTCTACACACACATAAAGTTTGGTGAGTTTAACTTTTATTTTGTGGAAGTTATTCAAATTCAAGTTATTCAAATTTAAAGATAGGACCCTTATTTTGGCCCACCCTGTATATATATATATATATATATATATATATATATATATATATATATATATATACTAGCTCCCCTTCTCTTTTTCTTTTCATTCTCTTCATATTTTTACAAATTTTGTAAGCGCGACATAACTACGAGTTTTCATAATCCAGGGACTTGCCTTTTTTACATGTTTATTTATGCACGATTATATGCAAGTCCCTGAAATGTATAGGTCGACCCCGCATCTTCTTATCAACATACAGACGTGCATACGCGGATATGCGCGTCTCTCCAACACCAATCGATTTAGTAAACAATGCAGACTTTCACAATAATAAAACTGAGACACAAGTCGTGCTAAAAACATCACGTATCCAATAAACATTTTTTTTTACTTATTTCGTTTTTTTTATTGTCAAATAGTAACATTTCTTTTCCTTTTTCTGTGCCATGTATTGTGAATTAAAAATTTGTATTTCTTTTTACAATTAGACTTGAGTTTTTCCCTTTCAATTTCTTGTGAAATTTTTGAAAGTTATTTCCCAGCATGCATCATCATTTGCATTCATTATCAATTCCTCAGTCGTGCAGCGTATTTTATGCAAATGGATTTTTTCTGTCTCAACAACAATTCAGTTTCACAAAATGGAACTGGATAATACAACGCATCGAACCTACCGCCAGTCCATGTGTCATTTGAAAAGGACTGCCCTAGGGGGATTCGTACAACTCCAAGGTCAAATTGCACGCGTTTCATCCCCCTCCATCCCCCTTCATCCGCATAAGACAGCATGTCTTTAATTCTAACCAAAATATACGATGAACAAAATACCAATTCTTGGTGTGATGTTTGGAAGCCATGGCCTTCTCTCTTGATTTTAGTAAACAGGCTTTTAGCATTATAGATAGGGGCGGCCAACATAGCTGAAAGTAATTTGTTTTTACCAAAATTGGAATATCCACCAAGAATCAGAATTATCTGATCGTAGTGGAATGTTCAGTATGCATTAATTGTTTATATAAATTAATTTTATTTAGAAAAAAGTTTTTTTTTAATTTATAAATTATTTTAGGTGACTTAAATCATTTTACCCCCCCCTTTATTTCAAGGACGAACTACGTCGTATTATACCCATAGTCGAAATTCACTGACCACCTTTACAAAGAGATAATAAGTACGAATAAAAAAATAATGCAACTCGTATTCAAAGCTCTCTAGACATTTATTTTTTTTTGTACTTTTGAGGAATAGATGTCCAAGAAAATTTCAGTATTTACATCATCAATTCCGAGTTTCACCGGTGACTTCCGAGACTAGCGAATGTTATCGAACGTCACGAACCAAACAGAATTTATTAGCCTTTTATTTACTTTCATTTTGTGAAGTTATTTAACGAAAGTGTTATGGCCCTCTTTAGGGGCCGGAATGAAAACACGGAAACGCGGGGTTTAAATATAACAAGTATATTGGAGAAAAGGTATATCCAACAAAGAAACAAGAGAAGTAGACCATCTGTCCTCACTGCGAGTGTAGACTGGGGTTTGTATTGAACAAGTGAGAAACGTAATGCTTCCAGTATGTATTGAGAATGGAAGAGTCCAAATGTTCGTCATAATTACGACACCATAACACCCCTTCCCAAGCCTGACCTCCTCAGGAGTCTAGTATTGTTTCCTTTTTGGATTCATGCTATTCTGAGGTTACTTGAAATAGCTGTATGCCGAAAATGTTGTTTTTTGGTAGTCATAACCTCCTCATGGGTAGTGCTGTCGGTTTCTTCCGATAGTTGTTCCCTAATTTGGTTTATGTCTCTCTTATGAGAGAATTGATGGTCTATCCAATTAAGATTTGATATCCTCAAGCTTTTTAATTCGAGATGTCTGACTTTTGAGCACATCTTTAAATTTTGAAAAGAATGTCATATTTTATTCTACATTCAACTTCAAGACAATTTATCTAATCTTTTATAGTTTTTAGTTCTTCAGAAAAAAATTTTGATTTGTAACTTTAGTGATTCCAGCTCTGGAACCATGACTTTACTCTCTTTAACTTTCCACTGGTTATTCAATTAATTTCTGTCATTTCTGTCGGCAATTTATTTTGAGTCCATTTCATACAATTAATGGTTAAAGCAAACTCCTTTTTTGTGTTTCTGATCCGGTCGTCAGATTTATTTTCTTCTGGCAAGAATTCTTGGTTGATGATCCCCATAATCTGAATAATTGAATTAAATCAATTCCAAATAAATTTCCTGTGTCTTTTAATATGTATTTTTTTACTTTCCTCGTCGTTCTGTTAAAAGTAATGTTGGTAATTATTTCACCCTCGAAATTTATTTTCACCAATCACTGTTCTGGCAATTTGATTGGTTCTTAATATGCTCGGTTTTCACAAACGTTTCCGTGTCTGCATGTTAATAATTGACACGTCTGAATCCGAATCCAATTGTAGCTTTACTTTTTTATTTAAGATTTTAACCTGCATCTATCTCCTTATAATATTGTAGCAATTTTTTTATAATCTTTACCCGCGTTTTATTTCTTTTTATCGTTCTACAATGCGAACATTTGTGTCCAATTCTTTCATAAATCATGCAGGCTTTAAAACGAAATGTGCATTCTATTACCCAATGCAGGCTTCCGTATCCATAACAAAAGCTCGGCCGTAATTTATTTTTATAGGGATGGCTTGTTTTTTGAGGCGTGAAAATCCCGTTCTTTGCTCTGAATAGTTTTTGGATGAGAGTTGAAATTCGATTTTTGACTCACTTTTCGTATGGGTGTAATGCCTGACTGTTCGATGTCTTTCGAATCCTGCTTAGCACTAATAAATCGTTGGCAGTTCTCGGCTAATTTCTGCAGTTTTAAGTTCGGTTCACTTTCTAATTTATTCAGAACTCTACGCCTTATTTCAGGCTCTTTTCCTGATACCAATCCTTGAACGAAAATTAAACATTTAAAATTATAAGCACTAAGTTCGGATAATCTAAAGTCGTCGCATTGCTTATTTACTACTGATGCGAACGTTGAATAATCTTCGTCTTTTACCAGGTGTAAACACTTCCAGCGTTCGTGAAATAACGAGGTCTTTCGGCTGAAAAGATATATTAAAAGTTTGACGGCTTCCGCAAAAGTCGAATCGCTGGCCTTCGAGGCAAAATGAAATTCACGAACTTAGTATGTTTGTGGTGCCTAAGTAACAGGCGAACCTTTTTAGAGTCTTCCTATTTTTCGCAATCATTTTTATATAAGTCTTCATATCTTCTAAAATACGATGCAAAAGTCTTCTCCTCATCAGAGGAATATGTAAAGGTGTCGATGGGACTCTACACGGCATTCTGCGAAAAATCATTATCGCTTTCGTTACTTTGGCCTCTAAGCGATATTGGTTGCATTAGTATGTCAATCTTTACGTCAGCTTCTTTCCTGTGTTCGAAAAGGATTTTATCAGTATCTCTCTCTTTTGCTCTATAAGTCTGTCGTCAACTTTTTTCTTCTGCTCTAGAAGTCTGTCTTCTGTAGTCTGTCGTCGGCTTTTTTTCTGCTCTAGAAGAAGCTTTTGAAATCTTTCTTCAGTTTTCTGTAATCTCTCGTCTGCCTCTTTCTTATGTTCGAGTTGTTGTTGCATTTGACATGTTACTAATTCTGTAATAGTCGCTTTAAATTCTTCCATATTTTAAAGTGTTCCCTTTTTTTAGAAAGTAAATCTTTCCTTTCGCGTACGGCTTGTTAAAAAAGTTATTTTCGTAAGATTATGCTTGCTAGATGTAATCTTAGTTGTAATAGAGTATAAAACCTTTTTTTTCTCTATGAAAAAATGCTTTTATTAGTACGAGTTTACGTGTAGTGCGTAGCCGTAGAATTTGTGGTCGGCACTTTAGTCAGAGAAAAAATAAAAATACGATTTCAATTTTTTTTCCTTTCGGCAGAAGTAACTTTGTTTCTTTTGGAGAGAGAAAAAAATCATGTATTCCCACTGGTAAGTCAGTTTTTAGATCTAGGACGTTGTTTGGTTAATTTGTAGTTGATTTCTCCAAGTTTTATCTTTAAGGGTTCATTAATTAATTTTGTCACCCGTTGTGGCGTCCATTTAAAATAGTTTTCCTAAATCTTTTACTGTAACTACGCTGTCAGTCTATTTTAGTGGTGTAAGTTTGAAATTTGAAATGCAATGTTGCCGGTCATTGTGGGGGTCATGCTTTTAAGGTTCTCAAGAAACATCCTTAATGTTTTTGTTGTTTCCCGTATAAATTAGAATACTTCGTAGCCAGTTTTTGTGATGTCCTTTTTAAGTTATTTTTTTTCTTTCTCGAGTTGTGGGTCCCCGTGTAAATTCAAATACCTCGTAGCCAGTTTTTGTGAGGTCTTTTTAAAGGATTTTTGCGTATTGTTGTAGGGTCCCGTGTAGATTCGAATATTTTGTCGACAGTTGTTGCTGTTGGGTCTCGTGTAGATTCGAATACTTCGTTGCTTATTGTTTTGGTGGGGTCCCGTGTAAGCTCGAATATTTCGTTGTCATTTGTTGTGGTGGGGTAACGTGTAAGCTCGAATATCTCGTCGCCAATTGTTATGGCTCTCTTTAGGGGTCGAAATGAAAACACAGACACAAGGTTTAAGTATAACAAGTATATTTGAGAAAAAGTATATGCAACAAAGAAACAAGAGAAGAGGACCGTCTGTCCTGAGTTCCAGTGTAGACTGGGGTTTTGTATTAAACAAGTGAGAAGCGGAATGCTTCCAGTATTCATTGAGAATGGAAGAGTCCAAATGTTCGTCATAGGTACGGCACCATAACAGAAAGAAATCGTGGATTTTATCTCATATTTAAGTGTATTCTATAATGTTGTTTCGGTACTTCTACGCAATACAAACTGAACTGGGTTTGTTTTTTAACCTAACCTTAAACTATCCCTAACCAAACCTTTTCGGTTAATTAATGAAAAAGTATCCAAAAAGTTCCAAATAGAAAGTTGCAAAAGTATGAAGGGTATCAAAAATAGTCGTCTGTCAAGTAACAGTGCCTTTTTTATTTGTATATATCGGTAAAAGTTGGAACTTGATTCGACTTTCTCCGTTAGGAGTCTGAACTGCTTACATCACGACTACAAATCTGTGGATACTTTTTTCTAAAAAGCACCAATTTTTGTGCATATAAATTTCCGATTTTTGAGTATCATCTTCTACCGGGATTTGCCTTTTGTTTTATTTTTCGTATCCTCAAAGTCTCATCTCTTTGTAAAAGTAGTCACTGAGTTTCGATATTAAAACGAATTTCTTCTTAGAAATAAAAAGAGGGAGGTAGAGTGATTTAAGCGACCTAAAAACATTTTGTCACTAAACTAAATACTTTATATTAACATTCATTTATTAATTAACTAATCTGGATACCCAGCGTTTCCCGGGGCATTGGGTAATGAAATACAATCTATTTATCTATACTCTCTCTTTATATCTATCCATCGCCCCTCTCCAGTCAAGGATACCCCTCTCCTCCGAACAAGGACACAACAGATACTACACTTTGATTCTAGCCTGAATGCCAAGAAAGTGTATTTAGTTGTTTTCATACCAACGGTCGATAGATAAAAGTCGCTCTAAATGTCGACCGCCCCACTCACTAATGTTGTCCCTGGTGACCCCCAAAAAGATGAATATGGCCCCAAAAATGCCGATATCTTGTCCGAGACAATGATGAAAAAGAATACACTAGCTTCAATCTGAGATATTCATTTTTACCAAACCGGAATCTTTTGAGTTTACCTGACGATCCTGGTGGTAAAGTAATGCCTATTTATCTGCTTATTTTTATTTTTGTAATGCCAGTCAGAATCTGGCCCATTGAAAATTAAGAAAGAATGGAAGTGTCGTTGTCATTCTCTGGTGTCTGTGTTAAAGGAAGAGGCAAGAGGAGCTAGAAGAGCTAAGGGGAGCTGCGCACACCATTTTAAACTGAATTTGTGTTAAACATGGCCTTGTGGGAAGCTGGGGGAACACTGTTCCAACATTCTTAAACATCTTAGATTTCTTTCTTTTTAATTTTCTTTTCTCTTTGTTTTTGCTGGGGATGAAGCATCTTACTGGATACCAGACATCTACCCGTTATTTCGGAGACGACAACCAGGAGATATTTTTTAGGCTCCTGAATGTCTCTTTAAGCGTAATTGTTTGGATCGCTCTTGTACTTGATTCACCGAGCATCATCGCCAGGCAGTTTAAATTATTTTTGTTTAGTCTAGTAGCTTCTATCGAGAGAGAAGGGGGTGACGTTGTAACATAGCAAACAAAAATCCGACCGAATGAAGCATGTATTTGCAAGTCTATTATATAAAGGAAAGTTGTATTTCTGTATGTGTGTCTGTCTAAGAATTAGAAACTACGAAAGATCCACTGAGAAACTTTACCTATTTCGACTCAGTTTGTATCAGAACAAGTATAGTAAAAAATACTATTTATCTTGATGTTACTATTGGAGTTAGTAATCAGTGTTTAGCTGTCTGACCAGTTGAGCTAGAACCAAATAAAGTGAGATAGAATCCCATAAAGTTTGTTCATAAGCAGGTGTAGACGTTCCATTATGATTAAATGAGCAAGCACATTCTCTTGGTTTTGATTGGCTGTTAGTTCATATTGTATAAATATTACTTAATTCAAGCAAGAATTTCTTATCAACTATTTAAGCAGTAAGTGTTAATTTGATTTTACAACCACCAGAGATAAGATTAGCGCATGAGAGTTAAGAATTAAATTACTTTCTCTAGTTGCATGTCTATATCTCTTTCTTGTTGCCTTAAATACAGATTTCCCACTTGAACTCTTCAGTTTTAATACTCCACTACTGTTCGTAAAATCAATATAACCGAGTTGGATGCTTCAATAAAGACAACACGCTATTTCGGCAGAAATTTTCTTCCACACATTTTTACTAGTAAACAATTATTGCTAAATGTAATTACTTTCTATGGAAACAGTTGTTAAAGTTTGCGCATGCATGAGAGAGAGGGGATATTCGGAGGGAAAGAGGTGTTCAAATATAGAAAAAAAAATTTTTTAACTCGTCTATTTTTTAGCCCCCACCCCCCGAAAAAACACCGCATAAGCCTGGTAGTTCAAACTAAAAGGTGTATTTATTTACCTCCTCTCCAGGAGGTTAGACACAAGGCCAGTTTTATCTTACTCCCACAAGGTAAGATGTGATCCAAAGTCGGGTCGGGAAAGTGGGACTTGAAAAGCCAGCGCCCGAGAAGGTGAGCACTCTGGTCATTAAAAGAGGGGAGGCAAAGCCTGGGAAGGTGGACTTCCTAGAACTGCACAATACAGACCCATAGACAGGAGTAAATCAAGTCCCCGAACGTCAAGACAATACCGGTCTATGGAGTGCAGTATCCATCGGAAAAGATACTACACTTTGATCTTGGCCAAAAGGCCTAGCCCTGGACGTTTCAAAAGAATTTCTTCTAATGCAGAAAGAAACCGTGGACTGATAATTCGTCCATTTGGGGTATTTTTAACCATGTTGATCCTTGAAAATGGGTGCATACCTAATCCCTTTCGGATTTTATTTTAAAGATAACATGAAACAAACACATATCCTCTCACATTAAAACGATGAGCACATGCCTGCATATAAATTATGAAGCATCTTTCTTTTTTGCCTGGAGGATTTGTTTAGTTTCACGACAACCTAACCAGGTGTTTCTCCCTCGGCGTCGCCTTTCCATGTGCCTCGTCTACTTCATTGGTCGAATCGGACGTGACTATACGTTTGCATCACCCATTTTTATCTTCATTTTTCTTCCTCTCTCCATCTCTATCTTTTTCTCCGTCTCCTACACGGAACAATCGCGGTCTAAGCCAACATTATTCCCAGCGTCCGACTTGAGATTGATATGCACGTGTTTCTGGTTCCCTTGCGGTGTTTGTACGTCTTCAAGCTCCCAGGGTTAATGTTTCTGCCTTAAAGGCGGGTGTAAAAGGTAGGCTATTCTCCACTGTTTCCCTTTTTAGTCTTTTCTTATTTTCTTTCGTCGAACGTGGCCGGAATTATTATTGTCTCCGCCATAAAACAACAGTTCTCTCTTATTCAACCCCTTTGCACTCTATCCCCTCCTTCTCTCTCTCCCCTCTCTCTCCTTCCCCTTTCTCTCTCCTTTCTCCCCTTTCCCATCTTTCTCCTCTCCCTCTCTCTTATACACTCTCCTTCTCCTTCACCCCTTCTCCTCTCTCCATCTCTCTGTCACTCTCTCTCTCACTCTCTCCATCTCTCTTACCCTTTCCCTCTCTCTCACCCTCTCCCTCTCTCTCACCCCTACCTCTTTCACTACTACCTCTCTTTCTCCTCCATCTCTTTCTCCTCCATCCCTCTCGCTCTCCCTATCCCTCTCTCCCCCCATTATTCTTCCCTCTCTCTCTCCTTCTCTTCTGCCCTTCCCGCCTCTTCCTCTTCCCATCTCTTCTCCCCTTCCCCTCTCTTCTCCCCTTCCCCTCTCTTTCCTCTTTCCCCTCTCTTCTCCCCTTCCCCTCTCTTCTCCCCTTCCCCTCTCTTCTCTCCTTCCCCTCTCTTTTCTCCTTCCCTTCTCTTCTCTCCTTCTCCTCCCTCTATCTCCTTCTCCTCCCTCTATCTCCTTCTCCTCCCTCTATCTCCTTCTCCTCCCTCTATCTCCTTCCCCATATCTTCCCTTTCCCCTCTCTCTCTCTCATTCTCTCTCCCCCCTTTCCCCCTCTCTACCCTTTGACCACCTTATTTCCCCCTCTCTCCTCTTCCATCTCCCACTCCTTCCTCTGTCTCTCCCCTTCCCCCCCCTCTCCCCTTTCCCCGTCTCTCCCCTTCCCCCGTCTCTCCCCTTCCCCTGTCTCTCTCCTTGCCCCATATCTCATGTCCTTTCTCTATCCCCTCTCTCCATTTCCCCTCTCTTCCTTCCCTTCTCTTCTCTCCCCTCTCTCATCCCCTTCTCTCTTTATTCACTCTCTTTCCCCCTCTCTCCCTCCTTCCCCCTCTCTCCCTCCTTCCCCCGCTCTCCTTTCTTCCCTCTCTCTCCTTCCTTCCCTTTCTCTCCTTCCTTCCCTTTCTCTCCTTCCTTCCCTTTCTCTCCTTCCTTCATTCTCTCTCCTTCCTTCCCCCTCTCTCCTTCCTTCCCCCTCTCTCCTTCCTTCCCCTCTCTTCCTCCTTCCCTCTCTTCCTCCTTCCCTCTCTCTCTTTCCCTCTCTCTCTTTCCCTCTCTCTCTCTTTCCCTCTCTCTCTCCTTTATTCTCACTCTTCTTAATTCTCACTCACCTTCATTCTATCTCTACCTATCGCTTTCTGTCTCTCAACATTTATCTGTATCTCTATCATTATCAATCTCCTCCTCTTTCATCCTCGTCCTCTCTATTCTTCTCTTTCTTCATCCCTGTCTCTTTCTACCTCATCTCTCTTATTCTCTCTTATTCTCTCTCTCTCTTTCTCTCTCTCAATTGTTGCATCTCTCGCTCTCTGTTACTTAATCCCCTTTTTTATTTTGCTCTCTTCTTATATCGCTCTCTATCACCTTTCCCTTTTCCCCTCTATCCCCCTACACCCTCTCTTTCTCTCCCCTCTTTCTTTATCTCTCTCTTTCTTTATCCGCTCTTCTCTCTCTCCTCTTTCTTTCTCCCTATATATTTCTTTATCTTTATTTCTCTCTGTATCCCGTCTACTATCACTCTCTCTATCTCTCCTTTCATCCCACCTCTCTTTCACCTTCTTTCTATCTTCCTCAATGCGTTATCCCCCCCCCCCTTTTACCTAATGGGCTGAACATTTCCGGTCTGTAATTTAATTTTTCTTTTAGTTTTAATTATTCTATCAGTGTCTGTTTTTTCTATGTTCCATTAATTCATTTTTTACTTCAAATTGTTGGTATCTTTAAAAATACACATTTTTGATCAGCAACATTGCTATCATCATCATCATCATAATTAGCAGCCGCAGCATCGCCATTAAAATATGGTTTATCATTCAATCGTATTATTATCGTTGTGCTTACGTGAATAGACGAAATGATATCACTTGATACAAACACGCAAATAGAACGCTTGAAGAAAGAGAATTAAATGAGCAAGGAGAATAACAAGGAAACGTGTGTAAAAGAAATCTATGTGCATATAAAACGGAGTTGTTTGTATGTGGGTGACGATATCACACTATGTTAACCTACTTATTGTTCGGTCGGCTAATAATGGAAAATATTAAACTGGAAAGGGGGCGCTAAAACTGGCGGAACATTTGTTTTACATACTTTTAATTTTGAATAATGAGTTTTAAAAAGGTTCAAGAACCTCTGACGTCGATAAGAACATCGCATCAAAGATGCTGATTCGAAATTTAGATCAACCGTTTAACTGTGATGCCGCGACACGCATGCACACAAACGAATGCCAAACTGTCTCCGCTTATCCCAGCATTGCTTCTTGTCTTTGGTTTCTCTCCTGGCTATTTAAAATCAATGCTGAGTCAGTGCGGCTGGTGATTCTGCGACCCTTGTTTCAAATTACACGCACACCTTTACAAAGAAGTCCCAGTTTTGGAACTTTGCGGAGTGTGGAGATATTCTTAGTGTCCATTACTCCTGGATAAACTCTAGTCCGGAATGTTATTATCTGTCAATCCGATATATCTTATTACTAAGTGAGATTCGTGTATTTGTTTGTCTGAAGCCGAACTATACTATTACTTCTATTAATGATCAATTCAGTTTACTATACTATTTCAGACTACTGTACTACCTTTCAATTCTCAAGTCAGGGGGTAGTGTAGTATCTGTTATGTTGTCATGATGCCACCCTCCCAGGCATTACCTCCTCTTTTTGGTGCAAAAATATGTTCCCTCTAGTCACATATATTTGCTAAGAGATTAAATAGAATCTATCATCTGCAGACAATTTGTTTACAAAACAAATTTCCCACAAAACAAATAAATCTATAAATATTTCAAAATGTCATGAACTTGAAGCATGTAAACCTTTCCCAAAATGACCGAATTTTGGTATTAAATGAACCTGAAAATGCTTGATATGCCGTAATACAAAACAACCAAACCGAAACATTCAGAGAGTGTCCATTGTCTTTCTAGACGGAAGGTCAACAACAACAAAAAAAGAAAATATCAATATTATTCAATGTATCAATCAAAGTTTGGAAGAATCGATACCTATTTGTATTATATACGTTTGGCTGGATAAAAATGTCTGACATTCAGAACTCAATCTCCACGTGTACAGACTTTTGTTGTTGTCGATAGCAATGTTTCTATCTTATTTTATTTTATTACCAAATAAAACAAAAGAGAAAACAGAACTATGTATTCATTTTATTTCTCCAAAAACAGAATCTATTTATGAAACGCGATTTATATAAGATAATTTTTAAAGTCTTGAGTCGCCATATTTGACTCCTAAAAATCGTTGCAGAGAAAGAATAGAAGTAGAAAAGCGCAATTTGATTGGTGACCGTACGACCATCTGACTGGTCGGTTGCATAAGCCATAAAGTGAACATAAAGATGAAGTAAATGTATATATATATATATATATATATAGTGTGTGTCATGTTGTATATGAAAAGAAATCAAATAAAGTGCTCGATCATATAAGAGAGCTAATATAATTTATTTAGATACTGAAATATGTAATATACAGTATCTAAATAAATTATATATAAATATATATATATTTGTGCATGTGTTGCATACCTTAGCTTTCTCCCGAGCTTGTAGAGGGCGGTCGCGTCGTCTAGTGGATGAATTCTTTGTTCTTTCATTCCTGCCGTGAACCACGCCGTCCGTGTCTGCAACAAAAGCCTCATGACGCACTCCGAAGACAAACTCTTCTTTTAAATTTAATTCATTTTATTACAAGCGTTGTTATTTCAACTGGGAGTCATTCACTACGTCTAGAGAGAGTGAGAGAGCAAATCACGACTTTATCGTAGTTAGTTAACAATGTTTTCTTAACAATTCATAGAGAGGGGGAAGGATTTCTCTCGCTTGTATTCCCTTAAGGGAAATATTTTCCTTATTTTTACATCGTGAATCGCACGTCCTGCTCGGTTCGCCTTCCGAATCAGACTGACGAAAACTCGTTTCTCACGAGAACGAGTGACGTCACAGAGCCTCTCGCAGGTGCAGACTGACCCTTGATCTGGGGTCTCGTCACACGGTAACCTTGTCACGTCTGTTAGCTCTGACTGTGAGAACAAGCCCTTTTCTGCACTCGACAGCACCCGCGTTAACTCGCGCAAGTCAAACCAACGATTTCCAACAGATACGTCCATTCCCATAAGGGCCATCATCCAACATATGTATGTACATGTTTGTATTACATGTGTATATGTATGTGCATGTTTGTATTACATGTGTATATGTATGTGCATGTTTGTATTACATGGGTGTATGTATGTACATGTTTGTATTACATGTGTGTATGTATGTACATGTGTGTATTACATGTGTGTGTATGTATGTACATGTTTGTATTACATTGGTGTGTATGTACATGTTTGTATTACATGTGTGTGTATGTATGTACATGTTTGTATTACATGTGTGTATGTATGTACATGTGTGTATTACATGTGTGTATGTATGTACATGTGTGTATTACATGTGTGTGTATGTATGTACATGTTTGTATTACATGTGTGTGCAAGGATGTACATGTTTGTATTACATGTGTGTGCATGTATGTACATGTTTATATTACATGTGTGTATGTATGTACATGTTTGTATTACATGTGTGTGTATGTATGTACGTGTTTGTATTACATGTGTGTGTATGTATGTACGTGTTTGTATTACATGTGTGTATAGGTAAATGTTTGTAATACATGCGTGTATATATTACATAAAACTGTATATGTAAATATCGTTATATGCGTAAGTATATAAATGCAAGATTGTACAAAATTCGATTATTT
>OY744522.1:127526613-127559113 GCA_963556195.1 Sepiola atlantica
TTGACTATAATTATTGTAATGATTGTGTTTTTGTAGCTAAGGCTGAATTATCTTCTCATTTATGATGTTACGTAGGTAAAAGAGTATTCAGAAGAGTAAGAGAGAGAGAGAATGTTAAAGAATTACGGTTCAATCAATGTTTCCCTCTGTAAAACATTCTTAATAAATACTCGTCGAGTTACAACCAATATCAATTATTCCCCTTTCTCCGTCTGTGTACCTAAAATTAAACGGAACTTCCACGAGCAAAGGTTTTTTCCTAGAATTTCCCGTCTGTGGAACACAGTGCCATGGGGCTGCTTCCTGGCTGACTACAAGATTGCCGTTTTTAAGTTCAATATAAATAAATTCTTGTTGAGCCGTCCTCTTCAATAATCAAATTCTGACCAGTTTACAACCATCGTTACAGATCATTTCGATGTTTCCCCGTCCATATGTCAAACTCAATAATCCTTATTCTCGGGTGGTCTTTAGGACTTGATAAGCGGTGACACGTTTGTAAAAAGAAAAATCAGAAAAGACTGTCAGTATAGATATTTTCTTAAAATGAATTCCCATTCTCAAAAATTTGGCAAAGTTTTAACATTTAAAACTCTAAGATTCCAAGTCGACTCCGGCATCATAACTATTATTTTGTAGATAATTACCATTTATTAAGCATTGGATTTGGTTGCATTGTTGAAAAAGAGTACGGTAAGAATGAGTAGACGAGTCATTGCTGACTTTTATCGATCGATCTTGGTCTATGTAAAGAATTCCAATAAGAAAGCATTTCAAGAAATACAAAGCCACAATTAAAATCTTTAGTTATTTAAATTTGTTGGCATCAGTCTTGGAGTATTATGAAAACTCTTAAATATAAAGAAAGAGAGGGGGAAATATACAAAAGAGAATGATGGATAGAAGGAAAGAATGTGAAAGAAAATAGGTGTTCAGAGAAAATTAGAATTAAAAATATGATGAAGAGAATAAACTAAGAAATTTAAACGAAATAAGAAAAGGCGAAAGAAAATAGAGAAAATAAGAAGAGATGACGAAAAATAGAAGAAATAAGAAAAGATGACGGAATATGGAGAAAACAGAAAAGATGAAAGAAAATGGAGAAAAAAGAAAAAATGAAAAAAGAAATAAGAAAAGGTGACGGAAAATTGAGAAAACAGAAAAGATGGAAGAAAATGGAGAAAAAAGAAATAAGAAAAGGTGAGGGAAAATGGAGAAAACAGAAAAGATGAAAGAAAATGGAGAAAAAAGAAATAAGAAAAGGTGACGGAAAATGGAGAAAACAGAAAAGATGGAAGAAAATAGAGAAAAAAGAAAAAATGAAAAAAGAAGAAATAAGAAAAGATGACGGAAAATAGAGAAAACAGAAAAGATGAAAGAAAATGGAGAAAAAAGAAAAGATTAAAAAATAAGAAAAGATGACCGAAGAAGGGAGAAAACAGAAAATATGAAAGAAAATAGAAATTAGATGAAAGTAAATTCAAAAAATGAAAAGATGAAAGAAAATAGAAAAAAACAAATGAAAGCAAAAAAAGAAAAGGTCCCTTGTTTCAAAAGTTCGGCCATGAACCTGACGAGCTACAGTAATATGGGATATTCTAGTTTTATGCTTATAGCGGCACACGTGTTGGAATATCTTCTCAAATATTATATCTAATATTTTGTTGATGATGTTTTGTGAGCCTAAAGACAGCTGTAAAAAAAGTTCGTAATAGGCATGACAAGATGGCAGCCACTCAGACCACGTCCGATTGCTTGGATGTCCGAGCCGGAAAGAGAATGAATCTGATTTCTATATTTCCCACGTCGGTAAAATTAGACATTTATTATTTGCGGAAAAAGAGTGCATTTTTTTTGTACGGCAGAGTGGGAAGTATCCTAGCATATCAAAACAATTTTAGGAGTTTAGATTAGTTTCGCTTAGTGGTAGGATATCTTGGGAAATTATAAGGATGGAAGGATTTTACATCATCGTGGTTATTTCTAAGCCCTCGGATGGTGGTGATAAAAAGCCATCTACGATTAATTATTCAATTGATCCAGAAAGCATGATCTCAACAGAAGTATGATGCATTTGCCATGGTCACTCAGTAATTTGCAATGCCAAAAAAGGGGGAGGGCATCATCACTTAATTATTTAACGTTGTTAAGACGTATTAAACGCATCTGATCAGTTCAGCCGCTCCATCTACACTGTCGTGTGGCTGACGTCACATCCGATTTACTTTTATAGACCTGTTCTCTCGAATGTTTTTTTTTACTTATTTCAGGATCAACTCCATGAACTTTTCGTTATCTTTGTCTGAAACGTACTTTGTTTTTGTTTTTTCAACTTAACGCCAGATTTAGTTAAGTAAATATATTTTACCTCATAGTTATACTAGCAAAGGTATCCGTTAGTACTTAACACGATTAGAGGTAGAATATTATTTACCTTTTGATAAAGATCATGAGAAAACAATGTGCGTAATTCATAGATTTGCGTTGGGTTCAGTAACCGTATTTTAGTGAGAGTATTATTGCTGATCAATGTTTACTTACAATTACTCTTCCTGCTCTGCAGCTAGAAACTTCCATTTCCGGCTACTTTAATCCTTTCTCTTCGTTTTTGTTAATTATGGTAGTTGTGTTTCTTTTTTTTATTACTCTTTCTATTTTCTCATATCACATTTAATATCAATTCCAAAAGGCACGTGAATGACAGTAGAACAAATCAAAAGTAAAAAAAGTAATAAAAAAGAATATTTTGAAGGAAGTTGAATTAAAATAAAATTAGAAAATATGAGAAAAGATATTTTCGTTTTAAAATTTGTTTAAAATATCGTAATAAAATAAACAAAGAAAAAAATGTAATAACAAAACTGCCCAGAAATTGATAATTATTTGTAGCCCTTGGCCTTCATGATGAAGTAATTTACCGACATTCTAAGACTTTGGATAAGAAATAATGTCCTCTGAGGACTTTCGTTAATCTTTTTTATGGAATATATTTCATTCCTTTAAATAAGCGAACAACCAAGTGATGAATTTTGTATTTGCTTCCGAATAGTCCGAAGGGGAAACTGCTCATAACATTATGTTTATTATCTGTTTATTATCTGTTCACGATGCCAGTCAAAATGTCACTTATTCTCTGAATTTTATTGGGACCAAATTATTTTGAAAAAGAAAACAAACCCAAAACAGTAAATAATTAAAGAAGCAGGAAATATATAATGAAATCTCTTGCATTTTTAACTTCGACATTTTCGAGAATTCCATAAGCAATAAGACAGTGTCATGAAACTAATATATGACCACGGATCTATCCATTTCGTCCGTATTAATCTAAATACCGCATTATACCTGCTCGGGCTTCCATTATCCTCGTGGGTTGATATGCCGTCCTCGCTGGTGTGTCGTTGACCGTACCAGGAACAGCAATCTTCATCGTCTTTGTCAGCGAGATCACACTCGTTTCCTGACGCTGTGTTTTGTCTAGTAGTGAAGTATGTCTCGCAGCTTTCTGGAAAGCACCGACTGAACGAAGTGTTTATATGTAGAAATAAGAAAAAATACAAATGGAATAAACAGAGTGTACACAACGTCAAGGAAACACAACTAAGCTCTTGTATTATATCTCTGGCAAAAAAAATTCTCGTATTTACAGGAGACTTAAATGAGTGGCAATGTCTATGGTTTGGGGATGCTGGGGACATATCTTCAATTAACTTCATTCGCAACTTTTCTACCTGCAGCAGGGTTTGTCGACATAAACAGCCGTCTATTCTGGTTATAGACCATATCACGCGAGGGACAGGAGTGCTTCTCATCTTAAATTGGTAACTTGTCGAAAACTTGTGAAAACTCTCTGAAAACTGAATAATTCGCTTTTATAAACAAGCATGGCGAATACGCATTCTGATTGGCTATCGGCAACTTCTGATTTTGGTTTCAATTTAATTCGGACATTCCCATGTACTAGGTACTTCGACCAGATATTGATTACACTCTTGTCATACCTGACCCCCAACTGACCTCCCCAGCTGTATTTTCTGCTTTCAACAGTTTCGCCTATTCGTAGACAAAACAATTGTTATATTTACTAAACACTTTCCGAACTCGTGTGAATAGATATTTCTTTTTGTTTCTGAGTACATTATTTCTGGAGTACACTTATACACTAGTGTATTTAATCACCCGAATTTCTTCGTAGGCCCCCCATCACATTGTCCCATTACGAGTTAAACCCTACTTAGACGAAGATGCGTACAATATAAACTGGAGTTTTTCTTCCAGGACCTTTTTCTATATATATTTTAATCACACAAAAGATATACTAAATTATACCTTAGTTTTGAGATTGAGTTAAGCTTGAAAAAAGGCTTCAATTTGAATTGTTCTAATTAGCCATAATTTTCAATGAAACCTCCAAGTAACCCATCTTTTACGACGTTTCTGTTCCTCTCGTATATTGTTTGACCCTCCAGCTCATAGTTTATAAGCTGTCTATCACTCTCACTTCCATCACTCTACATCTGTCTTTATAACCAATCAAAGGTTAAAAAAATCCTCCTCCTTCCGTCTCTTTATATATTGATGAAGAGAAACAGCGAGCAGATATGCCGACAACAGTGAGGGTGTCGTCTATTGCTTTTACATTTTTAAATTCGATATTTCTATATTTCTATAAGCTTGCGAGTTAAACACTTGTTAGCACAAAATGCGGACAAGCTAAACGGAAGTTTATCTTTTAATGCTTTTTTCGTATATATTTTAATCACACAAAATGCATGCTTCAGATTATTAAACTTTAGTGTTTACTACATCCCTCTACTGCTGATCCTTTCTTCCCACCACTTCTTGTCGCTTTCGCCCTTCATGTTGTTTAATCATGTTTGGACGGAGAGGAATACGCAAAGACAAACACTTTATCATTTATTATTAATGTGATTAACCACTCGATTGTTCACTCTGGGCAGCATAGTGTTACGGGAGGGAGTGGGTTTCTTCGATCCCCACATATCTTTTATATAGACAGAAACAGCTGTTCGTCTCTCTAACATGTAAGTCAGTAGATGCTCAATAGATATTGACGTCTATCTATAGTCCTGGCGGTAGCTATCAATGGACATGGTGTTCTAAAAACGGAAACACTTGTTCGCTTTCCTCTTCTCTGTTTGTTCTCTTACTTAGTAACTGTAATTTTATATATATATATATATATATACATATATATATATATATATATATATATATATATATAACTCAATGTTTGTGTGCATTTTATAGAAAAAAAGGTTAGAGAATCTATACAAATTCTCAAAGTGTATTATGTCAAATTTACCGGGGAAGACAATAGAAGTGTTCCTAAATCTCTACGTGTACTATGATGGCATAAGACCCTTAAAATTTCAAATATATCCTATTTTTATGAAATTAAAATAATACGTATAAAATTTTCTTGGGAAGTCAATGGAATTGGTCCTGAATCTCTAAATGTCCTTCTAAACTAAGGAAGCTATGGGGCCTAACCTCCTTACAACTTCAAATATATTCTATTTTGATGAAATTTATACATGTATCAAATTCCCCTAGAAGACAATGGAAGTAGTCTCGAATCTCTAACTTACCCTCCATGTGCATTGTATCTAAATGCCCCCAGCTCCAAATAACCCATTGGGGCAGACTCCTATAAAACTTCAAATACGAATATCTGATTTTAATGACATTAAAATGATATGTATAAGACACTAATTCAGATTTTTCTCAACAGCTGAATGGGAGGAAGGGGCAATAAAAACAAAGAAAGTAATATAGTGTTATGAGCCTAGTAAAAAACGTGCATAGTAGTGATCCTCATTCAATCCCGAGCAACGTCGGGTCTTCCTGCTAGTGGATGGATAAACATAAACGAAAAACGCAAAGAACATTTTTGCTTAATGGATTATTTTCTGTATCGCTTTATTCTTTTACAGCATTACGTTATCTTCCCATTGCCAGTAGGGCGGATGAAGATAGAGCTTCGATAAACGTTTGAACGCAGTCAGCTGACAGACCAAAGAGACAGATCTTTTTTTCTTCTTTGCCACGTCCCATTTCGAAGTTTCTGTCACATCTATTACTAATGGAGATTTGGTATATGTATGACGTCGAAACTATACTATTACTATTTTTAATGCGTAATTCAGTTTACTATACTAGTTCGGACTAATATACTATCTTTCAATGTTCAAATCAGTGAGGGTTAGTGTAGTATATGTTCTGTTGTCATGGTGCCATAATTTCATCTATTATCTCCTCTTTTTTGTAGGGGGAGGCGTAATGTAGTATCTGTTCTGTTGTCATGAGACCATCCTCCCAGGAATTACCTCCCTATTATATATGACGAACAAACATATGTAGTCTTAATTCTAAAAGTTTAAACTTCTACTGGAAGTTTCCACTTTCTTACTTAATTCTAACCTAACATTAAAAAAATCTTATTTTAACCATACTTTTACGCAATTTGTAGTTCAACTAGTTTTTTTTTATGTCGGGAAATTTTCAAAGCCATTCATGCATCATGAACTGGTCTTTTTATGCGAGAAGACAAAGAGAAAACCGAGGTGGAAACAAAACGTTTTCATTCGACCGGGTCGGTTATTTCCGATCGAATGAGGTGTAATCGTTTGATGTTTGCCGGAAGATGAGACGAGGCTTCATCGAATTGGATATGAAAGCTTGTGTGAAAAGAAACAAACACTCGACGCACACAAAAGCATACGGCCTTCTTGGCAAGCTGACCCTCGTATGGAATCACCATAATCATTCGACGGGACAGTTCCTCTTCTCGTGTGGAGGCATAATTTGAATCTTCGAGTGTAGAGGAAAAATAAGAAAATGTCTACCAAAACTTGCAATTGTTTTAGGCATGAACCGAAAAAGATTCCGACATTGACTGGTGATAATTGCTTCGGTTTTACGTGTGTGTGTGTGTGTGTGTGTGTGTGTGTGTGTATCATATATTAAGACATCTATGTTTAAGATAGGTGTGTGGCTATGTATGTATGTATGTAAAAGTGTGTATCCACATATTTGTATCTGGACGTTAGTATATGTGGGCATGTATTAGTATCTGTATGTACGTCTAGGAATACATGTATTGACATGTTTGTGCATATATGCATGTATTAGTATATGTGCGTATTTATATGTGTATGTTTGCGCATACATATATACATGTGTGTGCGCTTATTCTATGCATTTTAGCATACATTTTTATGCATTTAAGCATGCATGTGTGTATGCACACGCATTTTTAAAACATGGAATCAGCAGCGCATGGTCACTGACAGTGCGCTCGTCAGAACAAATAGCTCAAATGTGGTGCAAGCCATTTGGTGTGATGAATGCAAGGTAGGAAACAAACACACATCATGCACTGTTTATTCTATCACAATCATTTTCAAGCTTAGATCTACAGCGGTTCTATATCCAATATTGGGTTTAAGTTTGAAAATAGCATTTTCTTTGGTCTGTCGCTCTTATGTTTACAATAGCTCGTACTTTGGTTTTTCATGCATAAGTTTCAAATAGTTTTTTCTTTAGTCTGTCACGTTTACGTTTGAAATAGTTTTTTCTTTAGTCTGTCACGTTTACGTTTGAAATAGTATTTTCTTTAGTCTGTCACGTTTACGTTTGAAATAGTTTTATCTTTAGTCTGTCACGTTTACGTTTGAAATAGTATTTTCTTTAGTCTGTCACGTTTACGTTTGAAATAGTTTTTTCTTTAGTCTGTCACGTTTACGTTTGAAATAGTATTTTCTTTAGTCTGTCACGTTTACGTTTTAAATAGTATTTTCTTTAGTCTGTCACGTTTACGTTTGAAATAGTATTTTCTTTAGTCTGTCACGTTTACGTTTTAAATAGTTTTTTCTTTAGTCTGTCACGTTTACGTTTGAAATAGTTTTATCTTTAGTCTGTCACGTTTACGTTTGAAATAGTATTTTCTTTAGTCTGTCACGTTTATGTTTGAAATAGTTTTTTCTTTAGTCTGTCACGTTTACGTTTGAAATAGTATTTTCTTTAGTCTGTCACGTTTACGTTCGAAATAGCTTTTTCTTTAGTCTGTCACGTTTACGTTTGAAATAGTATTTTCTTTAGTCTGTCACGTTTACGTTTGAAATAGTATTTTCTTTAGTCTGTCACGTTTACGTTTGAAATAGTATTTTCTTTAGTCTGTCACGTTTACGTTTGAAATAGTTTTATCTTTAGTCTGTCACGTTTACGTTTGAAATAGTATTTTCTTTAGTCTGTCACGTTTACGTTTGAAATAGTTTTTTCTTTAGTCTGTCACGTTTACGTTTGAAATAGTTTTATCTTTAATCTGTCACGTTTACGTTTGAAATAGTTTTATCTTTAGTCTGTCACGTTTACGTTTGAAATAGTATTTTCTTTAGTCTGTCACGTTTACGTTTTAAATAGTATTTTCTTTAGTCTGTCACGTTTACGTTTGAAATAGTATTTTCTTTAGTCTGTCACGTTTACGTTTGAAATCGTTTTATCTTTAGTCTGTAACGTTTACGTTTGAAATAGTTTTATCTTTAGTCTGTCACGTTTACGTTTGAAATAGTATTTTCTTTAGTCTGTCACGTTTATGTTTGAAATAGTTTTTTCTTTAGTCTGTCACGTTTACGTTTGAAATAGTATTTTCTTTAGTCTGTCACGTTTACGTTCGAAATAGCTTTTTCTTTAGTCTGTCACGTTTACGTTTGAAATAGTATTTTCTTTAGTCTGTCACGTTTACGTTTGAAATAGTATTTTCTTTAGTCTGTCACGTTTACGTTTGAAATAGTATTTTCTTTAGTCTGTCACGTTTACGTTTGAAATAGTTTTTTCTTTAGTCTGTCACGTTTACGTTTGAAATAGTTTTTCTTTAGTCTGTCACGTTTACGTTTGAAATAGTATTTTCTTTAGTCTGTCACGTTTACGTTTGAAATAGTTTTTCTTTAGTCTGTCACGTTTACGTTTGAAATAGTTTTTTCTTTTAGTCTGTCACGTTTACGTTTTAAATAGTATTTTCTTGAGTCTGTCACGTTTACGTTTGAAATAGTTTTTTCTTTAGTCTGTCACTATACGTTTGAAATAGTATTTTCTTTAGTCTGTCACGTTTACGTTTGAAATAGTATTTTCTTGAGTCTGTCACGTTTACGTTTGAAATAGTTTATTCTTTAGTCTGTCACGTTTACGTTTGAAATAGTTTTTTCTTTAGTCTGTCACGTTTATGTTTGAAATAGTTTCATCTTTAGTCTGTCACGTTTACGTTTGAAATAGTATTTTCTTTAGTCTGTCACGTTTACGTTTGAAATAGTATTTTCTTTAGTCTGTCACGTTTACGTTTGAAATAGTTTTATCTTTAGTCTGTCACGTTTACGTTTGAAATAGTATTTTCTTTAGTCTGTCACTTTACGTTTGAAATAGTTTTTTTTTTAGTCTGTCACGTTTACGTTTGAAGTAGTATTTTCTTTAGTCTGTCACGTTTACGTTTGAAATAGTTTTATGTTTAGTCTGTCACGTTTACGTTTGAAATAGTATTTTCTTTAGTCTGTCACGTTTACGTTTGAAATCGTTTTATCTTTAGTCTGTCACGTTTACGTTTGAAATAGTATTTTCTTTAGTCTGTCACGTTTACGTTTGAAATAGTTTTATCTTTAGTCTGTCACGTTTACGTTTGAAATAGTTTTATCTTTAGTCTGTCACGTTTACGTTTGAAATAGTATTTTCTTTAGTCTGTCACGTTTACGTTTGAAATCGTTTTATCTTTAGTCTGTCACGTTTACGTTTGAAATAGTATTTTCTTTAGTCTGTCACGTTTACGTTTGAAATAGTATTTTCTTTAGTCTGTCACGTTTACGTTTGAAATAGCTTTTTCTTTAGTCTGTCACGTTTACGTTTGAAATAGCTTTTTCTTTAGTCTGTCACGTTTACGTTTGAAATAGTATTTTCTTTAGTCTATCACGTTTACGTTTGAAATAGTTTTTTCTTTAGTCTGTCACGTTTACGTTTGAAATAGTATTTTCTTTAGTCTGTCACGTTTACGTTTGAAATAGTATTTTCTTTAGTCTGTCACGTTTACGTTTGAAATAGTATTTTCTTTAGTCTGTCACGTTTACGTTTGAAATAGTATTTTCTTTAGTCTGTCACGTTTACGTTTGAAATAGTATTTTCTTTAGTCTGTCACGTTTACGTTTGAAATAGTATTTTCTTTAGTCTGTCACGTTTACGTTTGAAATAGTATTTTCTTTAGTCTGTCACGTTTACGTTTGAAATAGTTTTTCTTTAGTCTGTCATGTTTACGTTTGAAATAGTATTTTCTTTAGTCTGTCACGTTTACGTTTGAAATAGTTTTTTCTTTAGTCTGTCACGTTTACGTTTGAAATAGTATTTTCTTGAGTCTGTCACGTTTACGTTTGAAATAGTTTTTTCTTTAGTCTGTCACGTTTTACGTTTGAAATAGTATTTTCTTTAGTCTGTCACGTTTACGTTTGAAATAGTATTTTCTTTAGTCTGTCACGTTTACGTTTGAAATAGAGCGTTAGAGGGTTCAGTCATGTTTAAATTTGGAATAGACTTTTTTTATCTGTCGTGAACAGCATTTTCGTCGGTCTGTCATGCTAAAGTTTGAAAATAGCATTTTCATTGCTCTCTATTAGATGTAATGCTTACATTTGCAATATAATTTTTAAGAGCATCCATTCGTTTGTATAAGTGCCTCCAACTGTCGGTCTTATTTTTTACTGTAGGGTCAACTCTTAAGACCAAGAGCCACTCGAGGATAACGGTTAATGAGATGGAAAGATTGTCAGTCGAAAGATGAGGGGAACACTCAGTTGTAATGTGTGAAGTTTGATTACTTAAAGGGGCGTATGACAAGTATTTGTTGACATAGGATTTAAAGACTACTATGTTGTAATCTTCAGGGGAAAAGTCCCGCGATAACGTGTGTCACGGATGTGTAGCCCTTGCAAAGAAGTTCTGTCGATGGAACTTCCACCTGGCATTAGGCACATGGAAGAAGAAAGGAAGGCTTTTTTCTGTTGTGGTAGAAAACAAGTTGTTGCCGTGAATGTCATACAAGAGGGAACCACAAATTTAAGCTCAGTGAACCACCTTACATCGAAACAACGAGATAGGAGAGTCTGGCAACGTGATTTAATTTGAAAAAGCATTTTGATGTGTGACTATGCGTCTCTACAAGGGCCTCTAACAGTCGGTCTGTCATGCTTAATTTTAAATGACATTTTCGTTGGTCTGTCACACGTAAATTTGAAACGGCATTATCAGCGGTAAACGCGCAGAATAAATGGCCGCATCTTAAAAATACCAGTTCGTTTGTTGCTCGTATATATAATCGCGAAAGTAAATAACAAAGATAGATTTTTCTTTTTGTATAAAAGATTTTTTTTTTATTCACCTGAATTTTCGTATTTTCTGGTTTTCCTTGGCAAATATGTTTTTTATTTTTTATTTTTGTTTTCTTTGTTCGAATCGAATGTGTGCAAGAATTTTTCCAATAGTTTGAGTATCTTCGATCAGCTTTGATCCTCTTGAAGAGCAGGAGGAAGGTTTGATCTTGATCAGTGCAATTCAGAAAGAGACAGCTGTTTACATGTACTCGATCAGGCCATCGGATATACGTCAAGAACAAGAGAACAAATCAAGAAAACCTCTTTTGAAAGGACAACAACAAAAATAAGCCTCAAATAAAAGTCATAGACACACACACACACACACACACACACATAAAAATGTATATATATTGATAGCTGATAAGTATCGGCTTTTAAAACCGGCTCAAAATTTCTGATTTACACTTATATACATTGTTCAATGCCTACTCAGGAAGAGCGTTATTATAATTGAAAAAAAGTATTTTCGTTAATCAGACATGAGCATAGGTTTATGTTGCGAGAGATTCATCAAATGACTCTAACGCGTTTTAGGGTATCATGTTTGATTTACTTGAGGTTCTACATAACTGTTCCGCACAGAATTGCTGTCGGTCATTAAGTCGTCCTATTTTAGAGACAAAAATGTTCCATCTTTCTGGTGTTTTCTTTAAAAAGGTTTTTATTCTTATATTTTTGTATATATATATATATATATATATATATATATATATATATATATATGAAGAAGAATGGAAAGGAATTAGAGAAGCAAAAGGCTAAATCAAAATTCAAATAATATATATATATATCAATGTTCCTTTCAATATTCAAACACTTTACGACAGCTGCCTTTAAATAGGATTAATCTTTCGCTGATTTATCGGATTGTTGGTAAAAGTCGTGTGGGCTAAGACGTTGGAATTTGAGTTTTAAATATAACTCATGTTCCGGGGTTCGAATCCTGTGTAAATAATTATTCACGTTAGGATGAAACGTATACGTATGTAGATAAAAAACAAATAATTATATATATATATGTGTGTGTGTGTGTGTGTGTGTGTGTATGATTTCCTGGGGAGTTCATAGTTGGAAGATTCGGAATTGGTATACTAATTTCGTTTGGCAGACTATGAACGAAATGGTCCGTAAAAATGTTTTGAATTGGAAAAAAAGCAATATTAAAGAATAAAATCTTGGTCACTGGAATATAAACTAATATTGTCTTTTTATATATGCTTTGTTGGTATGTATTGACAATCATCGAGCTTTTACCTTGAAAAGGTTGGTCTATGGAAGGAAACAAAGTATATACACAAACATATATTTTACCACATACACACATTGGAATTACCTACTAGACACAATCCTCAAGTTTCTTCGGTCTCTCTGTACAAGGGTTTGTCAGGATAACCTAACATGAGGATACTTCACTTTACAAGAAAGCCCTGACAAAATATTCAAAATAACATAGCATTTAAAGCCCAAAGTAAGATCCGTTTAATACGGCTATACACTGGCTCATACAAGGAATGGTGCACCTTCTCCTAGTGATGTTACCTCAAGTAACATCACTTAGCTGGATACTCCACCAGACAAGATAGATTATTGTCCTGGAATCTGGTAAAACCAAGAGACCACAATAAAGATATATTATAACATAATTAACTGGTCAATATGGGAGAGAAAAATTAATCGTCTTTACATCTTTACTAACTTGACGTTTTATAGATAAAAGAACTTTAATAGAATATTCGAATATCTATGTATCCTATATAGAGATCAGGTGTTAGCTCAAAGAAGGGGCCCCTTGATTTCTGAGAACTTCGACTGAAGTAAATTGAAACAAAGGAGAAAACATACCTATATATATAACATGATTACAAAAATAAAACAAACATATCATTTAAAGAATAAACAGAGAGTATATATATATATAACATGAATACAAAAATAAAACAAACATACCATTTTAGGAATAAACAGAGATTATATATATATAACATGAATACAAAAATAAAACAAACATACCATTTTAAGAATAAACAGATTATATATATATGACATGAATACAAAAATAAAATAAACATACCATTTTAAGAATAAACAGAGATTATATATATATATATAACATGAATACAAAAATAAAATATACATACCATTTTAAGAATAAACAGCGATTATATATATATAAAAGCAAAAATATAAAAATAAAAACGAAAATAACTTTTAGAATAAACAGAGAGTATATATATATACATATATATATATATATATATATATATATATATATATATATATATACACACTAGATGGTCAACCCAACGTTGCCAGGTAATGAATGACAACCCCTGTGTACTCCTGCTCCCAGCTCTGGACCCTATATTACCATTTGTTTTATTTACGTTGTCCTCTTTACTCTGCTGCTACTACTATTTATAATTTTGTTTCTATTTATTTTACGTCATTTATTTTTCATGTCACCCTCTTAGTTTCGTCTTAGACTGCTGCTATAATACTACTCTCTCTCTCATCGTCTCTTTCTACCACTTCTCGTCTCATTCGCCCTTGCTCCCACCATCTAAATCATTCAATGTTGCAACGAATCAAGATTACGAGAGTGTTCATATTATATATATATATGTGTATAAAAGATGTCTATATCCGTTATAGATATAAATCACCTAACTCTAGAATTATTTATATAAAACAATATTGCAATGAAATACATACTGTCATGTCATTGATAAACTTTCAATTTAAACATTGGACACTGACTTTTTTTTAAAGACATATTTCATTAAATATTACAGACAGCTGCAGATGCATGCGTAGTTTACGACCAATATTTCCTAAATCCTAGTTGGTGACAGTCTTGTATATTCCAGCATCTGATTGTTTCTTCCTTGGAGAAGGGTCTTTCAGAAATATTTTTACAGTGTCTACATGAAGACTTATTTTTGGGGCAATACACCAGGGGGTCCATTTAGTCGTTTCCGTATAATTTATTTTACTCTCTCAATTAGTGATATTGAGCGCCCCATTGTTGTCAAGAAGAAAAAAAGCTATTATCTCTGGACACCCTCAAATGAGAAAAAATGTTAATGACTGTACAAACAATTCACAACAATATGTAAATCGATCAAATGATATTATCATAATGGGCCAGAATTTCCGTAAAACAATTGCTGAAATTGGTTGACAGAATGAAGAGCAAATTTTATTTTTATTAGAACGCTATTATCGCTGGTCGCAGTGTATTTATATAATTATTATCCACATACTTATACGTGTCATCCTTGCGGAATCCTGGAATCTTCAGTGTGGACATAACTGTTTAAACTGGTCGCACGATTCGAACTCCAGAACACGAATCACCTTTAACTCAATTCCGTGCACTCTAACCAATGAGGCCAATTCCAGCCGTTACACAACGAGTAGAGAAATAAAGCCTAATCATGTCAAATAAGGCGGACAAACATAGTCAGCTGTCTTAACAGTGTTCAACAAATCACGTAGAAAAGAACTTGCATTGTTAGCTTAGATGAGACAGCTTACATTATTTCTCGAAAGGGGGCTATAAATAATTATTAAATAAAAATATTTAATTATTATTCACATACGTACACGTTTCATTCTTGCCGAATCTTCAGTGTGGATAGTCAATTTTTTCGTTTGAATTATTCAGTATATATTTCAATAGTGGTCAATACATTATAATTGTTATAAGTAAACAAGTTAATGGCATGATGCGATATTTCTTACACAAAAAGGTGTATATTCGAGGCTAAGAAACGCTGCGTCACTTAACGGTTTCTTGTGTTTGTATTTCTTTTATTCAAAATCACCGATTGAGTAAATCTCATTCGACTGTTAATGCCAACCAAAATCCAGAATGTAAATTCTTCCTTGTAATCTTCCCTTCAGCAATTCATCAACTTGTCTTCGCAGCTGTCTCCGATTTTACAATGGATAATTCTCTGCTCTTTTACGCACAGATCAACGTTTAGAATTCTTTTTTTTTTCTTCGCTCACCATTTTGCGTGGTGCTTCCTTTCATCTCGAAGACCTTTGTTCTTTTGATCTTATTTCGAAAGAAAAACCAAAAAGAAAAAAATAAATAAATTGACTGTATGATTGATTTTCCTTCCATTAAATGTCATATACCGATTATCTTCGATATTTAAAAAAAATAGTTTGAATTACTTTGGCCTTGTTTTGTTTGTTTTGTTTTGTTTTTCTGAAAAATTTTATCGTGTTTTCGAGAATGTTTTAGATGACATTTTTTCGGTTTTTCTTTCTCTTTTTATTCTAAGAATTTTCATTCTTCAATTTTTTTTTCTTTTCGTTGTTGACTTACAATCTCCATCTTTTATTTATTTCGTTACCACCTTCATCGCTTAACACGGCCCCTTTTCTTCTGTAGACTGGTTTCATTAAAATACTATATGACCCACGCGACCTTGGTCTCTGGTGAAATGAAGGTCCCTGTATACATCTTGAACTCAGTTACCGTTTTTATAATGCTCTATAATTTTCAAGTGGTCTTTTTTATCTACGTCATATATTTATTTTCCCCAATCTCTTACCCCCGCTTCACTTAAGCTATAAGCTACTGCTGCTACTAGTCATATCTTTTAGATATTCATAAGGTGAATATAACACGTTTTAGTGTATCATGCTTTGTTTACTTCTGGTTCTATATAACTGTTTTACACAAACGTACTACCGGACACTTGAGTCGTCCAATTTTTAAGGCCGAACATTTTAGTTTTCTGTTCATTAAAATTTCTTTTACGTTTTTGTTTATGTTTTTATTTAATACAAACTGACCCGATCCAGAGGTTCCCGGGGGTAGCCTGATTTTTTTTATTTGTTTACCAAAATATTATTTTTAAATTTATCTGACGTCTTCGTAAAATTACATTCGAACCTGTTATTTTTAACTCTTACATTGATAAATAATAAGAGGTTAAGAGCCGGAGTTTAAGTTATACATATTTTATTTAAATATATTTGTTTTTGGTTTCTGTCGACAGAAAATAAATATTCTTCTCTATTTACAGGAACTAATAAATAATAAATTATTGTACATTTAAATGTATTGGACATATTTTATTGTATTCCATAGTTACGTTTAAACGTAGCTACATGAAGTTACTCGGAATCTTTTTAATTTTAATTTTGTCTAGCATGTTATGCTACTTTTTCGTAAATAAAGTTATTTTTATGAATACGTATATTTAGAAAGTTACATTTAATCGATAAGATATATGAATTTCACTTAGTAACGAAAGAAGTGATAAACAAACGAAAGTTCGAAGTTTTAAAAAGTACCTTCAAATTCCTAGCGGTCACAAATTAAAAAACAAAAAAAGATGAAAAATCGTGACTAAGTAATCATATATATATATAAGTGTTATATTTAATTCTTTAAAACGTGGTCGTAATGTAAATATAGTAAAATAACTGAATAATTACGTATCCAGCGATTACAAACGATATTTTGATTTTTCCCATTCGTTAATTGGCAACGTTTTAATTGAATAAATATTTTTGTTGATTATCCAATGAAAATGAACAGGGAATCTCATGTAGTGTCCGCTACTAAAAGAAATATCGGGCCAGATAGAAGATCTAATCTATGAAATCGATTGGAATTTCTTTTTTATGTAAAGAACACAGTAAATGAATGGCTCGTCAGAATCAAATAACGATTTGTCATTTTAGGTATAACTTCGAGAATACGAATGTTCTTTATATTGTACTAGCTGTATCTATCCGGCGTTGTTCGGCATGCAGTAATTTGGATACAGTTTTAACTCATACAAAAAAAAAGAAATACAATTTTAGTTGTACGGGAAACAATTCTTTTCATATTCTTCAATTGAAAATATGAGTTATTTTCAGTTTCTTTTTCATTTACATCATGCTCTGACTCTTCTTCTCTGCTGCTGCTACTTGCAATAATCGTTTTTCTCTTCAATTATGTCATCCTTTTACTCTTACGCTGCTCTTACTTCTTCCTCTCTTCCTCTCCTAACACTGTATCTCTTCTCATGAAAACTCTTCCCACCATGTAAATCATTCAACGTGTAAACCAGCGTGCAATATTTTTAGAGTTTTAAAATTACATACATCTTATGTTTTCCTTTTTGATTTTGCTTCGTCCTTTGTCTTTTTTCTCTTTCTTCATCGTTTGTCTTTTTTCTCTTTCTTCATCTTCGTCTTTATTCTCTTTCTTCATCGTTTGTCTTTTTTATCTTCATGTTTTGTCTTTATTCTCTTTCTTCATCTTTTGTCTTTATTCTCTTCATCTCTTGTCTTTATTCTCTTCATCTTTTGTCTTTATTCTCTTTCTTCATCTTTGTCTTTATTCTCTTTCTTCATCTTTGTCTTTATTCTCTTTCTTCATCTTTTGTCTTTTTTCTCTTCATCTTTTTCTTTATTCTCTTTCTTCATCTTTTGTCTTTTTCTCTTTCTTCGTCTTTTGTTTTCTTTCTTTTTCTTCATCTTTTGTCTGTATTCTCTTTCTTCATGTTTTGTCTTTTTTCTCTTTCTTCATGTTTTGTCTTTTTTCTCTTTCTTCATGTTTTGTCTTTTTTCTCTTTCTTCATCTTTTGTCTTTTTTCTCTTTCTTCATTTTTTGTCTTTTTTCTCTTTCTTCGTCCTTTGTTTTCTTTCTTTTTCTTCATCTTTTTTCTCTTTCTTCGTTCTTTGTCTTTTTTTCTTTCTTCGTCTTTCATCTTTTTTTCTCTTTGTCCGTACTTTGTCATTTTTCTTTTTCTTTGTCCTTTGTTTTTTCTCTTTCCTAGTCCTTTGTTTTTATTCTCTTTCTTCGTTCTTCGTCTTTTTTCTCTTCGTCGTTTGTCTTTTTTCGCTTTTTTCGTCCTTTGTCTTTGTTCTCTTTCTTCGTCCTTTATCTTTTTCGACTTTCTTCATCTTTTAGCTTTTTGCTTTATTTGTCCTTTATCATTTTTCATCGTCCTTTCTCTTTGTTCTCTTTCTTCGGCCTTTCTCTTTTTTCGTCCTTTGTATTTGTTTTCTATCTTCGTCCTTTATCTTTTTCCCCTTTCTTCATCTTTTATCTTTTATCTCTGTCTTCGTCCTTTCTCATT
This sequence comes from Sepiola atlantica, assembly GCA_963556195.1. Taxonomy (NCBI): domain Eukaryota; kingdom Metazoa; phylum Mollusca; class Cephalopoda; order Sepiida; family Sepiolidae; genus Sepiola; species Sepiola atlantica. Next base: position 127,545,140 of record OY744522.1, read on the forward strand.
TTACTTCGTCCTTTATCTTTTTTCTCTTTCTTCTTATTTTGTCTTTTTCCTCTTTCTTCGTCCTTTGTCTTTTTTCTCTTGTTTGCCTTCTTCGTTTCTCTTTTTTCCTTCTCAAATAACCCACAATAAACATAAACCTGACTAAAAGAAAAATATTTCATCTTCCATTTAATGAAAAAAACATTTTTTATGAATTTAAACAGTAAAACAAAATCAAAATGTCTGTCTATTTTACCAATACCTGATGCAGCTTAAAATTCTTACTGACATCTTCAGTTTCAGATATGCCGCCATTTTGTTTTTATTATTTTCTGTTCGTCTCTCTTCCTCGGCATTACTCGCAGATATTCCATTGAAAAATAAGCTCAAACGATTTCTTTTCCAAGGAAATAAATGGATTGGATAGTGTGCAACTAAAGAATTGGAGACATCACATATACCTTGGGCGTTGTCAATAAACAAACGCGAAACAAAAAAAATCAGAAATCAAAATCGAGGCTCAAGATCTCGTATCAAATCAATATAGATTATTCGTGATCAGTTGCATCGGGGACTCAAATCAGGGATCAGCCGAGAGTTTCTGCTCTTTCAGACTTGTTGGAAAGAATAAGAGGTTCAGTGCCTCGCCAATGCCAGTGATGTCTCTCTCTATTGTTATTTAAGATGCTGATCTTAACGTAAGATGTCGTCTTTATGAAAGTCTTCTTCCTTTGGATTTATCTGTTTATTTATTTATTTATTTCGTAATGTCAGCGTCTTGGAAAATGGTTGCGTTTTTCTTTGTGAAAAGGAAAAGTGTGGAGGAAGAGAAAATAAATCATCAACCACATATCAAGAAGACTTGCAAAATATAAAACAAATAAATTTTTTAAAGTATTGCCATCACTCTAAGAACATATATATATATATATATATATATATATATATATATATATATATATATATACACATATATGTTATTATACTAAATGCGAGTTAATCAACATTTGTTTCTCCGAGGGTATTTTCCTATAGACGTAATCACACAAAATACATGCTAAAATATACATTCGTTCTAGCATTCAGCCATTTTTGAAAAGAATTGTATTCTATTTTCTAATGAGTCGTAATATATAACTAACTGAACAAGTCTCTACCTTAGCTATCTTATCTATGTATTTCTCTCGGCCCTCTCACTCTATGTTAATTTAACCACTCTTTAACAGTTATTAATGCATATGTGAGCAGATAGACAAAGAATGGTCCTTTCTTCAGAGTTGCAAACTAATTTACATATTTGTCTGTACACACCATAAAATGTTTTAAAGAATGTAAATTAAATGGCAAAATAAGTCACTTTATTTGATATATAAAACTACTAAACAATAATAATACTTCTATATAATAATAATAATACTAATAAGTATAACATAGAAGTAGAGAGACCTTTTTTTTTATTTATGTAAGAAAAATGTCTAAATAGATATGTTACTGTTTATTAATTTTCGAATGAGATCATAGTAGACTAAGTAGTGGTTATGACCCAACGCGTCACAAGTACGCCTATCGTATATATATATATATATATATATATATATATATATATATATATATATATATATATATATATAGCAATTGAAAATGGAAAACAAAAAAATATTATTTATGTATTCATCAACGTTTCTTTACTTCAAGACTTCCTCAGGATCGTTGTCTGATGAAAAGCAAAAAGCAAGTACAAAATGTTTTAAACAAATAAGTGGTGGTGTCTCGTCCTCCCCTCCTTCCTCGCTCCTATCACCTCCTACACCGTCCTATTACACGACCCTGATATCTTAACCCTCCTGTTTTTTCTCATCTCAAGGCTAATTTAAACAGATTCAATAAACATGTCTCATGTTCCCTCCTCCCCCTTAATAATTTAAATTAATTGTAGCCGCTACCAACGCTCGCCTTTACTCCTTCCACAATTACTGTAATATCTCTTCCACTACCTAATGATCTTATAACTCCAACCACCATTTTCCCCTGCCACCATCTATTTTTATCTCAAGATTTATTTTGTTTTCATAAGCGGCCTAAAAAAAATTAAGCCCGTACCCGCCACCATCTATTTGTTTCAAACATTCTTTACTTGTGTTTTTTTCTTTTCTTCAGACAATCAGCCTGAGGGAGTCTTGAAATGAAGACGAAACGTTGACGTATACATAAATAATATTTTTTTAATTTTCCTTTTTCAATTTCCATTACGTCGGAACACTTTTTTATTCTTTATCATATATATATTAATATATATATATATATATATATATATATATATATATATATATATATATATATATAATAAAATATAAAACTAAAAGTATAATTTTAGTAGATAGAACCTATAGTGAAATGGTTTAAGCTGAATATACGAGATAAGGCAATTATAAAGATAAAGGTAGATGAAAGAAGAGGGATAAACATGTACGAATGACAAATTTATTTAAACTTCGATTGTTTAATGCAAGGTGTACTCGATAAAAAAAAGTATGTTTATTATTCTTTCCTTACCGAGTACACCTTGCATTGAACAATCGAAGTTGAAATAAATTTGTCATTTGTACATGTTTATCCCTCTTCTTTCATATATATATATATATATATATATATATATATATATATATGGAATACCTACTCTCCCTTTCCCCCCTTTTGGCTAAGATCAAAGTGTAAAGCTACATATTAAATGCTGTTAGGAAACTAATCGATTGAGGTTAGCAAGTATATTCCAATTTTTAATTTTAGTCAAAACTTAAATTGTTTTCCCTCACCAGACAGAATACCATAGTTTATATCAAAACACCGACTGGAGAATCGGTTACGCGCTGTGAAAGTTAGTTAACCAAACAATACTATCTTCGCTGAGTATAACATTCTCAGTAATGAAGAGTTTAAAATAATGCTGGTCCCTCTTCTTAGACAGCAATCGGATCTGTGCTTGAGCCTCATTGTTTTATTTGTAGTATTTTCTTTGTTCCAGCCCTGTAGATTATTAATATCCGTTTATGTACTACGGAATTTATCTACGCAAAACACAGATATTCTTTACAAAGCTTCCCATTACTTATATGTGTACTCATCCTCTCAGCCCTACTACCATATTATATTGCTGCTGTTTAGGTGATTATTAAAATTATTTAATATCAACAGTCGCCTGGCCCGAACTAAGTAATTTTTTTAAATAAATTGTAGCTAAATCCTATATTATATGTATCTATATATATATATATATATATATATATATATAATGTGTGTGTTTTTAATGTAAATCGCTCCAGACAAGGCATGAAGCCACTTGATGTAAGGAGCTTAAAAGAACAAAAGATGATTACTGCAAAGACAGGAGATGCCTATTTGGTTTTAGTCTTGAAAATACTTAGGCTATAGGTAGGAGGAAAACAGTCAGTATGAAGAGAGTTCCACAGGCCAGCAGTTCTTGGAAATAAGCTACTGGAATAGACAATTGTATTACAATGAGGTATCAAAACAGCGAATTGATGGAGACCACTAGACCAACGAGTTAAATAAGCTAAAACAAATGAAGCAGAGAATAGATCACATAATTCTGAAGAATACATGCCATAATACTATTTAGAGAAAAGACTGAGACTAGCAACATCACGTCTGTGAGAGAGAAGGTGCAGAGAAGAAGAAGAAAGGATGGGCCAATCAAATTACAGATACGTTTCTGCACTTTATAAAGAACCCTGAAATGGTACAGAGATTCACCAGCCCAAATATGGCAACAGTTCTTTATACATGGTTTGATAGTAGAGTTGTAGAGATGGAGAATATTACCAATAGCAAAGAAAAATCAGAAACAGTTGGATTTGTCAGCTTGAATGATATTTGGGTTTGACTTTGAAAATCCGACAAGAGAACTTTATATGTTAGATATTACCTGACGTAGTAATAGATGAATTAATAAATATAGATTTTTACGGAATTATTTCATCGTTTCTGTTTAATTTTCCCGTATATTGATTAATTAGAAATTTGCTGATTGGCTAATCTCATTCGATAATCGAAGGTGTTTATTTTATTGACCTATCATAGCTCATCAGCGTCCATTTTCACACTAAATATTTTCTTTTCATTTTCAGTTTCGTTGGACACGTGCTGTATTTCACTGCTCTATTGTCACTGCTGTCCCTCTCGGTTTAATTCTCTTTGGTAATTACAATTGCCATTATTCCCTTCTCTCACGTTGACGCTTTCTCGTTGCGTTTAGAAGCGGTTTTAATCTGAGCACCTGATTCTAGATACAATCCTTTATCTGTATAAGAATCAGATATGTCCAAAGATGGAATACTGCTGCCACAACTGGGGTGATGCTGTTTAGCGCACTCTCTCCTGTCTTGACAGAGTACAAAATCGAGTTCAAAATCTAGTGAAGGATTATCTCATCCCTTCCTTACAGCCCCTTTCTCACAGAGGAGACGTTTCTATTCCCCATCTACTCTATCGTTATTTTTATGGAAGGTGCTCGACTGAGCTCCATCTTTGGTTCCATCTTATAAGACATTCACAGCAAGAACTCGTCTAACTACAACTAGCATCAGGCAGAATTTCCATGAACAGAGCTTATTTGCAAGGACTTTCCGTCTGTGAAATATATATCGAGTCACTACTTCCCTGCAGACTACAACATGGTCATCTTCAAATCCAATCTCAACAAATACTTGTCATAAACCGTCCCGTAAGTAATAAAACTACGTTCATTGTATTGATCAGTTTTAGTACTCTCATAGTGTTCTTCATCTTTTATCTGACAATCATCCCACCTCATTAATACTTATCCTTGAATGGTTCTTGGCCTTGATAAAAATAAGAATTCAGAATTAGTTTTTTTTCTCTCTAAGTGTTATTTGCAACAAATATAGATACTTGTTGCTGCCCGGATATAAAATATAACCTAACTGTTTTTGTTTTGGTTTTTGTTTTCACAAATATATCATACCTAATTCATTTTGAATTTCATAATTGACACAAAAATATAAAAACACAATTATCAAAGCAAATTTGCTGCATGCATTCTCTGAGGCGAAAGTTAAATAAGAAATGTTCGGTTAATTCGCTAGTTTAAAAGAAAAATCTCGAATGTGTTACTGAAACTAGGAATCAGCTCAATAACCACTTTTGTTTTTTCAAACATTTTCTGTTTTTCACAGATTTTCTATTTTTTACTCATTTATTTTTTTTTCACATATTTTTGTGTTTTTCACATATTTTTGTTTTTAACACATTTTTTGCGTTTTTCACACATTTACATTTTTCATAGTTATTCCTTATTGTATATTTCTCATTTCTTTTTCCCAATTCTATTTTTTTCTATTTCCTTCCTTTTCCTTCTTTAATTATTTTCCTTCTTCTTTTCCTTTTTTATGTATGTTTTTTATCATAAATCTATTTTTCTCTTTATTGTTTTTCTTATTTTCATTCTTTCCTTTGTTTTTACACAATTCTTTTTTATTTTTTTGTCTATATTTTTCAATTATTGTTCCTCCTTCTTTATCTTTCTTCATTTTCTTCATACTTCTCATTAAATAATTCTTTCGTATATACTTCTACTTTTTTCACTTTTCTTTTTCCTTCCCTATTCCTTTCCTCTCTTCTTTTTCTCCTATTTTTCTTCTTTTTCATTATGTCTTGTCTTTTATATCTATTTTTATCTATTTTCTTACCATTCATTTCTTTTCATTCTTCTTTAAGTTGTTTCTCTTTTTTATTCAATTCCTTTATCGGTTATTTCTAATATAGGAGTTAACCTCCTTGCTGATTTTTATTTTTACGTGATTATTAAAAAATGTTCCATATTAGCATTCGTCTGGGCCGGACTAACTAATTTTTCTAATAAATTGTAGTTAAGTACTTTAATATATTGCCAAGAACATGGTGCAACAATAACAAATGAAAATTGGTTAGTTAAAAGAAGTTGTGTTTCTTTCTCGTTTTCCTTACATTTCTTAATTTTCATTATTTCTTTCTCTTTACTTGTATTTTCGCTCTTTTCCCCTATTTTTATCTGTTTCGTTGCATTAATACGTTTTATGTTTTAATTCTTATTTCTCTTTTTCATTCATTTTCGTTTATCGTCTATTTTATGATTGTTATTTTTAGGTGATTATTCAAAAATGTTTTAGATTAAAAGTCGTCTTGGCCGGACTAAGTATTTTTTTTAAATAAATTGCAGCTAAGTACTTTATTATATTGCCAAGAACACGATGCAACTATAACAAATATAAATTGGTTAATCTAAAGCATTTAACTTCTTTCTCTTTTTTCCTTTTTCATTTTTTTCATTGTTCGTCTTCTAATTCTTTTTCTCCTTTTCATTCATTTCCTTGCCGTCTATTCGACCAATTTATATTTCTTTGCTTTTAATTCTCTGTTTCTTCCATCCAAATTTCTTCCTTCCTTTTCTGTTTCTTTTCGTTTCCTCTGCTTCCAATCACATACGGTATTTGAATAATATTATACGTGATGGATATCTAAACAACCCCCCCTTTGACCTTGAAAGTCGTTCCGTGAAGATTAAAAGTTGATAAAATAAAGAATCGAAACAATTCTACATCCACCAGATCCGATACGTTCATAATTATCTTTCTTCAACGCTTATTGTTTTCACATTCCTGTAGGTTTATTTAAAGACATCGGTTTTATTTAAAGGACTATTGAAACACTTAAATCGAGCAATTAGTTGCGAAATTGCGGCTTCTAAAGGTTAGCAGTTCTCAAGTGAGCTGAATGCAACAACAACAACAACAAAAAGATTTTAAAAGATTTTTTTCTTGAAGAAAAGAGCACGTTCGGAAAAATGATTTAAAAAGAAAAACATCTTAAAGTGGAAGTACAATTTAGAAGAGGAAGTAAAAGTAGAATTTTTATAGAAAATCAATACAGAAAAGAACGTTTCAGATGAATGCAAATAAAACAAGGTTGTGACAAGCATAAAGAAAGTTAAGCAGTTTGAAATGTAGCCCAGCTGTTAGAGTTTGGGGCTGGGAGGAAGAGGAGATGATGGAAACTTATAATCTCTGGGTTTTCTTAAGTGAGTTTGATGAATGCCTATAGCATGGGATTGAAGTAAGCTTTTGGAAATTTAGAAAAGTAATAAAGATAAAACGCAAAAGTAAACAAACACACATACACACACACACACATATATATATATATATATATATTATAAACATTTAAAGTGGTCTACATGAATAAATCTATGTTTCTATGCACACACTCGGTGGGACCACTTGGTTTATGTAGATCACTTTAAATGTTTATATAAAATATATTTATAAAGCTCTACATTGTATTAAGCACTTTTGAAAAGATATTGGTTTGAAGTTCATTTCTTCAATACTTTTGAACTTATTCAATTGAAGAGAACCGATATTAATATAAACAAATAATATAATAATAAAAGAAATTAAAAAATATATCGTATCAGAAACGATCGTACACATACTATTGTTATGTTGAATTCTAGGAGCACAAATAAATGATCATGTAACAAAGTTTAAATTAGATCTATGTTATAATATTAAATTAGATCTATGTTATAATATTAAATTAGATCTATGTTATAATATTAAATTAGATCTATGTTATAATATTAAATTAGATCTATGTTATAATAGCTATGGTTGACCTGATAGCTCTACTATTGAGCTGGTTCTACAGCTGCAGTATTTTGGGACACTTGGACAATATGTTTTCCCCTATGTCATGAGTCGTTGGCGGGCTATTTTTTCTGCTCATAGTACACCTTGTCTTACTTAAGACCTTTTTAATGTTTGTTTAAGCTCCGCCTGTGGTCGAGCTTCAACGAATACTGGAAGTCATGTTCCATAAATAATTCACCCCTCTATCATCAAAGAATATCGCCATCCCTACTGAAGACACCTATAGACGAAGCTTGATGTGCAGCATAAATACTTTTATGAGGAACATTAGATGGTGAGATTACCATTATGGCAAGACTGCTTACCACTACTCCCTCTTTGTTTCTAATTTACTGTATGGTTGGTGCGGTTGAACTCTAGAGCATTGATGATGTATGTATGCTTTTAAATTGGTGTCTATACCCTGTGCTGATGAAGAGAACCAATATTAATTAAGAAAATAACAAAATAATAAACATTTTTTAAAATATATAGTATCAGAAACGATTGTACACATATTGTTAAGTTGAATTTTTTGAGTGTAAGTAAATGACTATGAAACAAAGTTAATATTAGATTTATGTTATATATATATATATATATATATATATATATATATATATATAGATAGAGACACACACATATATATATATATATATATATATATACTCATATATATAGATAGAGACACACATATATATATATATATATACTCATATATATAGATAGAGACACATATATATATATATATATATATATATATATACTCATTTATATAGATAGAGACACATATATATATATATATATATATATATATACTCATTTATATAGATAGACACACACACATATATATATATATATATATATATATATATATATATATATATATATAACATGATATAATGCTAGTTCATTAAAAAACATTTTATTCACAAACAATTGTTTCTGCCCATTTTTGTAGATATATACCTTTATGGTATATGAATTTTACAAAATATTTACAAAAAGGTTTCATCAGTCCGTATGTATTATGAACTCTTAAATGCAAAAAAACAGAGTCCAAGCAACGTTTCCCTTTTTGATTGGAGTGATAAAAGAAGAAAAAAGAATATAAAATATTAAATATGTTTTGATTAATTAAATTACTATTTGACGCAGCTTGTTTTTTTTTTCAGCCGTACTGTAGTGTATTTATACACTGATGAAGCCTTTTTTGAATGTTTGGTAAATCTTTTGTACAATAAATGTGTATGATTAAAATAATAGGCAGAAGCAATTGTTTGTAAATAAAATGTGTTTTGAATGAACTAGGATTATATCATGTTAAATTTACAGATCTAGTCGTACAATACACTATTGAGTTACTGTATAAATCTTTGTAGAAACACAAAGAAATGTATATAATATTTATATTCATACACACACACACACATATATATATATATATATATATATATATAAACTAGACATATCCGTGACCGTTGGGTCACAATCACTACCACTATTCATTATACTTGGATTTCATTTGAAACTTCATAAACTGTGACATATCTTTTAACACATTCTTCTTGCCTAACTAAAACCAATAAGTACCTTTACTTCTATAATATAATTATTATTAGTAGTAGTAGTAGTAGTAGTAGTAAAAATATGCTCTCTCTGGTCGCATATTTTTACTAGCCGAGGAAGATGGTATCATAACGTACGAACATATACTACAGTACTACCCCACAAAGGAGGAGGTAATACCTTAAAGGATGGTCTCATGACAACAATACAGATACCACACAATCCCCTGAAAAACAGGAGGAGAGAATGCCTGAGATGATGGTATTATGACAACACCCCATCTCATGTCCGAGTCATCATCAAAAACCTTGACACCTCCAAAGCATGTGGGTCTGATCTTATACCAGTAATAGTAATAAAGAAATGATCTGCTGTACTGGCCCGTCCTCTCCAAACTCTACAACAAATGCATTGCTTAATTATGCTTCCCTGATAGCTGGTAAATTACCTCTGTGGTACCAGTCTTCAAGAATTCTGGAGATAGAACTGACCCTTAGAATTATCGCCCAATTAGTCTACACCCGCACTTCGCTAAAATCTTTGAATCCTTAATAAATCTAACGATAATCCAGCACCTCATTATTGCTAAACTTCTTTCTGACCATCATATAAATTTAAACAAGCACGGTCTACTGCAGATATCCTAACGGTCATCTCTGAACGCATATACCATACACTAGACAAGGCAGGTGATATATCCAAAGCCTTTGACAAGGTCTCGCATGAAGGTCTTCTCATTAAAATTAAATGATATGGTATTACTGGACAAATATTTAATATAATTAGATCCTTTCTATCCAAAAACAGATCCAGGTTGTCCTCGATGGGCATTCATCCAAACAACATGACATGAATACAGATGTACCCCAGGGATCGATCCTTAGATCTTTATTGTTCCTGATTTTCATAAACGACTCCCCTGATGACATAGTGTCTGAGATGAGTATATTTGCTAACGACACCATGCTCTACTCTCGTCATGTGGGTAAAATGGACACGCACATATCTGAGGCAATGGCTGAATCCTTAGAAAGTGACTTCCAGTCTGTAGTGGAATGAGGTCATCAATGGATAGTAACATTTAATGCTGCTAAGAAAAAGCTCCTTTTATTTCAACAACTACAAGAAACCTCTTCAACCACCGATTGTCATGGCAAATAACACCCTATCTGGGAGTTCAACGTTCAAAATCCTCGTCCTAACAGTCACAGGTAACATGAATTGGAACAAATACATAGAAGACATTGCGAAGGCTGCTGCAAAGTAAGTGGGCTCCCTCTACCGTGCTAGAAAATGTATCACACCTACCAGTATCCCATATATCCATAAAGCCACCATCCACCCAAGCATGGAGTATTGTTGTACCCTTTGGCCCGGTGCATTATCCACTAGTCTCCTCTTCTTAGACAAGGTCTAAAAAAGAGTATCCAATCAAATAGGTCTCTTACTAGGCCGGCATTTGGAACTCCCTCCTTGCTCCCTGTTTCCATGACTGTATCGACATGCAGAAATTTAAAACTAATGTGAACAAGCATCTCGCTGCACAGTTCCCAATTTAAGACGAGCCCCTAAACTTTCACCTTAATTCTCAGTAGCCCCTAATGTTTACAGTGGCAACTTGCCTTGTTTGGGGTGAACTAAATGTTTTTTTTAATATATATATATATATATATATGAGATAATAATCATTCACAAGAAAGAGACAGAGGGAAAGGAGAGAGAGAGATTTTTTAATAATATGTACAAGAAATACTGACCCAACGGTTGTCTAGTATGCTACTAAAACTCTGATGTTATTTCATCTGTCACCGTGCCCACTTCATCTGTATATAGCTGTTCTAGACGGTGAGAGTTATCGAATGGTGTAAATAATTAAGAGAGAGAGAGAGAGGAAGGAGATATGGAAAAGAGAGAAAAGGTAAGAACGGATAAAAGGTAGACACAAGTAAATAAAGAGAAATAGAGACAAGTCGAGAGAGAGAGGGGGGTACATAGGTAGATAGAGACGTGTAAGTAGATGGAGAGAGACATGTAAATATAGATATACAGATATTTTGATAGCTCTCTCTCTCTCTCTCTCTCTCTATATATATATATATATATATATATATATATATATAATGTGTGTGTGTGTGTGTGTGTGTGTATATATATATATATATATATAGAGAGAGAGAGGACGATAGAAATTAGATATGGAGGTTGATAGATATGAACAAAATTAGAAAATTAGATCAACAGATATGAACAGACTGAGATAGATACCCCCCCTCACTCAATAAGTTTCAATTGGTTTCCACAGTATCTTGAATCGACAGCTCTCCAAGCTGAGCCAGAGAACCAATAGCAGCAGCCGAGAAAAAAGATTGTCATAGCAGCAGCAGGGTCTGTTCTTGTAAGTAAAACAGTGGAGACTGCTGCACAGAGCAGAGGTAATCTCCCCTGTCTGTCAACATTGACGAAATCAGCTGTTTGTTCAGCTCACCTTTTCTCTGACCAACGCTCCATCAAAAATGTGTATACACTTATATTTGTCATATATATATATATATGATCTATTTAAATAAAGCGAGGTATGTAAAGCTGATATGTTTATATATTTCTATGTATACGATTCACTCCTAAACTAATTAACCGACCATTATGCATTTTGGAACACAGCTGTTAGGCGTAAGCATAGGTAATGTGGGCTTTATTTAGTTTAATTTAATTTTATGCAAAGTGGGTTTGTTAGATTGTTATAGATATTTGACATCAATTAATAAATATTCTCTAAATTTCAGTTTATTAAGGGGATTTTAGGGGTCATAATATGGGCACGATCTCTCATTTGAAAATTCAAATATTTCAGATTTGCATTAAAATTGGTGGAAAAAAATGATGCTTTCCACTTCAACATAAAACGTTATTTCATGAAAAGAATTGAATCATTTAGATTTATAATATCGTAAAAGTATTAAAAAAAATGAACAAAAATTAATTTAAAAGCGATATATTTCTTTCACTGGCAGCTGTAGCTTTGTTAGCTGAGAGGGTAGAGTGTCAGACGGTCAACAGATGTAGTGATTAACATATATATATATATATATATATATATATATGTTGATAGATATTTATTTGATTCACTTAGTGTTTATTATTTAAATAATCACTGTCTTTAAAAAAATGAAGTTTATGTTTATTCTAACCCAGCGAATGAAAATAACCATTTATTTATTTATAACCGGTATCCGCAAGAATTCAATTGTAAACGACTGTTGCGAGAACCCAAAGTGATTTGCAATGGTAATTGAAAGAAGCAAAGAGTACTGAAAAGCTGAAAATAATTTTTGTCACTCGGATTCCAAGGAACGCTATTTATTTTTGCAAGCGAGCGATCACTGGTTATGACTTGTGCCGTTTTAAAATTAAACATTTTTAAAAACTTTTATTCACCCCCAAACAAGTCATATTGCCATTGAATCACAAAAGGATACTATGATAGAGGCCAGATTTATAGGATGGAAACCTGGGTGGGGAGTTGAGCAGCAAGATGTTCGTTCACATTACGTTTAAATTTCTGCATATTGGTCCTATTGAGAAAACAAGGAGCAGGAAGAGAATTCCAAAGGCAAATGGTCCGAGGAAAGAAGCTATAAGATTAGAAAATCTAACATCTAGGGACCTCTACAGTGAAGGGGTGGGATTTTACTGCTAGGCGGGTGGGTCGGGGGGTATCTTTGTTTAGTGCAGAGTAAACTCCTAATGAGTAAGAAATAATAATTATATACTGGAAATCTGGGGAGACTTGTTGTCACTCGGATTCGAGGGAAGAAACACCTGTTTGTTGTCTGTGAGCTATCATTGGTATTGATTCGTGCGAGAACTCCTAGTGAGTTAATGATGATAATAGAAGATGCCCTCAGGGCAGGCTTTTAAGCTAGTGCCTGTAAAAATAGAAATGGATGTGTTTACAAGTTGTGAGTTGCAGTAGAAATAGTTGAGAGCGAAATGCATTGAAATGCCCCTTCCCTTCCGTGCCATCGAAATAAATGGTGATTGAGAGACGAATGTACTGCTTCCCTTTCTTATAACTTAGTAAACAGGTGCATGTGGATGTTAGGGGTTGATAAGAAAGTAAAGAGAAGGTATATGGGTTGGGGAGGGGGGGTTCATAGTACAGGGACTTAGCATGTGGAAACCGTGTTACAAAAAGGTGTTTATCACGTCTCTTCTTGTCAATTGTCAGGTTACTACTGTCTCGGTTGGTTTCGTATGGGGAAGAGGCGAAAGGAAGATAGGCTATCTTTACCATACTAGAGAAAAGGAATAGGCAATTTTTATAGTATAATGTCTAAACTGTATGCCTTTCAGATAGTGAAACAAAGTGAATTTAAAATAAAAATACAATTCGGTACATGAAGATCTTTTATTTCCATTGCTATTATTACTTAGCACAATCTAGTCACGGTTATATCCTCAATCCTAGGAGGTAAATTTTATTAGGGGAAGATTCAGCACATCTTGATGCACTCGCTGCAACTTACTGCAAGAAGTAAATCAAAACTCAGAGCAATTAATGAAGTTATTTGTTGCTCTTTTTATTTGCTGCCATTATTTCAGCCACTAAGATAATAAAGAAGGAAGGAAAAACTTCTCGACGACTGCCACATCACCACTACAACCACCTGTACTACTAGACGTCACCAACTACTTCATAGAGACGAATAGCTGTTTCTGTGTA
>OY744522.1:127571613-127584113 GCA_963556195.1 Sepiola atlantica
CGCATGAAAATCTATATATTTCTATGTACAGCATAATCTCCTAAACTAATAAACAGAACTTTGGAATATATATTCTTGGCAACCCGGTGAGTAACATGGGAACATTATTTAGTTGTTTCTTGTAAACTTTAAAATTTAGGGGGTGCGTACACCACAACTCGCACCCGCCTCTAAAATCTCTTTTAAAATAAGTTAGATACAAAAAAAAAATAATAGAGAAAAGAATTGCTCTACATAAAATGTTGGGTTATATTAAGTAATAAATTTGTAAACAGATGGGTGCTTGGTAAAATCCTTAACTATTGAATTAATCATTAAGAATTTTGGAATATGTATTCTAGGCAACAGGGTGAGTAACGTCGGCACATTTTTTTATACTTTACAATTTAACGGGTAGGTGCCACTGAAACCTTATCATACCCCACGAAGAAAGAAAAACATTAAAATTTTAAACTATATTGATTGCTTTTACTAGTGTGTATATATATATATATATATATATATATATATATATATATATATATATATATATATAAATAAACTGGAGTATTTAAATGCTTGTATTTCGACATTTCCTATCTTTAATATAAGTGAGGATTTCTATCGTACTTTTATACTTTACTTAAGTCAAAATAGTTTTAATATAATTATTTTTTATTATTATATATATATATATATATATATATATATATATATATATATATATATATATATATACACTAGTAAAAGCAATCAATATCGTTTAAAATTTTAATGTTTTTCTTTCTTCGTTAATATATGTATATATATATGTATGTATACATTATTAGTTAATGCGTTTTCAGTATATTAGAGTTATGATGGGAGAATATTTATAAAAATGAAGGGAAGAGTGCAAAACGGGAGGGAAGGGATGTAAATATTGGTGCGGTTAAGTGGAATCGTCATGCTGAACATGTCAGTTACAAATCAATGTTCCAGTCAGTCAAAGACTCTTTAACGCAGCATATCTGCCGGGCGTACATCGATAATGGTGAATGTTGCGACCAGTTACATAAATAGGTACAACTGCAAATAAGTTTCATCAGAATTAAAAGTGAAGAAGGATGGAAGTGAGGGAGACTGAAGAAGAATGAAGAGTGAAAAAGAAGTGAAGAATGAAAACGAGAAAGAAAATAAGTAAAACAGAAGAAATAAGAAGACAAAAAGAAGCGAGGAAATTTTTTTTTTTTAAACAAGTTAATACAACGAATCAGCAAATCTTATGAAAGAGAATACGAAGAAGAAATGTTATGAAGAATAAAAACCAGCAATTTAACGAAATCCCAAATAATAATAGATTTAGAAAGAAAGAGGGAATGAAAAAAGGGGGAGGGGGGGGGGCAAATCGAATGAAATAAAACACGTCCGCGACTGCGAATGAGAAGCGCCTTCTGGAAGGAAATAGAAAAAAATCTAGAAACAAAATTTCCGAGAAATGACAGGAATAGAAAAAAAGGTACGAAGACAAATTTGTAAAAGACAGTCACGTGAAAAGTAAAAATACTCTGACAATTGATTGAACAAAACAGAAAATAAAATCTAAAAATAAAATATGGAGTCGTAGGTGTGATACGAATTCCGTGAAAAATAATAATTGGTAATTCAATCAGGATTTTAATTTTAGTAAACAGAAAATGCGATGTGTGCATATCTATACGAATATGAGATAGACATATATGTAGCACTATATACTAGCAAGGCTACCCGGCGTTGATTGGGTCTTAATTACGTAGATTACAAAAAATAAAAAATGTACTTAATATTTTAATTTTAAATGTCTAAGTTCATATTGGGACAAAGTGAGAGTAATAATAATTATGCCCCAGGTGAGGTTCTCTCTCTCTCTCTCTCTCTCTCTCTCTCTCTCTCTCTCTCTCTCTCTCTCTCTCTCTCTCTCTCTCTCTCTCTCTCTCTCTCTCTCTCTGTTAAAGGAAACGAAAGAAAGAGAAAGCAAAAAGGACAAACCAAACTTTCTTTTCTTTTTTTAGAACAAAAACAGACGGCATTGTTTCTGTCTTCCTTACCTCTCTCTCTCTCTTTCTCTCTCTCCTTCTCTCTCTCTCTCTCTCTCTCTCTTTCTCTCTCTCTCTCTCTCTCTCTCTGTATTTACTGATCTTTCTTTCCTTCTGTCAGCCAAAGGCAACACAAAAAGGGAGAAAGAAAGCGAAAAGGAAATAGTGAATATCTGATATTAAATTTATATTTGGATAGCAGTATTGAGACTTCTGACTGTTACAGTAAGAACTCCTCCGCCTTTTTATTTATGATTAATAAAAAATAAAATATTGATCAGGATTTTTTTGTTTGTTTTGTTTTTAACAATTTATAGAGGACGTTTCACACCTGTGAGCCAGCTTTTCGTTATTTATCTAACATATAAAGTTATATTTTCGGATTTTCAAAACCCAACCCAAATAGCATTTAAGCTGACAAATCAAGCTTTACTTCTGCCGAGCGAATTTTCATTTGTTATTGTTGTACCGTGTTATTTGCAATATAATAACGCACTTTGCCACAATTTAGCCAAAACATTAATTAGTCCGGCTCAGACGGCTGCTAATGTAAAACATTTTTAAATCACCTAAAAATAACAATCAGCATTGGAGATAGCTCCTTTTAAATTAAAGAATATAATAGGAGTAATCTACTTTAAGTTTAAAAATGTACAAACAAATAGACATTATAAACTAAAATGATACACTTTATCCCGGGCAACAGGGAATAGGTACAGCTATCTATCTATATATATAAAACTGCAATGTCTGTTTGTGTGTTCCCTATAGAAAGGAAGGTTAGAAAATCTACATAAAATCTAAAAGTGTATTCTTATGTCAAATTTACGGAGGAAGACAATGGAAATGTTCTCGAATCTCTCATGGGCTATGAGGACACAACCCCCTAAAAACTTCAAATACATCCTATGTTTATGAAATTGATATCATATGTATAAGATTCTTTTGAGGAATACAATAGAAGTGGTCCCAAATCTCTTTACACTATGTGCCGAATAGCTATGTGCCCCCACCTCTAAGTGACCCATTGGGGCAGAACCCCCTTAAAAGTTCAAGTACGTATATTCAAATTTAATGAAATTTTAACAATATGTATAAGACACTAGTTCATAGTTTTCCAACATGTCAGCTTCTAACTATATTAGGGGGCGAAACAAGGGGAGGTGATAATTTGTAAAAACAACGTAAATATGCTGTTACGAGCATAGTGAAAAAGTACATAGTAGTGATCTTCATACAATCCCGAGCAACGTCGGGTCACCCTGCTAGTTATTTATAAATTTAAGAGTTTTTTCAAGAAATGTTGAAAGTATTTATGCGATTTAAAAAGAAAACGAAGAAAAGGTAAAAAAGACTCCCGAGCAACACCGAGTAGACACTGCTAGTTTTATATATGATCAGTCATCTAATTAATCTAAGTATAATTAAAAGGTGATGCCGAAAGCCTCATGAATACGAATCTTTATATTCCTCTCTCAATATACTCTATAAATTATCTAAACTTGTTCTTCTTTCTTTAAATCCTTTTTTTACCCAATTCTCTGGCTTAATTCCACTCCTTGAAAACAGATTAATACATAAATCTTGTGTCATGCCACAGAGCGCGTGCCGGGGGTGTTTGAGAGCGGCGAGGAAGTGGCCTTTTGCGGCGAATGATTCAAAGCTCGCCTGACAAGTCGCACGGTTTTACCCTTGACCACTTTCGAATCTAAACTATCAATTATTTGTAAACTGGATGGCGTGTGCTGGAGCCAGAAATATAATAATGCTGTCCAAATCGCACCTGACCCACATAAATAAATAAATAAGGAGTATTTTCTGGTTATATATATAGTGTGTAGATTTCAATTTTGTGTAGAGAATCTGAATAACAGAGCTCAATGTAATTTAAACAGAGCAAAACAGAATTATAAAAAGAAAACTATACACACATTAAGGTTGTACACATAATAACTTATTTCGACCCCTGTAATTAGGTCTCCTCAGATGTATAGACAACCACGTCAAAAAAACCTTAGCGATAATTTGGGTTTTTTTGACGTGGTTGTCTATACATCTGAGGAGACCTAATTAAATGGGTCGAAATAAGTTATTATGTGTAAAACCTTAATGTGTGTATAGTTTTTCTTTTTATAATTCTATATATATATATATATATATATATATATATATATATATATAATGTATATATATATATATATATAATGTATATATATATATATATATATACAGAGATAGGCTAGAAAAACTGGCACGGGTTAGATTGTTTAAATCAAGAAAAAGTGAGTTTGCAAAGCCAGTTAAATTTAAAAGATTTTTTTAAAAACTCAAATTAGTAGTTTATCTAGCTCTCTATCTCCCTCATTCTCTTTCTATTTCCCTCTCTCTTTCTTTCCTCTATCTCTCTCTTTCTTCCCCCCACCCCCGCTCTATCTCTTTATTTCCGTCTCTCTATATTCCTTTCCCTATCCGGCTACGGATTAAATAGTATTACTACTATTCCCGCTGTCTCTCTTCGTCAATATAAAAAGAGAGGGGAGTAAGGAGGGTTAAAGCGGCGACGGAAGGAAAGTGATTATCTTTGACTCTTAATAAAAGGAGAAAGTGATAGACATCATATGAAATGAAAGCAGTGTTTTAGTAACGAATGGATCGGTTGGTTAGTTAATTGCAAATTATCGCTAATTAGAATAATTAACATGGAAGTTTTTCAAACACAACTCATTCCCAAAAGTGATGAATATTTCAACACGTATTTTATGTAATTAAACTATATTGAAAAAAAAAAACCCAGAGAAACAAACGTTGATTAATTCAGCTTTAGTATGATATATATATATATATATATATATATATATATATATATATATATATATATATATATATAAAGATAGATGAAAGAAGATGGATAAACATGTACGAATGACAAATTTATTTCAACTTCGATTGTTCAATGCAAGGTGTACTCGGTAAAAAGCATGGGCATTATTCTTTCCTTAAGCTAAGACTTTTCAAAGATTAAAATATTATCATCAGAGGAATTACATAGATAGATAACTTGGCAGTGGAAAAGCCAACATTCAAAATTTGAAAAAATATTAAGTAATGGAGAGTGAGAAATTGCGTGTAAAAAGATATGGGGTCTGTCCAGTTTAAATCTCCTTTCACTGTACACCTTATCAACAGACATTTTCCAACTGGACAGACCCATATCTTTTTACACGCAATTTCTCACTCTCCATTACTTAATATTTTTTTCAAATTTTTAATTTTGGCTTTTCCACTGCCAACTTATCTATCTATGTAATTCCTCTGATAAGATTTTAATCTTTCAAGAGCTTTGCATTGAATTATCGAAGTTTAAATAAATTGTTTCATTCGTACATGTTTATCTCTCTTCTTTCATCTATCTTTATAATTGCTCTATCTCGTATATTGAGCTTAAACCGCTTCACTATAGGTTCTATCTACTAAAAGCATACTTTTAGTTTCATATATATGTATATATATATATATATATATATATATATATATGTTTGATGTTTTTTGGTGATAATGACAGCTTATAATGACAGCTTATGAAAGATATCTTACACTGATTCACTTCCATAGAAGAAACGGTCATCTTACACAAGCATGGAAAGATTGCCATCAAAACACCATTTATAATCAGAAACTCTCAAACTTGAAATGTGTATCTTTTAAAGGAGGAAAAAAGAAACCGGCAAAAACAAAAGTTTTTCGGACTCCATCTTGGTTCTGCATTTTCATTCCGAAGCCCGACTTGTAAATTGTATTGAAATGTCGGCTCCTGATTTTCTCTCTTTGAAATTCATTTCTTTAAAATATTTTTTTGATTTATTTTCTATCTGCATTTTTATGGCGTCTATTCCTACTTTCTTGCTCTTTAAGACACACTTATGATTCCCTTTTTATTAGATTGTATTTTCTTTTTCTAGTGTATTTTTACTTATTTTCCACAACCACCCTCACCCTAACCCGGTCGCATCTGTCGACTGACATAACTAAGTTCGGATCTACCGTTTCATGGCTTCCGAGCGGAGAACTTCCCGCCAAAAATATCAAAAAGAAATGGTTATCTTCTATGCAGACGTTTTATTCAAAATTAAATTCAGCCAGTACTACTTTTTATATTCACTTTTCTTTTTTTTTTGGGGGGGGGTCATATATTTTTAAATATATAACGTGTTTAACTTTTCTAATCAGAACACGTTGGCACCCCGGCGTTGTCCGGGGATGAATGAACACCCCTGTGTACTCTTGCTCTGATCATTAAACCCCATACTATCGTTTTACTAGATAGATATCAATAATCCATTGATGTATGTTAGCGACAACCATTATAATCTGTTTTACTGTGCCCATGTATGTGTATTTACGAATGAATGAATAAATGAGTAATATGTGTCTTTTTTGTATTGTTTTCTTGGGAAGCCTGTTTCCATCATCTATAGAGATGATGACTAAAAGATGATGAAACTATACTTTACTTGTGTCCTCATTCCGGAGAAGTAATTATACATAGCTAAGATGGAAGCAGGCTTTCAATGGATACTTTTTGCTTCTCTTTTGAAAGCGTTATAAAGATTTCTTTAAAACCCTTGATTATAAGTTTTAAACCCTTGATTATAATTTTCAAACCCTTTATATAATTTTCTGCTAAAATAAAATAGGAATGACTGGCATGAATGTCAACCCCACAATATTGTCTTCTATTTTTTCTTATGTGTTAATCCCGAGCTACGACGGGTCCAAAATGATTGATTTTTATCAGCACTCGACACGATCACAGGATTGGTCCGGGCGAAGGCCGCTTTTACGGAAATCGTTGTGTGGACCCATATCATCATCGGTCTACGCCGCTTTCTAGTGACTGCTAGTCCAAAGGCGAGTTTTGCGACAGCGCATGCCCAAACCATCTGCGTCTCCATTACGTAATCTTGCTCTAAATTTATGCAATGCCGTAGCGTTTTCGGATATCTCCACAATATTGTAGAACTTTATAATATAAAATAAACAATACCATTTGAGGAATTCCTCATTAAATTTTACTCAAGAAAAATTGGGTTTAGAGCGTTGTTTTCCATTGCATGCCCGGATGGAGAGACAAACTGAAGGACACCCCCAAACACAGACACACACACACACACACACACACACATATATATATATATATATATATATATAGTATAGTCATGTGGTGTTGGAGGAATAAAAACAGTGTCCAATTACGTTTGTAAGAGCATAATATAGTTATTATATATAATAATATGCATACAGTGAAAACTAGATTAGCCATTGATACCAGCGGTATCAGGAGCAATGTACAAGTTAAGCTTTCTCTAACATTGTGGTTCCTTAGTCAAACGGCCTAAGTGCTCCCTCTTTCAGAGGCAGTTTCGAATCCTATACGAGTCTCATGTTTCCCTTTGTGATTTTTTAATTCCAAGCATCAGCAAAAATGCCGCATGATACATAATATACTGTCGGAAATAAATTCCCTAAAAAAGTTGAAACATATATGTATATGGATAATAATTAAGCAATATTAATTATAATATTATTTAATAGCTCCCTTTACGGCTCGGCCTTTTAAGAGAAATAAAAATAAGATGCCAAAATTAAAGCTTAAATGCGAGTTCCATCAATTAGATTGTCGAACACTGTGTGACAGCTTACTATATGTTCGCTTGTAAAAACATGAACAGACTGTAATTCTCCCTTTTCCGCTTAGCTGTTAGGTTGGCTACATATGCTAAGAGGTTCAGACTTTGGTTAAAAGGTGACTCGTGTCTAGAGGTTCTCGCCATGCGACCGGTAGAACAGTTATCTCCACACTGACGATTCCCTAAAAGGATTATATATATATATATATATATATATATATATATATATTATAATATATATCATCATCATCATCATCATTGGTCTTTTGATTATCCTGCAGGATAGGGGGCAATGTCCACACTAGTGAACTACTCCATACAGCTGGCTAGCTACACGCCTGGAAATCCTCGAACGCTACCTGTCCCAGGACTGATGAAATTTGTTCTTTAAACAGAACAGTTTTGCACGATTTTTATGTCCTTTTATGACAGATTGATATCAAGATATAATAATATTAAACCTTATGTCTAAAATCTTAATTCAAATTTTGATCATTGATATATATATATATATATATATATATATATATATATAAGGAAATTGTAGTTTGCTTGAAGCATTGCTGGAAATATAAGTGTAGGTTTGTAATCCGAGGCAGGAGCAATGTGATATAGGTACCGGAAGGTGGAACAGATGAAAAAAAATAAATAAGAGAAAACAAAATGAAATCTCAAATCAATTTATTAATATTTCACGTAAAACAGATTAAAACGTAAAACGTAAAACAGATTTTTTTTTACCTCTTTTTATTTACTGTTCGGGTATTTAATCTGTTTTACGTGAAATATTAATAAATTAATTTGAGATTTCATTCTTGTTTTCTCTTCTCATTTATTTTTGTTCATCTATTCCACCTTCCGGTACCTATATCACATTGCTCCTGCCACGGATCACAAACCTACACTTATATATATATATATATATATATATATATATATATATATATATATATATATATATATAAATGTGTGTGTATTTTTATTTTAATTTGCGCTTATTTATCTATTTTCAGGTGAGTATAATTCCAAACTGAAACCGAGTTTTGGTAAGATCTCTCCTTTTTTTTTTTTCTTTGGGATGTTTAATTTGTTTGTTAAATCATTATCGTAAACAAACAAAAAATTAAACAAAACTCAAATTGTATTCTTCGAATTATGCGGACTACTGTTCTAATCTTGGATGTTATTCTCACAGCGTTTTGTCCGATGAGACCTCCGACTTTCTTCGGGTACGTCCTGTTAAACTTGAGAGTCTTTATGTAAAACACGGGAATCTGTACGGAATATAGAACGGAACCCTTTCCACCAAGACCCGTCGCATAACTGATAAAATGCTAAGTGATAATAAGTTATAAGTGGCAGTCTTCTGGGGGTTAAAGGTTCAATCCTCACTTCAGGCGATATGAAGAATACAATTACGAATTAAGACTTCTACTCGGTCATGGTTGAGTGGAGTGGACGAGAACAAACTACCCACATAGATTGAATAAATGGTTCCGTTCAAAATTCGGTACAGTTAACCAAGTTCGACAAGACGTACCTGAAGAAGGTGGAGGTAACAACGGGCGAAACGTTGAGACTAATATTCAAAATGAAAACAGTATTCCAAATAATACAAATTATCAATCCTCATCAAAAAATTCCGAAATATAAAAGTCAAATTGTTAAAACATAGTGTAAATTTATAAAACTCTGCTGTATAGAATTAAAAACGCCTGGAATCAACAACACCATTCAAATATGACCATAATGTCTTTATTATTGCGTTGTGATGCCTCTTCGGGGATCTCCCTTTTAACTATCTTCTCAAACCATTAAAGAGAAAGTGTGCATAACATTTGCACTATCTGCACAATATCAATATACATATAGAATTCTGTCAAATATTTCATCTGATAGTTCCCAAAAATGTAACCTTTTTATCATTTTTTTACATCTAATTCTATCTTAAAATGTTTTGCAGTATTACTGTATGTTATATATCACACTGTTTTTTGTTTTTTTGTTAACCCTTATGTTTGATTAAATTAACGGTTAGTTTAGTCCACAGGTCTGGCTTTCTGTGTTTATTCCTAGTCATGTGGACTAAATTAATCATTTGTTTAATGGTATTACCTATATAGACATGTATGTCAGCAATAAACAGCATCATAATATACGGTTGGAAATAAATTCCAATGGTGACTATATATCACCATCTGACTAAATAGTAATCATAAATGTCCATAAATATGAAAGAAACATCTGCAACCAATCAAATGTTTAAATAATTAATGTTGGCTTTGAAAGTTCATCTATGGTGAAGCAATCGTTTATGGAAGAACAAAGTAATGGAATGACTGGTAATCGAGAATAACAAACCGAAGTCGGGCGATTTTACTCGAATAATACTATTACTTAGTTCAATGTAAAATATTCAAATTGTAGATATTAAATAAAATTGCAATTTAAGAACTTCATTATGTTTTTTTTATTTCTGAAGGCTTATTGTATATGAGGCGTGTCACACCTGCACATAGTCTATGGTACTCCATTAACTTTAGTAGTTATGCCTTCGCATTGTAAAACATATATGATCATCTGCGAAGCCATGCTGTTTTCAGAACCAGATTATCGGTGTGTAACTAGTGATTGAACCGTGGAATAGCAGGATGTGTGTGCACGGTTTACTCCTCTATAACCACCGTCTTCTGTCTATGCCCATGCATATTAACAGCTAAAGAAGGGTGTTGCTCCTCATCATGCACAGATGGTCATTCACTATGGAGAGACTATATGTAATGCATCACATAGTACTGTGATGCATGGAGAACAATCGAGAACACTCTTGGGGGTCAACTCGGAAAAGTATTACCCCCTTTGCAAACCGTTTACTAAGACTCTTATGAAGAATGGCACTAGTTTTTCTGGATTGAAGCTTCTGGCTGCAATAAGTGAGCGAGCATCGTGGAGCACTAACTTCATAAATGGTTCACCATCAATTGATGGATGACACAAGAAGAATAAGCAATGCAAGATCTAAAATAATGATAATAATTATGTTTCTAACAATAGGGACCAATATGTACCAGAATTCATTAACTGAACAGATTTACATATATGCTTTTTGTTACCGAAACTGTCTAACACTAATATAAAACGAGAAACTGAGCTCACTTTATATGTAGATACATACATATACATAAATGATATACACACATATATATATAATAAAATTGACTGACAACATATAATCTTCCTACGGCAATTCACGTATCAAGTTAAACGAAAAAGAAATCATGTTTGTGTTTAGTTTAAAATAGAATTATCTCCCTTACTCCATTAGTTATAAAGTCGGGGATCAGCTTTTAGATTGAAAACAGATCAATATCAATGAAGATCTTATATTTAATTTGATAATTCATAATTTTTGTGAGTTTTAGGTCTGCATTGTATAAGAAAGTGAAAAAAGCGAACAGACGTTTGTTTGTCTTTTAGCATGGCTACCTGGCGTTGTCCGGGGGCATGGACCACAAAATAGAAGAGTTAAAAAGTTTGCATAACAGCTTTCTTTTAAATTTTTTCTTTCTCTCTATTTCTCCTTCTATCCCCCACCTTCCACTCTTCTTCTCCAAATTTCTCCTCCTCCCCGTCGCTACTGTTCCCCTTCCCAGTCAAGTAGGATTTCATCCTCCTCCAACCGAGCACAGAACATATTTTGTTCTCGGTGACTGCCAAAAAGAATAAATATTACAAAAACTATGTTTCCATATTCTGTCCGAAGGCATTGCCGAAAAAGAATATATCAGCTTTGTGAGTGTGTCTTGTGTAGTTTCTGACTTTTAGCTGGACACACAAGAAGACAAACACACAACTGTCCTTCATATAATAGACTACAATACCCGTTTCATCAAAAAATCACGTAGTGAAATGTTATATTTTCCCGAACAAATATGGTGTGTATGTGTGTCCGATCAGCCATTTTTTTAGCACTTTAAGACGTTTGCATTGAAGGAAGAAATCTCACAAAAGGCAGCCGCACAAAGTTCTGCAGTAAGGGCTTCCACAAATGGAATATTCCAGAGGGCTGGAAAAAAATGGATGAAAAATAAGTTTCCGGTGAGGCCATAGAGATGCAATCAGAAAGAGTGAAGCAGTACACCAAAAAATAAAACAAAATAACGAATCTCTTGTTTTGTAGTTTTTCTTGGTTTTGCTTTGAGTGTTATAAGCTGCAGATGCAACTCGCGAACCCAGGTGGAATCTTACTTAATCGCATATGTGTCGGCCTCTTACTGACGACACTCTCAACTTCTGGATGGCGACTCCATTATGGGGATAGCTGTTTTATGCTTCCGTTATCAAAGTCGAGCACTGATGAATTCTTCCTGAGATTTTCTGCTTAGGGTTAGATGGAATCGTCTGAAAAAAATATCAACCAAAGAAAGAGAAAAAAATATTTTGGAATCAAGTATTTTCCATTTTATAGCCATTTATTCCAAAACTGATTTCGTATGTCTGTGAATACTTAATTTTATTAGCATGTACTACACAGAGAAGTTACGATGGTAGGTTGGTACTAGCGTAGATTTTGGATAAGGTGTTCCATGTTCGAGTTACGTCAAAGTAGAGAATTACAAAGAGTAAAATAAGACTTGTACAGGATTCGAACTTGTGCCTCTGTCGATAGACCAAATAATATGGTAGTGCTATAACAAATTGGTTAATAAAAGTTAAATTTATAGATACAATTCATCTTTTCGGTTTAGCATTAATTACTCACAAAGAGAAGAGAGAGGAA
>OY744522.1:127586613-127626613 GCA_963556195.1 Sepiola atlantica
TCCCACACGTTAAGGATCCGCTGTTGCTTAGAAACGGAATTTATTCAAATCTGTTTTAGTTTCACAATGTACCTAAAAAAAATAAAAGCACGAACACATATTCTTAAGGATTGATCATTTTTTTTTTAAAATTTTAATTTGGACTACTTATTTCATCTTGGATGTTATTCTCACAACGTTGCGGCTGATGTAACCTCCGACCTTCTTCCGGTACGACTTGTCGAAGTCGGGAATGTGTACAGAATCTCGAATGGAACCTTTTATTTAATTCATGCATGTAGATTGTTCTCGTTTTTTGTACGCCATGAACAAATAGAATGATTAAGTAATTTTTATTAGATGTTTAGTATCGCTTGTAGTGAGGATTGAACCTCCAACCTCCAGAAGACTATCACTTATAACTGATTTATTACTTATAACTTCCGTTGTGCAACACGTTTGACATATCACCTGAAGAAGGTCGGGGTTACATCAGACGAAACGTTGTGAGAATAACATCCAAGATAAGAACAGCAGTCCAAGTAATCCAAATAATACAAGATAATCCTTAGTCAAATCTATTTAATCGAATAAAATTGCTACTTGAAACAGAAACGTGACCAACCACCTGAGCGTCTTGTATAGATGTGTGTACGCCTCTAAATACATTTAATAAATAAACAAGGCAATATCGAATGCTCTGAAGACAATACAATCAAGATTGAACAGTGTGAAACGGGGGCTTAGTGTTGTATATTAGGGGCTTTTTGAATCTATGTAAGGGCATAGCCAGAAGAAAAGTAGATGTCATAACGTTCAATAAGTCAAATATGACATATGTGGGAACAAGGAAACTGAAGTAAAGGGCACACAGATCACATGACGTGACCAAAGGACTCAGTATTTTTAATAAGAAACCGTTAGAAGTGGATGAAGAAATACCCGTGTAAAAATATAACAGCATAGATAGCATGCTCTCTCCCTATCTCCCAGCGATGGTTTATCAAATAAATAAATAAACAAAATGCCCGTATTAAAATCGTTCGTGTTAATTGATTGCAATTAACAACGACAGATGCATTTAGTTCAGCGAAGTAACCACCAGTCAGTTAAGCTAAGAAATGTCCATTCCTTCACCATCAAGAAGTTCCAGTCGATATGGTCATCATCATCCAAAGAACAACCCTGCTCAAGTAAGTGAACCCAGGGGAAAGCCATTATATAATATCAGCATGGCTACTTGGCGTTGCCCGGGGCGTGGATAACAAAATAGACGAGTTTTAAAAAGTGTGTATAACCTATCTCTATCTATCTATCTATCTATCTATCTATCTATCTATCTATCTATCATCTTTCTCTCTCTCTTTCTCTCTCTCTCTCTCTCTCTCTCTCTCTCTCTCTCTCTCTCTCTCTAAACTGCTTCAATAGAATGAAAGAAAATACAAAAAAGAAAGCTGACTCACTTAATTTCAGTCTTTTTGAAATAACTACGAGTAAGAATTAAAAACAGGGTTGTTTTTTAATTCCTTTCGTGCATTAATTTGGTCCCTGGTGATCCCAACGGAACGAATATGACGGTATTTCTTGTTAACATAACCAGGTTGGGATAACACTAAATTCGATTATTTAAGGTTTATATAATGACATTTTCAAATGTTAAGACAAAAAGTACCATTTTTACACCAAAGGGGGATAAAAGAAATCGCTCTCAATGTCGCCAGAAATAATAAATATTACAAAAAAAATGTGTTCATATTCTGTATGAGGCAGTGCTGAAAAAGAATCTATAAGCTTTGTGTAGTTTCTGACTTTTAGGTGGGCACATGCACACACACGTAGACAACTGCCTATTATAGAAGATTAGGAGGTAGACACAGTTGTACAAAATTCAAAAAGTGACAATATCAATACTAAATGTTCAGAAGACAATATCACCAGGCAAAAAATGGGGGGAGGGAGAAAATAATGCGAAAAAGTAGGTATATATATATACAAAATTCAGTAAGTGATTATATTAAAATCATCACTTACTCAGAAGACAATATAAACAAGCACAAATAGGGAAAGGCCGTTATGGTGTTAAGAAGGTGGGCATATTTATTAAAGAAATGCCACTCGTGGAATTGTTAATAAAATTCACAACCCTATCTATACTTAGTACAAATAAATTCCAGTCTATGCCTGACTTGTTCACCAAGTTTCAGTCATGAATAGTCAACAGTCTTTGTTTTGTCATAGTTCTATTAAAACTTGGATACGACATGCAAAATTGTTAACTCAGCAACACCCTTCTCTTGACACTGCACTGATTTTTAGTTCAGGAAAAGTTTGAAAATTGTTTTTATAGAAATTATCCTTGAGATAACCCCACAGATAAAAGCCTAGAGTGTTATAGTCCGGTGAGTTTGAAGTCCGTTCGGGATCACACTTCCTACTGATGAGACGATCATCAAAATTGTCCCACATATCATTGAATAATGATAAAACAAAGACTGATGGACATTCATGAATGAAACTTGGTAGACAAATCAGGCATAGACTGAAGTTTATTTGTACGAAATAT
Source organism: Sepiola atlantica (assembly GCA_963556195.1). Lineage (NCBI taxonomy): Eukaryota > Metazoa > Mollusca > Cephalopoda > Sepiida > Sepiolidae > Sepiola > Sepiola atlantica. Next base: position 127,589,156 of record OY744522.1, read on the forward strand.
GGTTGGATTGCAGAAAGGAGTGTGAATTTTATTAACAATACTATGTGTGGCATTTTTATTTGGGGTGTCACCCTGTACAAACAGTGTGTCAACAACAATATCATCAAATGCTCTGAAGACAATATCATCAAGAAAAAAACAGCAGAAAAATGGCTAAGTACTTGGACTCATCTTTAAAGAAATAAAATGTGACAGCAGCAATATTATCAAATACTCAGAAGACAATATGATCGAGAAAACTCATTGTTCACTCATACTTAAGGTTCTGATATTACTGAAAATAAATTTACGTAATAAACAAGAATCACTCCTCTGAACATTAGCACAGTCTCAACAGTGACAATAGGGGTAGAATATATAGACTTCAGAAAATAGTATAGTTTATTTTGGCCATTCGAAACTACAAGAGTATGATTTTCAGAAATGCATGCTTGCAGTGGGATTAAGGAGATAGATACAGTTATACATAGAAATGTGAAAACAAATCAAGATGGCGTCAAATGCGAGTTTTGTTTTGATTTTGTTACTGAAAATCAAAGCTTTGTATTGCTTTTAACAAAAGTGAAAACATTTTTCAAAGAAAGGGAAAATAAATGTCATTAATTAAATCTTATCCCCGCGTGGTTGTTAATTGTTTAAAATTGCTTCAGTCACCCCCACTCACGCCCCACATGTTCTAATATCACTGCAGACCAAATCTAATTCAAATCTTCCTTATTTTTGTACTTAGAAAAAAGAAACTTACAAAAACATTTCTATTAAATACGTTTGGGGTTTCTATGATTGATTTTGGTCAGTTTTTCTTGTAGAAAAACAACAACAACAAAGAGAGAATGGCTTTTCTTTAGAATCTCCAGAAAAATCCCCAAAGATTTCTATTGCGTTTTTCCAAAACTTTCCGCCTTCATTTGCAGCTGCTCCCTGGCTTCCGAGTAACAACGTCTAATTGGCTTTGGAGCTCTCCATACACGGAAGTTAAGAAAAAACAAAAAGATAATGACTGTTTATAAATCTCCTTCTGTGTAAAATCAATTTAAATCAATTATTGTTACAGAACGAAGATTAAATAAATAGATTTAATGATTCTGTGATGGAGGCAGCATTTTAATAAGCGACAACAGAAATATTATCAAGTTTCAGAAGACAATATCACCAGTCAAAAACACATGAGACAAGAATAGCATCAAGACAGTTAGCATGTTTAGATAAATTTAATTATGTTACAATAACAATATTATCAAATGTTCAGAAGACAATATCACCTGACAACAATAAAGCCACACAAGGAGATAAATATAATTATACAAACATTAAAATGAAAGACAATAAGAATATTATTAAATATTTAGAAGACAATATCAACTGACAAGAATAAGGAAAGCAGAAAATAGATCTGTGAAGATATACATAGTTTTTCAAAATCTGATAAATGACAATAGCAATATTATCGATTATTTAGAGGACAATATCACAAGGCAAGAACAAAAGAAGGATTAGTGTCAATAAGATAGAAATGGTTATACAACTATTTAATAACTGATAATATTGATATTATCAAATGTTTAGAAGATAATATAACCAGGCAAGAATAAAAAAAATAATCTAAACGGATGCTACATGGGTATAGATAGTTTTACGAAATCTGATTAATGACAATATCGATATTATCAAGTGTTCAGAAGACAATATCTCGAACCAAGTAAGAAAAAGCCAAGACTGGTATAGGTTTTTTTTTACTATTTGGATCACTACTTATCAAGGCCAAGAACCACTTTATAATAAGGATAACGAGGCGGAATGATTGCCAGCCGAAAGATGAGGAACATTATGGAAGTACTAATATTAATCAATGGTATGAACAGTGTTTTATTGCTTATGAGGCGGTTTGATAGATGTTGTTTTATAAAATCCAGTCAATGACAATAACAATATTATCAAATGTTCAGAATACAATATCACAAGGCAGATACAAATACAGTATAAATGAGTAAGTAATAATTATACAAACATTTAATAAGCGACAATAACAATATTATCAAATGTTAAGTAGACAATATGACCAGTTTCTTTAAATTAATATGTTTTAGACAAGGATATTGTTAATACGATATACATACAGAGATTTAGCTACATATGCACACACATATATGCATTAATGCATCTACACATATTTATATGCATTTACATATGCACTAATACTGCCGCATACATGCATACTTCTCGGATAGTAGAATCTGCAATTTGCCACACGAAAATGCTGTTCGTTTTGTCACACGTTTTTTCGAGGCGTTCTTTTTGGTGGCCTACCGGGCTTATAGTAAACTGACCAGCTGGTTGAAAGGTTATTACACCACATTGAGTCCAAAACAAGAGTGGCAAGAGACGAGGGAAGGTTGATCGTATTGTCAGCAACGCACGTTCATCACGCCTCGACCGACCACTTTATCTCTCCTGCTGATATGAAAAAATATGTTTGGATAAAGTCCAACAAAACGTAGAGACGAATGGGAAAAGCGAATAGACAAAAGCAAGACCATCAAATGAACTCATTTTTCATATTTCGTTTTATCTTCGCCCATGTCGCTTGGTGAATTTGAAAATAACTTGAAATCCTTCCCTTTCTTTTGCCTGTGTTCTATATCTCTCTCCTTTCTTCGGCGCTCCACCTTGATCGATCATGTCCATGTCATTTGTTATACAAATTGAAATATAACATCTTCGCTGATTTCTGAGGAAGTTTAAAATTTCACCATGTGAGTTCATTTGATTGCATGGTTTTGATATATCTGCTTGTTGCATTAATCCCGACACACACACACACACGTGTGTGTGTGTGTACGTGTCGAGATGAATGCAAAATGCAGATATATCAAAACCATGCAATAATTTTGGCTTTTCCTTTTTCATATACATATATGAAAAAGGGAAAACCAAAATTATTTATATATTCATCAACGTTTCGGTTTATTTCTAGACTTCCTCAGTATAATTGATTTAAAGAAATAAAATACAAGTACAATATTTGAAAATATTTGGTGTGTTTGTGATGTGAAAATAATTGTTTTTTCGACGTTTGAATTCAAAATGTGTAATGCGTATATGAAATGGAATATGTATTCGAGCTTGTGTTTTATATTATATACTATTTCGTTTCAGAATTTTTAGATGAGGATTCATGTGTATTATCTTCATTATTCGTCCAACTATACTAATTATTGGGGGTTACATCGGCCGAAATGTTATGGCACACATAAGTTTCTGTGTAGCGTATTTGTCATGCGTATATTTTCATACTATATATATATATATACATACATAGATATATGCGTTTAAACACATACACGCACACATATATATGCTTTTAGACACATGCGCACACATATGCATATATATATATATATATACATATATATATATATACATATATACATATACACACATATATGCTTTTAAAAACATCAATATATATCTTTAGACACATATACACATATATGCCTTTAGACACACACACAGGCGTATATATATATATATATATATATATATATATATATATATATATATTACCTATATTAATAATTATATATAATTATCTTATAATAATTACTATAGTATTTTCCTTGTCATCAGTATTTTAAAAAAATTTAAATGTCTAAATAAAGATAAAAATATCTTCATTTCTGTTTCCTATTTCAAAATATTTTGTTTCGCTTTTCTTATTTTGTATCAAACGATTCCAATTTCAGTCTCTTACCATTTTTCACAAGAAGAACAGCGGCGCTGAAATCAGACGCCGCCTAATTATTTAGAATTGATAACGTTAATAACGGGCAGGAGAGAGAGTAAAAAAAAAATGGTGTGCCTTCTTAATGAATACTAATTTCAAGCAGATGATGGAATTATTATGCCAGTCAGTTCGGGACGGATAATGATAAGAATACATTTTGTTTTGTCCTACTTTTCGACAGACGTTATTATTCTTCGTCAGGACCCACCATCACCCGCATCCTGTTTTGTGTGTGTGTTTTTTTTTTAATGTCAATCAGAAAATCAAAAACAAAATCGCAAGAAGAAAGTTCTAGAAAAAGATTAGATGAAAATAACAAAAAGAAAATTAAAAATATAAAAATAATAAGTAAATAAATGAAAATGTAGATAATATCATGATTATTAGTCATGGTAGATATTTTTTTTTTTTTAGACCTTGGGATGTGACTCATTTCTGAGATTCTTTTTACATATATATATATATATATATATATATATATATATATATATATATATATATATATATATATTGTTTACTTCTTGAAATGTGTTTATTTGTCTCAGTCAATGTTGTTGAAGCCCCAAGAAAGAGAAGGATGGGGACACAAAGAAAACGTCATGCTGACTATTTGCTAGTACATTGACATCTAGTGATGGGGGTGTGATCTCTTCTCTTCCCTACAGGCCCTTTCTCACAGGAGAGACGTTGCTAGTCTCTCCCTACTCAGTCGTTATTACCATGCAAGATGCTCAACTAAGCTCCAATCTTTCGTTCTTTCCTTGTAAGACATTCACAGCAGGAACTCGTTTTCTACCACATCGAAAAAAGACTTTCCGTTCTTCCTCCATGTTCCTAGTGTCGGGCGGAATTTCCATTGACACAGCTTTTTTGCGAAGACTTCCTGTATGCGGAACACATCACCGCCGGGCTGCTTCCCTGTTGGTTACAACTTAGTCATCTTAAAATCCAATGTCAACAAATACTTTTAATGGACAGACCTAAAAGTAATCAAATGCAGTTCATACCATTGAGCAATTATAGTACTCCCAGAGTGTTCCCTATCTTTCGGCTAGCATTCATTTCTGTCTTATTAATAACTGTTATCCTCGAGTATCTCTTGGCCTTGATAAGTAGTGACTTAATAGAAAAAATATATATCGATGCGGATAAAATATAGGGTCAGGCCCTACCCCTCTCCCCAAAGAAAAATAATTCACAATAATCCTTTCTGCAATCCAACCATATTCTGTTTATTTATTCATTTCATATGAATCAGATAGTTCAAATGTTGGCATTGGTTTCCCTGATATAATACTAGTTAGAATTCTTTCTGGAAAGATATCGGATACTTACAGGTGGGGTCACGTGAAGGTTGAAAACATCTTAAATGGAACGAACTGGATTCGAACTTGGCACACCCAGGTTATCGGTCCGTGTCGTTAACCACTTAGCCGCCGTCACCTCCCACCATATTTTGTTGTACCAAATTTCAACTCTGGAACAGTTCATCTGAGAAACTGATAAATGTACAAACACAAAAACATGCATACAGATTCTTTTTTATAGGGGGGGTATTTTATTTTTTGGTCAGCTCTTATCGAGGCCAAGAGCCACTTGAGGATAAGTGTTAATGAGATGTAATGATTGTCAACTGAAAGATGAAGAACACTATGGGAGTACTAAAATTAATAAATGCAATTAACTAAGTTTGATTACTTATGGGACGGTTTATGAAGAATATTTGTTGACATTGGATTTGAAGACGACCGTGTTGTCATCTGCAGGGAAGCAGACCCGTGATATTTTTCCACAAACAGGGAAGTTCTTTTCATGGAAATTCCGCCCGATGGTAGGTGCATGGTGGAAGAAGGGAAATCCTTTTTCTCCATTGTGGTATCAAGACTAGTTCTTACAAGGGTCGTATTTTATATAGATACATATTGCTACTAATAATTATAACTGGATCTTTGATACGACAGGGGCGCTTGTTTTCATTTGGTTTAGTAGCCCAAATAAACCATAATAGTTGACATTTTCATTTAAACATAAATTAAAGCCAATCTAAAAAGGTTAAAAATCATTTTCGAATGTTTTTACTTAAAAAAAAGTCGCCGCTTACCAAGGCCAGATGCAACTCGAGGATAAGGTTTCATGAGATGGAAGGATCATATATTTGCTATTGCTTACAATTACACAAATATTTCGTTAAAATCTTACTTTTAGATAGTATCTACATTTAACTGTCCAAAATGAACACTCTCGTAAACCCATAACTTCAGTAGTATAAGCTGTATCTTTCATGCCGTTTTAAGCATTTCTAGATGTTTTTAATTGCATTTAAGTAATATTGGAAATCCATTTTACTCCAGTTATTAAAGATCCCAAAGCTGCCTGAATTTTATTTACCCATCCTGGGACGGGTATCCCAACAAGCAGATATATAATTACTATTATACAAAATATTACATTAAAATCTTGCTTTCAGATATTTATGAGAAAGATGAGATTTTGAAGCCAAAAGAAATAAATGGTGAAATATTAAGAAATTGCATCCGACTTCTGCCCCCGAGGAAAAAATGAGGATTCGGATCGGAAAAAAATCAGGGGAGAAAGAAAAGAGAAAGCCAAACAGATTGTTATTTATGTTGTCGGATTCCTGAGAGAAATTCCTTCTTAATTTAATAATATTTAACTTAATTTTTCAAATATTGAATAGTAAAAAAGCAAAAACCGATATTTTTAACATGAGGCCATTCAATCTCTTTATTTCATGATGGAAATGCTATTTAAAACTTAGGCATGAGAGACGAACTAAAATTATATTTCATAATTAATTCTGTCAAACGGATGAAAATGCTATTCCGAAATGAAGTCTGTCAGACAGATAAAAATGCTGTTTCAAAATTAAGTCTGCCAGACGGATGAAAATTCTATTTCAAAATTAAGTCTGCCAGACGGATGAAAATGTTAATTCAAAATTAAGTCTGCCAGACGGATGAAAATGCTAATTCAAAAGTAAGTCTGCCAGACGGATGAAAATGCTAATTCAAAAGTAAGTCTGCCAGACGGATGAAAATGCTAATTCAAAAGTAAGTCTGCCAGACGGATGAAAATGCTATTTCAAAATTAAATCTACCAGACCGATGAAAATGCTATTTAAAACTTGTGCATGACAGACGGATAAATATGCAATTTCAAGCTTTGACAGACAGATGAAAATGCTATTTAAAACTTTTCCGAAATAGACAGTAGGAAAATGCTATTTAAAATTTTAGCATAACAGGCGGATGAAAAATCTATTTAAAAAATTAGACTAATACACGGTTGAAATGCTATTTCATGTATTTTCATAACATACAGACAGAAATTCTATTTCAATTTTAAGCATGGCAGATGGACGAAAATTCTATTTCGAACTTAAGCATGACTAATGGGTGGAAATTTTATTTGTCACTTAAGCATAACAAGCCGATCAACAGATCCTCTGGGCACGTCTAAAATAAGATGTCCATTCAAGATGCATATTTTGCAATGAAAATTCTATTTCAAACTTAAATATGACAAACAAACGGACCGGCTAATAGAGCCTCACATTGAGATGCGCTGATGCATGTAAAAATTAAGCAAAGAAAAGTTAGAGACAATTGAGACAGAAATAAATGTTAAAATCTGAAAATTAAAACAAATAAACAAATATACCCTCTCGCACTGCCTCTTTCCAAATGTCTACGAAATTGGTGTTATTCTTAAAAAGAAATAAAAAGTTTAATTCTAAATAAAAATGTATTGGGTTGACTCAAAATTCGTTCGTTTTTTTAAGTGGATATTAACACCAAGTGTATGCAATTCATTATCCACATTCGATTTAGAAATCTTGAGAATATCTGCGATTTGTGTAGTTGTCAAACGGCAATCTTGTTCAACTACGGCTTTTACTTGGTCACTGTCGATCACCTTGTGTCAACCGGAGCGAGAAGCATCTCGCACTGAAAGATTTCTTTTTCGGAATCGAGCAAACCATTTCTGACACACTCGTTCTGTAACAGCATTCTCACCATACACATGGCATATCGTTATGCCGGTTTCTGTAACTTTTTTGTCGTTTCTCTATTAAACAAGCATCAGATGTCGGTAGTGCTCTAACTGATCTTCCATTTCAAGGCCTGAAATACAAGTAAAAATCTAAGAACTCCTCTGCTCGGAGGCGTATTACACACTGACATCAACATACTTGCTAGACTAAATGCAGGATTTGAAGAATGGGAATATGAAACGTTCTTTTAGTAATCCGGAAAGATGACATTCGAAAAACAAACGAACTTTTTTGCCAACCCAATATTTTTTTAAGATTGTTAAGAAATATATAGAGGGATAGATAAAGACCTGGACAGAGATAGGTTAGTTTGGAAGTCAATTTCTAAAAGCCATCCAACATATGCCAACATGTAAAGCAGACGTTAAACCGAATAGGATGATGATTCATTCTACTGTTTATAAAACACTATTTTCCTTTTTACATTTTTCAGTGGTTGCAATTGTTTTGTGTTTGTGGATTCAGAATGACTTGAATAAATGTACTTTAGTATAGTTCTAAGTGTGTGAATTTGTGTCTGCAGTCAGTGGAGCATCACCACGTCTATTCTATTAGGTCATCCCATGAGTTATGTTCGAAGTTTAATTCTTTGAAATTTAATAGTGAGAATGATGAGATACAAATTTCCCAAGCTTACTAATCTTTCCAAGTTTGTTAAGACGACAATGAACAGTTGTATGGTTTGAAAAAATCTTCATTGTCAATTCTTCAACTTGCAGAGGTTTGTTTCAGTGATGCAACAATGAGCTCTTCATCAAACTCAAGTATATGTCCTGATAGTTCTATGTTAAAGAGCAAATTTTCCATTTCTGAATTTTGTAAACCATCATCTGCACGTTCATGCAAGTATTCTTCCACATAAGCTTAGTGAATATTTTGAGTCGCTTCGGCTGCAAAGTTTTTACCTTTTGTTAAATAATAAAGCATTGCATATCTCAAATGCTCCTTGGATATTATCATGTTTTAAAGGCAAACAGTGAAAATTTAATTATATTTTACAGTAATATAGTTTTAAAATGGTTAAATGTGGCTAAATACATGTATCTATTATTATAGTGAATGTTAGTTAACCAACGTTTGTTTCCTGGAGGTTTTTTTCCCTATATACTTTCATAACACAAAATACATGTTTAAATATACTTTAGTTCTGGGATTGAGTTATGCTTTAAAAAAATTCTATAAACAGCCGTAATTTATAATTAACTGAACACGTCATATATCTCTCTCTTAGCTAATCTAATGGTTAGAACCTCATGGTATAGGTGTTGTAATCCAGATTTTAATCCTGGCCATGGCACCAAATATGACCATGAAAAGATGTTTTGTTTGTGTGGTCTCATGCAGACGAATATTTTTAGATGCTGCATTCAAGAAAGTTCATAAAAGAATATGTCCGTCGGTCCATCATGGTCCAGTTTAACATCGCATTTATTTTCGATATGTCATGCTTAATATTAAAATAACAATTTTAGACAAAAATTATTAGATGACCTGATAGAACAGGCTTGGTTGAGAAGGAGGCTGAGTAAATCCCCCTTTTTGAGGGGAAATGAGTTTGGTCTTGTGGGTAATATATTCTATTTCCAGACCCCTTCCTTTGATTGCATGTACCCTGGTTTCCTCATTGTTAGAATCCATTTTTGCTGTTATCACTGCTACAAATTCCGATACTGGGATAGCTTTTGAACCAGACAAAACCTACTTTTTGTTCGGCATTTTCCGGCCGTTTACATAAACAGTCGGAAGATGCTGAAGCTCTTAGCCAATCAGAATGCTCGAGATGCAGACGACAATTTTACCTCTAAACTCTTAACATTCCTGGCAAGCAGAAATCTGCTAAATGAACCGAACAAAAAGCGAACTGTTTTTTAACCCTAACCTAACCCTAACTGGTGTTTGTCCGTTTAAAAAGCTGTACCTATACCCAAAAAAATAAACGCAAAAAAAACTGTAAATAGCATTGCTGCATTGAGTACGTTTAAAAAAAAATATTAGAAAAAAAATAATTTTTAACTTTCCCGTAAAATATTTTCTTAAAATTCATTGATTTCCTTCGTCAGAAAATAAGTTGTCATAAAAAGACAAACATACAGTAAGTCTTTTCTTTTATTATTTCTTTTCATACTGAAAATCAGTCTCGTTTTGATTCTGACGCCGGTTCGTTTTCATTCGGCTTTTTCCGGCTGTTTACGTCTTTTGGAGTCGGCAAAAGCTATACCAGTACCCAAATGTCCACTCCCAGAAATCTAGGCAGATACTAAAACAATTCAATTAAAAAATATATAGATTTTTCATTCATAAAATTTGAATTCAAAGAAAAACTCTTAATTACGAAACTCAGCTTTCTGTTAGAAAAAATCTCGATTGCTATGTTTGAATTTTAAATCTACCAATAAAGAAGAATTTCTTCTGATGATTCGAACATGCTCATTCGTTATCAATGCAATTATAAAGCGTTAACAAGATATTTGAAATGCAATTATCGAAATAATTAACGAATGGTAAGGATAATCGGCGGGGGGGTTGTAATTAATGAGGATAGCAAGAAATTAAAAAGGGGTTGAAAGAGACGGAAAGGGAGTATGAAAAAATGATAAGTGAAAAAAGAAGTTTTGAAAAAATTTTAAGTTAATTAAAATTATCTGAGAGAGACAGACACGAGAATGAAGAGTAAAAGAAAGATGGACACAGAAAAATGTTTGACAAAAAACGAGAGAAAAATATGTCTGAATGAGAAAAGAAAGTGTATCATGAGGAAATGAGAAAAATTAAAGAAAAATGTCTGAAGAATGAAAGAAAGAAAGATGTCTGAAGAATGAAAGAAAGCAAAATGTCTGAAGACTGGAAGAAAGAAAAATGTCTGAAGACTGGAAGAAAGAAAAATGTCTGAAGACTGGAAGAAAGAAAAATGTCTGAAGACTGGAAGTAAGAAAAATGTCTGAAGAACGAAAGAAAGATACAAAATGTCTTAAGAAGAAAGAAAGATACAAAATGTCTTAAGAAGAAAGAAAGATACTAAATGTCTTAAGAAGAAAGAATGATACAAAATGCCTTAAGAAGAAAGAAATATACTAAATGTCTTAAGAAGAAAGAAAGATCGAAAATGTCTGAAGAATGAGTAGGTCGATTTTTTTAAATGTCTGAATGTCTGAAGAATGAAAAAAAGATAAATGTCTGAAGAATGAAACAAAGGATGAAAGTACAAAATAGTTAACAAAGCTCTCCTCCCCATGTTAATCGGTTTCTAAATAATAACGTTATTTAGAAGCCCATCCTTAACATGAAGAGGGTGAGCGGCCTTTCTTAATTATTTTGTACGTTCACCAAAGAAAGAGACAAAATGTCTGAAGAATGAAGAAATATTTTTTCAAACATCTGTAGAAGGAAAAAAAGGGTATCAAATAAATGATTGAAGAATGAAAGAAAAATATTTTCAAATGTCTGAAGAATGAAAGAAAGATAATAAAACAATTTCTGAAAAATGAAAGAAAGATATTAAAACAATTTCTTAAGAATGACAGAAAGATTTTAATGTCTGACGAATGAATGAAAGGTTTTAATAAATGTCTGAAGAATGAAAGAAAGGTTTTAATAAATGTCTTAAGAATGAAAGAAAGATTTAATAAATGTCTGAAGAATGAAAGAAAGATTTAGAAAAATATCTGGAGAATAAAAGAACGATAAAAAAGAATATTTATGAAAAATGAAGGAAAGAAACGATGACTGAATAAATATTTGTTATGCTCCTAAACGATAAACCAAAAGTTGTCTCGTCATTGGCTTTAACGGCATATCACACTTGTTCAGTTAAACCAACAAAAACATTAATCTTCTCATGTGCCCTTTTCCTATCAAAGAATCGATTATTTGTCGTCAAGATCACGTATTCAAACATTCTTTGTCCCTGCATGATAAGCATTAATAACATTGTTTACTAAGACAACATTATCATTCCGCTTTAATTTAATAACGTTTATATTCTGCCGTCATTTACTTCGATTCACTTCTGATAATGTTGCAAAAATACAATTTGTTATGGCAGCCATGTTTTTTTGCTCGTGTAGTGAGCTCAGCCGAAAATCGTATTTGCTTGCGATACAAAGAAGAAAATAAACTCAGAAAAAAGAAACATTAAGCAACTGAGTCTAATAATGAGTTTATGTCTGCGTACGATAAACAATGTATTCTATGTTGGCTGATTATTAGTAATACATTTTGGCTGATATGTAATAAAGATTTCGTCAGGGATATTATTGCAGAAGTTCAATAATTGAATCCGCTTAATAATATGCACGTACAATAATATCATTCACATTAGTACTAATTCCTCTCTCCCCCCTCTCTCTCATCCATCTCTCCCCCTCTTTCTCTCCCTCTTTCTCTCATAAAGACCAATGTATATTTATTTGCATATATGTAAGCATATGTACTTCGATCCCGTCAAGCACAGGTTAGTGAGTAAAACACGTATTTTTCTAGTCCCGAACGAAATCATTTCAAGTCGTGAGGGAAAGCAAGAAGGCAAATAGCAAGTCAGACAATCACCTCAGACTTACTCTGCCACTTGAAATGAATTCGGAAAGACATCCTCTACTCTATTATACAAAGGTCAATGGTGGGTGTTTTTTTCTTCAGGTCATCAGAAATTACATTACTAATTTATATATGAAAACTTAGATTACAGACATATTCCTATAGTTTTAGATAAATATTCTAGTAACATCTCTAGATAAATAGTGAGTGTCGAACACAGGCGAAGCATAATTTTTACAAAGTGGCATGTGCGAAGTAAATAAAGACGAAATATTAAATATGAGTTTATTTGTTGTCTTGTTTTCGTCTATCCGCTTTTTCTATCCATCTTTAAAATAAATTCTGAAATTTCATTAAAAAAATTGTATAATTCTATGATTTTTTTTCCTGATTAAAAAGAATAAACACACTGATTACTTACAGGAATGGTTTACCAAACTTCGGTCATTGCATTCATTATTTTCAATCCTCTCATAATATTTTTCATTATTCAACTGACAATCCATACATCTCGATAACCGTCATCTTCGAGTGGCTTTTGGCCTTGATAAGTTGTGACTCATTAGTGAAAAAGAAAGTCTCCCACTATCATAGATTTTATGTGGGGCAATAAAGTCCCTACTGCCGGCTCTGCATATTTGCACTTTTCGACTGAGCTCCAGTCTTTGGTTCTCGCCTCGTAAAACATTCACAGCAAGAACTCATCTTCTACCTTAACGAAAAAAAGACATTCCTTTCTCACTACATGTGACTAGCGTCAGGCGGAATTTCTATGGACAGAGCTTATTTGCAAAGGGCTTCCAACCCGTGGAACACATTACCGCAGGACTGCTTTCCTGCTAGTCATTTTCAATTCCAATGTCAACAAATTCTTGTCATGGACCCCCCCCCCCCATTCCACCAAAAATAATAATAAAATGCAGTTCATACTATTGAGCTTCTTAATACTCCAATTGTGTTCCTCGTCTTTTGGCTGCCATTCATTCCAGTCTCGTTAATAAACCTTATCCTCGAGGGGCACTTAGCCTTGGTAAGTAGTGACTCCGATAGTAAAAAAAGAAAACATCCACCTTCTTAACTCTTATCCTCGAGTGATTTTCGCCTTGATAAGTGGTGACTTCTTAGTAAAAAGAGAAAGCCTTCTGAGGGATTTTAAACTTGAATAGATTCTTTCTTTTTTACGGTACCTTAATGGAATTTTAACATAATATGACAAAGAGAACAGAGATTTGCTTGCAAAAAAAATAAAATGAAAAAGAATTTATTTATGAAAAATAACATCTTTTAAATGGTTTTAATTTTCAGTCTGTTAGCAACTTTTTCTTGTGGGGGTATCTCAAAGAAAACGTTTACATCAACAAACCTGAAACTCTACAAGAATTAAACGAGAACATCAGGAATGAAGTCGAGGAATTAAATCGTAATCGAGTGATCCTTCAATCCACCATGGATAATGTTTTGGAAAGGGCGCGAATTTGTGAAGCTGAAAATGGAAACCATTTAAAAAGATGTTATTTTTAATACATAAATTCTTTTTCATTTTTGCTTTGTTTCACAAACAAATCTCCATGGTCTTCGTCATATTACGTTAAAATTTGATTTAGGTACCATAAGAAATAAAGAATCTATTAAAGTTTAAAATCCCACAGTGACATTTTGGCCACCCTGTAGAAGCATATTACTGTAAAACTAATACTTACCATTAAATTGGCATTAATGCATGCGACCAATGCCAGCAATTATTTTACCCATAACTTATAATAGCGCTAATTATTGGGGTCTTACCAATACTAAAGCTAAAAAGAAATAATAGAAAAAGCAAAATGTAGTCCTAATTCGAGGAAATACTTTCGGAAAGTATAACTCTCAAAGACCATTACTGGAAAGAACTGGGACAACCTCTTCTAATCTCTTCTGTCTTCTAGTCTCTTCTTTCAATTGCTTCTTACCATTTACCCATCTTCCGTCCGCCTGCCCTCCGTGTACTCTATCCTCCGTGAAAGCAAATTCTTGATCTCCGGCAACACAAATAGAAAAGTGGTAAGTTTCTACTTTGAGACTAAGTACGTCTGAGGAGATTGGAAACGATTTTAAAAGAAGTTGTGTTTACAAAGAAGACGGAGAAATCGGCCGAGAGCAACAGAGTCTTTGAACTCTGTTTCGTCTTTACTTACAAATGTAAGTCTATCCAGCTTACGTATGCATGTCATTCTATTTGTTTCGCTTGTTGCTCTGTCCCTCTTTAAATGCAATTAAAGCAAAAAGAGAGTCTCCTTTCAGTTCCGAGAGACAATGGACACGCCTTGTAACGGTACCTACCTGGAGAATCTATAGTGGAGCAATAGTGGCACAATCTCCAACTGCACCTCCCCTGAGTCCAGTCAGAGTAAGAAGTCCAGGACGACTGGAAACAACGCCGGGATAAGCAGAGGAAGACTGGTGTTATTTCAGAGTTTTCCTTCTTCTAATCTAATTACACAACCTTTTGGCTAAGATAAAAGTGTAGTATCTTGGGAGGGTCTTACTAACGATTTTTGCTTTTCTTTCTCTCACTCTCCATTATACTCCAATGAATGTCTGCATATATAACCATATTTATAAAAAATAAAAAATTTAAATCCAATTTAGGGATGTCTTTAGTAGGAAGGCCTCTAGAGTAAATGTGGTATTGTGGTGACTGGGATGATTCTATTTAAGAGTAGGATAGACATTTTTATCACTTTAGACCAAGGATGACCAACAACACCTATTTTCCCTACATTTTTGATGGCCTTGTGCCTAATTTATTTTGAATGTAATTTTTTATATTTTCTGCAAATAAATAATTAAAAGTGTAGTATCTGTTCTGATACTACACTTCATCTATTCCATCCTCGGTCAGTGAAGGAGAGATCCTTTTAGACTGAAGCATTTTTAAAAATGTTTGCTCCAATCTAGACTGCCCCTTTTTAGGGAGCTGGAATTCCTCCACATTAAAAACCGACCTTGTGTCTAGGAGAGTAGAAAGTGAACCTTGGGTTTACTTTCGACAGTCTTGTAACTCTCGTTTCTCTTATTTTGTCTTTTAGTCCTCACATTCCATGAGCGATGTTTCTGACCAAGAAGGAAGAGTTGCTGTTTTTTGAGTCGGAATCTATCAATCTAACACTAACTATTGGCTAGTGTTTTGACATTCAAGTAGTATTTTTAAGTCCATTACTTCATGCCTTGTCTGGAGCGATTTTCATGAAAAACTTTGCCCTCGTAGGGAGGTAAAGAAATAGGGGATAACCACGGCTTGAGAATCTAGTCTATTCTACTACTTAATTAGGAGGAAAGATATATAGACGCATACCTTTCCACTGGGTATTAGTGAAAATGATACAGTAACTCTGACAGAATTTGAACCCGGTACGCCAAGTCCACACTCCACAGCTGTAACCACTACACTATTTCTGTTAAATGCAATTATTGATATTATTTCAGATATTTCAGCTTCCTTTATTTTGTCCTTTAGTCCGCACATTCCATGAGCGATGTTTATGACAAAGAGGGAAGAATTGTGTTTTTTCTGAGTCAGAAATTATCCATCAAACACTTATCGTTGGCTACTTTCTGACTTTGAAGTAGTATTTCTTTTTAGCTCCTTACATCAAGTGGCTTCATGCCTTGTCTGGAACGATTTCCATAAAAAAAAGATATGAATGTAGAAAATCTGTGCCACTTCCTTCTTAGAAATTATATCTGCAGGGTGATCGGAAAGTAACTCTATTATTAAGTGCTTGTAATTATATTCCTGAAATATAATTCTTACAAGAAATGAATATGATAAGGTGTATAGCATAGGGGTTTTTTATTTAGAATTCAGTATGGTCCTAGCATTAGCCACCAGCTGGGAACCGCATCAACTGATTTAACAAGTCACTCTTTTTTTCTTCTTTTTATTTTACTAATGAGTCACCACTTATCAAGGTAAAAGAACTCGAGGATAAGATAGATTGATAGATTAACAGTAAAATATACAGTGTCCATAAAGTCTCTTTACAATTTTGTAATTCTTTAAAAATGTTGTGCCTTCTCTTCAGTAGAAGCCATTTTGCAGGGGCTCACTTAGCAGTTATCCGTCCATGAACAAAATATCTGAAATACAAAATTCTAATCAAAACTTCAATAAACACTGATTAAAACAAAAACATCTTGTCAAGATATCTCATCAACTGTTTTTGTAATAATTATCTTTAAGTGTAAACAAACTTTATGAACACCCTGTATATCTATATATATATATATATATATATATATATATATATATATATAAATTGAACAAATTCCTACCTATTTTAAAACATCATTATTGCTTATACATTACAGCTGTTGCGCCTATGTAGAGAAAAGAACAGGTTAATTTGCAAATTATGCATTTATTAAAAAAGCTCGTCAGAGATAAGAAAATGTCAGTTTGTGGTCGAATTATATTAATTTGTCAGTCATACACTTATTTCGGTCTTCATTTTGGGTTGTATTATTCAAAATCAATGTTTGTACTTCATCCTCCAGAGAATTTTCCATAGCATCTTTAGGCCTACGCGGTGAGTTTCCAGTGTGGTACACATGGACGATCAAACTAATCTATAATATTAGTTGAAATACAAATATATGCTCTTATATACGTAATTAAGCACTCTGGTCTTTTCTCCTATACTAAAAACTGCAACATTAGACTATATATATGTATATATAGTTATCCACGGACACTGTTTCCTTGTCTACGACTCATCAGCATGACGAGGCCTAGCGATATTAGAAACCTGAACCCAGTGACTGATGCCTGACACTCTACCACTGAGCCACAAACCCTGCTACTTGTGAAAGAGGTGTATCACACTTATAAATGTTGCCATTTATTCTTATTTAAATTTTTTATTTTATTTGCAATACTGATAATCGAAATTCATTATTTTAACTGAAAAGCATTTACCTAAATGCTAGGTGGGAATCATTTTCCCTTCACAAGTGTGATTCTCCCATATGGGAGCATATTTATTTAAAATATACTTATCCACAGCGACTGACACCTGACACTCTACCACTGAGCCACGGACAACGCTGGTAGTGAGAGAGATGTATCGCACTTATAAAATTTGTCATTTCACTAACTATAATTCAAAATTAAAACAGAATTATATTAAAAAAAATAATTAAAAAAATAAAAAATAATAATAAATAATCAAGTATATAAATAAATAAATATTAATAAGATGACAAGCTTTAAGCTGAATAATTATACTATAAATTAAATAAATTATGATAGGAATTAATTAATATTAATATCCAATAAGCTTTCCTAAACTAATTTTCTGCGTATCTGCTACCTATTCTCTGCGGTATTCTGTCAACAGTTGTGTCCATCTCGTTTTTTCGACCATCCGGTCATATTTTTTATGTTTATCTTTTGATAATGAGCGGTATCACTCTCGAAAATTTAAGGTTACCTTTTTCCGGACCTTTTTAAATTCCTTGACAGTGAACTTTTTTCTATTTACTGTTCTGTTATTTAAACATTTACCGTGAAATATTAATAAATTGATTTGAGATTCTATTCATATTCTCTCTTCTCATTTATTATTTTTTACCTATATCACATTGATCCTGCCTCGGATTACTAACATTTATATTTACCAGCAATGCTTCAAGCAAACTATAACTTCCTTTTATATATATATATATATATATATATATATATATATATATATATATTGATATAAGTAAGAAAAGTTCATTTATATTCCAAAAGCCCAGATTTTATATTTCTTACAAACATTTTCAAAACAGATACACTTTAATGCAAATTATTTTATAAATCGGTTCGCTTAAAGTAAACCAACCAACATTATTATGTCAATATTTGGTATGTCCACCTCCAGCTCATCAGAAAGTACATAAAAGTTCTTAATTTGAAAAAATATACAACGTAGTGTGACATGATAGATAAACGTTCAAAAGGAAACTCGGAAGTCCGCCAAAATAAAGCAGAAAAAGGGAAAAGCATTGCTATAAAATAGTATATTTATCGAAAGTATTGCCTAAAAAAAATAATAAAAATTATTTTATTCATTTTATATTGTATCATGTTTTGATTTTCAAATTTTAATATAAAATATTCATATTTTATGGATGCTTCTTAAGATGTGATCAATTTCCTATATAATTATTTAATGATAAATATTTAATTATCTACAGACGTATACGTTTCATCCTTGCGGAATCATCAGTGTAGAAGTAACAATTCAAACCAGTCGCACGATTCGAACACCGGAACAAGAGTCACCTTTAACTCTGAATCCCGCCCGACACCCTAACTAATGAGGTTAATCTGAATAACTATAGGAGGTGATGAGATATAAATCCTATTATGCCGAGCAGGCAGGCATCGATAGTCAGCCGTCATAACAGTGTTCAACAGGAAGGAACATGCATTTATAGCTATGATTTGGCAAGCTGTATTACTCCTCATTAGACTGCCCAATCGAAAGGAGCTACAAATAGTTATTTGATGATAAATATTTAATTATTTACAAACGTATACGTTTCATCCTTGTGGAATCATCAGTATACAGATAACTATTCAAACCAGTTGCACAATTCGAACCCCTAAACAAGAGTCACCTTTAATTCCAAATCCCGACGCCTTAACCAATGAGGCTAATCTGAATAACGATACGAAATAATGAGAAATAAATCCTATTATATATACATAACTACATATATATATATGTAGTTATCCACAGACAGCTGTTTCGTTTTTTCAAGAATCATCAGTGTGAATAGACACAGGAAGCACACCAACCTTGAGACTCGACCACTGGACATCAGTCGCCGATTGTTACAATATATACACTTGACTAGTGGTTGACAATTATTTTGTATGACTTTAACAAATAAACCTATTAATTTCCAAGTAATTCTGTTTTCCAACTCTCCCCCCCTCCCCGATCGACTCCTCCGAGTGGGGGGGGGGTGTTGTAAACCCTTGTTCTCCATTTTGAAAAGAACCATTTTGTTACCACTAAAAAGGCCTACACCAATCGTGTCTCCATGGATATTAGATTGCACGATTAGTACTTAATGACCTTTTCCTGCCAAATAATTCCAGAGAATGTCTCTAAGGTCAACCGAGTGTTCGCTTACTTTTGGCAAGATGGCGACATCGGTCCTGCGTGCTTTACAGAGTAAATGTCCTATTGTGTATATTATTTATGCACGTAGATTACCCGGGTCATAATGTGAACTTTCTCGAATGTTTAAAATAAAAACTAAAAAAACTATTTCATCTATATAATAAAGGTGAACGTACGTGTGTCCGGCTCGCTTCAATAATCACATATGCAAATCTAGTTTTATGAGCAAAAGAAGAGGCTTAATCGCAATAATATCTGATAATAATAAAATGGAAAGCAAATAATTTCTTTAGAAAATATGAACACAAAAATATTAATTTATTATTACTATTATTATTATTATTGTTATTATTATTATTATTATTATTATTATTACAACATAACAAAGAGAGAGAATTTTGTATTTCTTATCGATTAGTTTTGTCTTAAAACCTTTTCTACCATCTTTTTCTTTTCCTTTTTATTTCCTGTCTGCCTTTTTTATTTACTTTATTTGTTCCTTTCTTTTTTCTTTCTTTTTTTCTGTTTTTTCTTTTCCTTTTTGCTTTTTTCCTTTCTTCTTTCTCATATTTTTCTTTCCATTTTCTTTTTCCTTTCTCTTTTTCTTTTATTTCTTTTCTCTTCTTTTCTGTTTTCTCTTTTTTCTCTTTCTCTTTTATTTATTCTCTTTACTTTTTTACTTTTTCTTTTTTCATTTCATTTTCTTTTTCACTTTCATTTTCTTTTCTTTTTTCACTTTTTCCTTTTCTGTTTGTCTCACTTTATTTTCTTTCTTTCATTCCTTAATTTCTATACTGTTTTTTTTTTAATCTTTCCTTTTATCGACAATGGATGTTCTTTTTTATTTTCCTTTCTTTCATTATTATACATTAACATAACCTTCTTTTCTACCTTCTTTGTTTTCCTTTTTTTTCCTTTATCTCTTTTTAATTTTCTTTTCTCTTTTGTTTTTGCCTTTTTTATCTCTTTTCATCTCCTTCTATTTTCTCTATTTCTATAATGCTATCTTTTCTTCCTATCTTGCAATCACCTCAAAATAACAAACAAAACAGAAATAGATGGAAAACGCTTTAAAAAGACCAAAGCTCATGCCATTGAGTGATATTTAATCTCGGATCATCCAGCGAATGCTTCCAGTAATCCCAACCAGGATCAGAGGCTCTTTCCGCTCTCCCATCAATGTTTTCCAACAGGCGACACTGCATCAACCATGCAAACCAAAATAAATATTTGCATTGCCAAAGAACACTACTCTCTGACAGACGAGCAGAGAGTAAAGAAAGCAGAAATCTCGAAGCAAAGGACAAAGACGAAGAAATCTGAAGCCTGACGAGAGCACAAGAAGTTAGAGGTGACGACGCTTGTGTGTATGGGCGAGTACATTTCAAATCTTATGATTGATTTATTGGTTTACTTATTTTCCAAAAGAACCAATCACTTGACTTTCACTTGGTAACCGATGATCCACAAAAAAATGACCCATTGAAAACTGTCGAATGTATCCAGACGTTGATCTGGAAAGGCGATCTCCGCCCTCTCTCTCTCTCTCTCTCTCTTTACCAATGCTTTAAAATTGCCAAATATTTGTATTTTTCTGTGGAGGTGTGTCTGCATTTGATTATATGTTAGATTTAAACAATGTAAATCACTACTAACCACTCATGAGACCTGTGTAAGCAAAAATGTTAAGCGAATCATATATATATATATATATATATATATATGTATATATATATATATATATATATATATATATATATATATATACCAGGTGCTGTATGTGCTCTCTGCTTATCTCGACATTGTTTCCAGTCGTCTTGTATTACTACTTGCCATTGGAATCAAGCAATGCAGACTCAGGAGAGCGGTTGTTGAGGATTGTGCAACCCTTGCAATTACAAATTCACGTGCAGGCCGCCCCTAGTGGGGCACTCATACGTCGAAATCGATGGGAGAGTCCATAATATATATATATATATATATATATATATATATATATATATATATAAGTAAAGTTATTTGTACGTGTATCGCGGTATCACAGTTAGACAGTTGATCTGAGAGCCGAACTAACCGCAGATTTGCAATCAGCACCTTCGATCTGATGTCCTCATTGATTTTAGAAGTACTTTAACTTAAAAAAAAAACTAGTTATTCAAAATTAAATGTTCATAAATATAACATTAAAAACAAATGTTCGGACATTTTTAGCGTTCCTTTAATCAAATGAACAACAAACTTATAATAATCGTTTATAGTTTTTATATCAAATCATTTACATATTTGACACATTGTTTACTGTAAAGAGAAAACATTTATCATTTTAATTAACAATGTTCGATAAATGTTTACTAGTATATTTTTTTTCATAAGAATTTTTTAATTTTATGTTTCTTTGTTCATTTATCCTAGACAATCTAACTATTTAAATCTATGTGGAAAGGTAACAGATTTTGTATTTTGTATCTCAACGCTGAACTCAATTAAGTTACGGTTAAAAGAAAAATTATTTTCATTAGATCGGTGGCCATGTGGATAGAGCGTTCGCCTACCATTCCAATAGGTTATCTAATTGTTCAGAGTTCGAATCTCGCACTAGATAATTGTTTTTTTTTTCTATAGCGTTTCAGTTACTTCCTTGTAGATATCGATCATCATCATCAGCCTGAATAATTTGATTTTAGAATATAAAAAATGAATGAAAAATATTTAATAGATGTCCTTAACTATGTCCTGGCTATCAAAATCAAGTTAAGAAATTGTAGGCATAGACAGTAGTTCAGTTTTTTGTTTCATCTTACTTCAGTTGAAGTTCTCAGAAATCAAGAGGCCCTTCTTGGGGCTAACACTTGATCTCTATATGAGATACATAGGTATTCGAATATTCTATTAAAGTTTGCCATTACCTCTCAAATGTTGAGTTAGTAAAGAAGTGAAGAATATTAATTTTCTTTTTTGCAATTGACCTATTGTTATGTTATAGTATAGCTTTCTTGTGGTCTCTTGGTCTTATTGGATTCCAGGGCAAGAATTCATCTAGTCTGGTGGAATATCCAGCTAAGTGCTACTTCTTGAGGTAACATAAATAGGAAAATGTGCACTATTCCTCGTATGAGCCAGTGTATAGCCGTGTCAAGAGGATCTTATTTGGGCTTCGAATACTATGTTATTTTGAATATTTGGTCAGGGTTTATTGTAGGGTGAAGTATCCTGTTGTCATGTTGTCCTGACAAATCCTTGTACAGAGAGACCGAAAACACTCGATGATTATGTATAGCAGGTAATTCAAACTTCAGTGTTTGTGTGTTAAATAAAGTAAAATATTCTAACTTTAGTTGTATCCTAATGAGACAAGAAAATGCTCTAACTCAACTCTACAAAAATGAAAAATGAATCAATTCAAATCTGCAGGATACTAGTGTATAGTGCAGATGTAAGATTAGCTCAATGGATAGGACTTTAGGTCCCACAGAGCTCATATATTATAACTTGAAAGAATAAAATATTTATGAGATGATCATTATTATGTAAACATGTTCCCGAACGAAATATTTTGAATTTATTGAACATGTTTAAATAATAATGATTATGTCATAAATTCTGTATTTTGCTAAGTTATTATATATATTAGTATAATGTTTATTATTTATACAAACATCTTGGTTACATATGTGCAGACATGTTTCAGCTATGGCCTTATTTTGGCTAAGCCTCATTAGGTCAATTTATTATGATGAAATAAAAAAAATGAACGATTTTGGTGGAAGGCTTATAAGAAACACGAGGAGCAAGTGACCATGTAAATAGAATTATTTGTAAACTGAGAGCCTAGTAGCATTGTGTTAAATTTTCTTTCTCACTTTTTTAAATTATTTTTTTCAGGTTATATTGCTTTGAACATTTATATGGGTGTATTAACGTGTCTAATGGCAATAGGATGAGGTTACAACAATGAATATATATCTTGATTAGATTAGATGAGAAGAGCGTTTGTTAAATTATAATATATATATATATATATATATATATATATATGTAAAAATAAAAATGGAATAAAGAATAAGCAATTCAACAACTAACAAAAATAAACTCAAAAACTCATGTTGTAAAGTTCCACCGAGATATTTCGGCCGTAGATACGACCATTTTCGATCAGTTAATAAACTTTATTTCAAAACGGAAAAGTTTTCAAATTTATACAGAGAATGCGATTGGAAGAAAACGTCACGTGCAGAGAACAACAAAACGGGGAGAAAAAGGAATGCGAGGAATGTTATGAAAAGGGAAAGAGAAAGAAAAAGATGAAGAAGAGGAAGAAGAAGAAAGAGATACCAATCAACCAGTGTCTTTAGAACGTCAGTTGAAGAAGACGAAACGAAGAAGAAGAGAAAGCGAGAGCAAACGTGAGAAAGGGTAAATCGACTATATATATATATATATATTCTAGAAGAATACCCATCCTAGGACGGGTAAAATGAAGTATCCGAACAACAGTGTTGCACCACTTTTATGTCCCCTTACGTAATTTAAAATCAATATATAATGCTGCTAAACCTTATGTTTAGATTCCATATTTCAATTTTAATCAAAATCCATTACATAGTTTTGATCCTAGGAAATGTCTATAATTTAAGGCTTAAGGGGTATTAAGAATGAATTGAAATTCCGGGAATCTTGCTTCGTTGGTTTCTAATGACTTTGGATTTAACTTTAAATTTAAAATAGACGGTTGTTCCCATATTATCCCCCCTAAAGCCTTTTGAAATACTCCAAAAAAAACTGAAAATTGGGGAGTATTTATCAATTGATGTCTAACACCTATTATTAAAATTTCACAAAAATCTGAAGAATTTTAATTTTCACAAAGTGCTTCCACCATCTATTTGTCCCATGAAACTAAATTAAGTAAAGCCCACATTACCTACGTTTACGTCTATCAACTGTGTTGCAAAATTCATAATAACCAGTTAATTGTTTTAGGGGTTAATCCTGTACATATAAATGTAAAAACATATACACTTACCTAGCTTCATAGAAATGGAGATATATAAGAAGCTATGCCCCAGTTAGTAAGCAGGCCGAGAGAGAGAGAGAGCATGAGAGAACGAGACAGAGTGTGTGCTGATAATGTGACGAATGCAGGGAGAAGGAAACTGGTTATGTAGTGTCAGTCTTGTGTGTGAGCGGAAGGCAGAAGTGAGTGATATGATAAAGCTCAGAATAGGGTTTTTAAATTTTGATTTAGTTTTCATTTTTTATTTCAATAAAAACACACACACGTGAAGTTTTCTCATAATTTTATTAATATAGATACAGAATGCAAGTTTTCAAAGTTGATATTTTTTTCATTTTTGTTTTTTTCAAATGGGTCAACACTTATAAAGGCCCGGGGGCCACTCGAGGATAAGCATTAAAGTGGTTGTCAGTTTGGACGATAAACGTCATCGTGAGAAGATTAGAAACAATGGGTGGAATTGGCAGAAGATTACTTAAGAGGAACTGATTATCAAAGAGGACGACTCAACAAGTATTTGTTTGCATTGGACTTGAAGACGATCATGTTGTAGTCGGTGTGGAAGCAGACTTGTGGTATTTTGTTGCACAGATTGGATGTTCTATGAAAGAAAATTTGTTCATAGAAGTTCCATTTGTTTTTTTTTTTCATAAAGTGAGAGGAAAGTTCTTTGCTGAGGTTGTAGCTAGGTGGGTTCTTGCTGTGATTGGAGCTCAGTCGAGCACCTAGCATAAAAGTAGTGATACAGTAGACAGAGACTATAAACATATCTTCTGTGTGAAACTGTTGTAGAGAAGAGAAAAGATCATCCCCCACTAGATTGGTAAGTCGGTTTTGTCTTCTGTCAAGTCAAGAAAGAGTGCTTCGAGCAGAACCTCCCCAGATATGACATTGTCGATTTTCGAAAAAGTGTAATTTTGACAATTTCAGCTTAGCCCACAATGACGCACATGCTAGCAATATTATTATTTTGTGTTTGTTTTATGGGGTTTTTCTGAAACCGTCCCTTCACAGGAGAAGGATTGTCAGTGGTAAATAGTGCTCGCTCTGCCGATGACTTGCCAATCGTACAATAGGATTAAACTGTGAGATTTTGTTAAGAATACAAACATGGACTTTTCCTGCAAATGGAGATTAGCAAAAGATAAAGTCACTTAGTCATTGTTTGAAATGTTCTGATCTCTAATAACATGGCACGACAACAAATGCTGAGTCATTGCATGGCAATTGTAAAAATATGTGAAATTCTTCAGATATTTCATGATTTTCTTTTGGGAGTGTCTGACATTTTGTAGTTTGTCTTCTTTTTTATTTGCATAGATATCATAATTGATTATTTTGTAAATCAACGGATAATTCTGAAGGCCGATGCAGCCAGATCAAAATTGGAATTTTCCGATAACTTTTCGGAGAAAGAAAGAGAGTGACAGACTTGATATGAAGGTGGGGGATTCATTCTTGGTTTGTTTGTAGGAAAGAAAAATAAAGATGAGAATGCAAGTCCAAATGAATTCATTAAATCCAAACAATAAACATTTGGATGTTTTCCATTATTTTGCATAATATTTTGACATTAAAGTTAAGATAAGTTGTCTAACACTTAATCCAAGCTTCATTGGCTTTTTGGCTAGGAGCAAAGTGTAGTATCTGTTCTGATGGTACTACACTTAATCTTTTTTATTGTCTTCGGTCAATGCAGAAATCCTTCTAGACTGAGGTAATTTTAATTTTTGTTCCAATCCAGAGTGCCCCTTTTTAGGGAGCTGGATTTTCCCCACATTAAAAACCGAGTTTGTGCCTAACTCTGCCCTTGCGGGGAGGCGAGTAAATAGGAACTTGCCTAACTTCGGTTGAGTAGAAATATATGAAACTTTTTATATTTTTAGGCATGATAAAATAAAATAAAAGGTTTTTAAAAAGTCACTATCTAAAAAAAAATTATTTATTAAAATAATAATTAATTATTCAAGCAACCATAAGGGATGAACACTCTGGAGGGAATTACGATAGCATTTCTATCTAAGCTATAATGCGAAGTTCCTTCCCTTGGAAAAAATACACTCTTAAGATACTATTGTTCTTAATGATATACAGGATTTATTTCTCTTTCATTTCATGTGGCTGTCGCAGTGGGCACATCGATTTGAGTGTTTGGATCTTGACAGTCAATGGTGACTGTCGTCTAAAATTCGAATCATACAACCGATGGAATGGTTTTATATATAGCCACACTGATGATTCTTGGTGAAGATGAAACATATGTATGTGAATATAAAAATAATAATTATTAAAATAATTATATATAGTGGGAACTATATATGTATATCTCTATAGTCAGGCAAATCTTATTAAATAAATTTTGTTTAATGAGACTTTTTTTAACCCGGAATAGTCCGTTTAGTATTCCGTTCAAATTGTTTTGTGGGTTTCTGCTTTCATTTTTTTTCTTTCTCTATTCGGAAGTACTTTCGATTTGATTCATCAAATCATCATCAGGCGGAGTTGGTGTGTTTACAACTATTGTCTTTTACTGTTTAGTTGTCAACAGTTAGTAATTTACAACTTTAAAATTAGCATCTGTAGTGATGAGATTTTGCATGCGAACGTGATTACATGCCATCCGCATACAAAATTCAAAAGGATATTGTCTAACGGCTAATAATTTGTTAATGTTAATTACTACGCTAGGCACTTTAAAATGTTGTGACTAGTTTTGTAATTAATGTTATTAATTGTGGGGTGTCTAGTTTTAATGGTAATGGATTCAAGAATTCTTAATCATTTTATGTTGGAATCAAAGTGTATTGTTTTGGTTTTATTAACTAAAATTATGATTTTATTATTACTGTTAATGGGATATATATATATATATATATATATATATATATATATATATATATATATGAGAGAGAGAGAGAGAGAGCTGTTACTGCCCCCCCCCCTGAGACACGTTGGGTCAGTATTTGTTATATTATAAAGTATATGATTTGTTAACTTTAACATTGGTTGATAAAGCAGCAGTAATGTGTATGTTAGTTTGAAAGTAGCAGCTAGCAGTTACGGCTGCTGATGCTTTTGAACAAACACGTCCACAACTCTTGGCAAGCACCACTCAGTCTTTACGAAGTTAACCATTTTGAAATAAATACATATAAAGTAAAACTCCTACGCTATGAACTCCATAGACTAGGAACTTCCTACGCTATGAACAACATTAAATATGAACTTTCTATGCTATGAACTAAGCTCAGCAATTGAAAAAAGCAAATTATAAAGTTAATTGATACATTTCTATAAGTTAATATGTTTTATGATGTTTGTTGAGATAATAACGAACGTACACTCTTTTTAAAGTCGCAGAAAGAAATACAGAATCACTTCTACCATTCTTGGAAGAAAAGAGTTGTTTTAATTACTACGATATAGATATGGTTCGTGCTTTACAAAGAAAAATGTTCATTAAGAAAATGTAACGGAACAAAGTATCCAAATTTTGGCAAAACATAAAAGACTCAATGAAATCATTGAACAGGAATGATTTTGTAAATAATAAGGATATTCAATAATTTTAGTGCGGTGATATACATGCAGTATCTATTGACATTTTAAAAAATATATTTAGGCATTTAATGTGTATTTGCGTTGATCAATAGTCATTTTCCTAATAAATTCATTTCGTTTACATATAACTCTTTTAATTATCCTCATAAAATATTTCTGGTGCTACCAGATCATGCTGCCTGAAAATACTGGCTTCGTGACCCCAAATGCACCAAACATTGATGTCATTGTCTTTTCCTTCCCTTTTACAAAACTCAATCATGTTCTGCAAAAGCAAAAACAAAAACAACAATTTTTCTTCTACAAAACAACCAAACGAAACCCAATGAATAAATATTTGAAGATATATAGAACTTAAAGCATAATTTTTTTTACCAAAATGACCGTATTCGGTATTAAATAACCCGAAAAAAGGTTGATATGCCTAAAACAAAACAAGCAAACCTCATAAAATATTACTATAGTTGTCCAAACCTATACTTATTTTCTATATCTTTTAATGAAGAAAGATTTTTCAAGTTCATCTAATTTATCCTACGCTATGGCCAATCTTACGCTATGAACAGATCAATAGTTTATAACGTAGGAGTATTACTGTATATATATATATATATATATATATATATATATATATATATATAATTATAAATGACAATATATGTATGAGCATATACTATCTGTGCCCTTTTACTTTGCAGTCTCCTTAAAAAATTCAGCTTGACGTAAAAAAAAAATTACCCTCAAGTGAATTAGAATTTTTATAAATGAATTATAGAACTATTTTAAGAAATATTACTGAATTAAAATTTATAAATGTCCACATAACTTTTAGGATGTACTAGTACTGAACGTAAAATTCAAAATGGCGTATTAGTGGGTTCCCCCACGTGTGAGTTTGCTCTTTTCTTTTTTCTTTTTTTTTTTTTTTTTCACCCTAAAATGAACCACTGTATAGTGTAGGTTTTGTCAAGACACTTTAATACAAGAACTTTTTACTCTTTGTGAATTTTTCTGATGATTTTGTAATGTTGCAGAGACGATATTGACATAAAATATTGTTTGGCACAAGACAAATGAAACGGACCGTAAAAAATATATCTCATAGAAAGGTTATGTTTTTTGGAAATGTGAAAAAAAAAAAAAAAATAATAAAATAAAAACATGGTTATTGGAATATAATATGAACCTAACTTATATATATATATATATATATATATATATATAATGACAATTTTTATTTACACAGACATGTACAAAATCTGCGACACTGGCATGTCGATGTTATCGATCAACAGTTATTATAAACTGAGATCTCATCAGGCAGAGTTAGAATCCGATCTTAACCTCAGATCATATTTGGAGAGATTAGATTATCATATATAAAGCTCTATTTGATATTGAGCACTTTTTATAAACCCGGTTGAAATTCTTTGGTGTGGATTTTTTTACTGGATTA
The DNA here is from genome assembly GCA_963556195.1 of Sepiola atlantica. Lineage (NCBI taxonomy): Eukaryota > Metazoa > Mollusca > Cephalopoda > Sepiida > Sepiolidae > Sepiola > Sepiola atlantica. The sequence goes on from OY744522.1 coordinate 127,618,736, forward strand.
TTACCATTATTATTATATATATATATATATATATATATATATATATATATATATATATATATATATATATATATATAGTTCTCTTTTAGTAATAATGGTGATGTGTGCCCGGTGATAAGTAAGATAATAAGATAACAAGATCCACCGAATTTTAGTAATATCTGAGTTAAGATGGAACTCATTCAATCTGCGCGTTTAGTGACGAAAATGCGATAGACCAACGAAAATCCTATTTCAAACTTAAGCATTCTCAATTTCACAGATCTTCTTATAAAGTTGTTTGTTCGCAACCTAAAACTAAAAAAAGATACGTCCATTCAACCTGTGCATTTAGCAATGAAAATACTATTTTAAACTGACAGATTGACAGAGCTTCTTATAGAGATGCGAGGACACATCTAAACGAAAACCAGCATCGTTTAGCCGCATCTAGAATATTACATTAATCTATCTCACATAGAAAAAAATATTCCTTCCTCTACCATAGAGAAATCAGGAAACTCTTTAAGATGGATAGGAAGTCAGAAAGACCATTTCGAAGATTGCCCTAACGCCATAAACTATAAGTCATCTTCCCTTTCATTGTTGTTTCTTTCCTTTTATGTCCTTTAAGCCGTGGAGTTTGCAGCCTCTATTTTTTTTGTTCTGCAATATTACATTATTTACCCAAATTGAGAATATTCATGATGCACTCTGAGGTAATTTTGGCAAACAAACTTTACATTTTTGCATCGGGCAAGACAAAGGAATGGTAAATAAATGCATTCAGAAATAAATAAAGCAATTTTTTAAAAAAACATCCAATAAAAGAGAGAAACCAAAAACGTATATTCTTTAGACACATTAATCCAATCTGTGCATTAAGTGATGAAAATACTATTTTAAACTTAAGCGTGACAGATCAACATACTTGTCATTTTAAACTTGACTGTGACAGATAAACGTACTTGCTATTTAAACTTGACTGTGACAGATCAACGTACTTGCTATTTTAAACTTGACTGTGACAGATCAACGTACTTGCTATTTTAAACTTGAGCGTGACAGATCAACGTACTTGCTATTTAAACTTGACTGTGACAGATCAACGTACTTGCTATTTAAACTTGAGCGTGACAGATTAACGTCATTGCTATTTAAACTTGAGCGTGACAGATTAACGTACTTGCTATTTAAACTTGAGCATGACAGATCAACGTACTTGCTATTTTAAACTTGACTGTGACAGATCAACGTACTTGCTATTTTAAACTTAAGCGTGACAGATCAACGTACTTGCTATTTTAAAGTTGACCGTAACAGATTAATAAACCGGCTTGTTTCAAACTTGATCTTTTAAACGAAAATTCCTTTTCAAAATTGAGCATCACAGATCAACAGACCTGCTAATTCAAACTTGAGCCTGGTAGACCAATGGACTTGATATTTCAAACCTGAGCCTGATGGATCAACGGACCTGATATTTTGAACTTTAGCCTGACTGATCAACAGAAATGCTTTTTCAAACTTTAACATAACACTAACAAAAATACTATTACAACTGATAGACCATAAAAAATAATGACAAAGTTGAGCTTGACAGACCAGTGCCGATGCTATTTCAAAATTCTGCATGCCAGACTGACAGACTGAGCCTATTATAGAGATAATGAACACATTTAAAATAAGATACGTCCATTCAAACTGCGCATTTAGTGCTGAGGATGCTATCTCAGACTAGAGCGTGACAGACCGATCAATGGACAAAAACTTTTATAACGATTCTTTGTTGCACCTCAAATAAGAATCATCAATTCAATCTCCGCATTCAAACTGAACGGATATTGTTTCGTGAAATTTTAGGTGTGATTGAAGATAAAATAAAAATGTTCTGCCTCATACAAAGATTGAATTCACACCTTCAGATCATGAGACTTCAGTGTTTAATACATACCCCTTCTCCAACCACTTATTGCCCCATTCGTCCTTTACTGTCACCTGTTAAATTATCTTCAGATAACGTTTGTAATAATGTTGTTTCAGTTCCAGTCCAACACTTGCCAGCATGTAAAACAGATAATAAACCAATGATGATGTTTTTTAGAGGCCAAGTCAGTTGAAAAATGTTTTTGTTTGTTTGAGTGATGTCAGAGCCGGTATCATGCTAAACTCGTTATTTTCAGAGACCAGCAGATCTGGAGTGCTAAATATATACTTGATCCATATTATTTTTTGTCATCGTTTCTATGGCATTAACTCTATAGAATGTTAGGTATGGGTATATGTTTATATATTTCTATGTATAGGTTTAATTCCTAAACTAATATGGCTGAAAGGTGTAAGGAGTCGTAATGTGAGCTATATTTAGTTTCATGTAAAGCGGTGTAAAAATGGTGTGGAAGCCCATTATTAAAATTCAGATACCTCAGATGTTATAGGCACAATATTCCAATTGAAACTTCACATATTTTAGATTTGCATTGAATTTGATCCATAGTCATTAGATGCCAATTAAAAAAGACTTTTTGAATTTCAATTTTTTTCTTAATACCCTTAAATGTTAGACTTTGTTTCGAATCAAAATGATGTAATGAGTATTGATAAAAATTAGAATAAGGATTCTAGACATATGGTTTAGTAGCATATATATATATATATATATATATATATATATATATATATATTGATTTTAATCTTCATAAGAGTACATAAAAGTGTTGCAAAACGATTCTGTTCGGGAAATTAATTTTACCCATCTTGGCACGGGTATTCTTCTCGTTACCTATAAGTCTTCATTATTTTTTTAAGAAAAAAACAATAAACCAAGTAAAATAGAATAAAAATAAATATATTTAATAAATCCTGATTTTTTTTTACGTTATTTATAATGATGGTTGCGGCTCGTAACAGAGGTCAGCAATAAGGAAAGAGTCGTCTCCAAGGAATTCTGGGATGTCATATATAACCTAGCGAGAAAATAAATGTTGGTAAAAAGAGGGAAACGAAAAGCTTCGAGCTAACTTAGAAAAAAACAAAAATAATGCAAATTATAAAAGTATAAACAACTACAAGAAAAATCTCCAAAGTAAACAGGAAAAAAAACGTGAGAATTAATGGATGGAGAAATATTTTGCTGGGATATTCATAAAGAAAATCTTTGGTGTAGAGAATTGAAAAATATGGCTACTGGAGTAGAAATGTAGATATGAAAGAAATAAAACAAAATCAACCAAGATCTATAAGAATAATAGATGGAAATGAGTTAATACAATTAGAGCCTTGTGATAGATTTAAATAAACAGAATTGTGAGAGATAAATATATAGCCATGAACGGACTGTGAAAGATAAATAAATAGCTATAAACAGACCGTGAGAGATAAATAAATAACCATGAACAGTGTGAGAAATAGATAGCCATGAACAGTGTGAGAAATAGATAGCCATGAACAGTGTGAGAAATAGATAGCCATGAACAGACTGTGAGAGATATATAGCCATGAACAGACTGTGAGAAATAGATAGCCATGAACATACTGTGAGAGAATAATGGCCATGAAGTGACTGAGAGATAAATAGATAGCCATGAACAGAGTGTGAGAGATAGATAGCCATGAAGTCACTGAGAGATGAATAGATAGCCATGAACAGACCGTGAGAGATAAATAGATAGCCATGAACAGAGTGTAAGAGATAGATAGCCATGAACAGAGTGTAAGAGATAGATAGCCATGAACAGAGTGTAAGAGATAGATAGCCATAAACAGTATGTGATAAATAGATAGTCATGAACAGAGTGTGAGAAATAGATAGGCATGAACAGACCGTGAAAGATAAATAGATAGCCATGAACAGACCGTGAAAGATAAATGGATAGCCATGAACGGACTGTGAAAGATAAATAGATAGCCATGAACGGACCGTGAAAGATAAATAGATAGCCATGAACAGACCGTGAAAGATAAATAGATAGTCATGAACAGAGTATTAGAGATAAATAGATAGCCATGAACAGACTGTAACAGATAAATAGATAGCCATGAACAGACTGTGAGAGGTAAATAGATAGCTAGGAACAGACCGGGAAAGATAAATAGATAGTCATGAACAGAGTATTAGAGATAAATAGATAGCCATGAACAGACTGTAACAGATAAATAGATAGCCATGAACAGACTGTGAGAGGTAAATAGATAGCTAGGAACAGACCGAGAAAGATAAATAGATAGGCATGAACAGACCGTCAGCAATAAATAGATAGCCATGAACAAACCGTCAGAGATAAATAGATAGCCATAAACAGATTTTAAGAGATAAATAGATGGCTGTGAACAGACTGTGAGAGATAAATAGATAGCTATGAACAGACCGTAGGAGATAAATAGATAGCTGTGAACAAACTGTGACAGATAAATAGAGAGCTATGAACAGACTGAGAGATAGATAGAAACGAAAAGACAGTGAGAGATAAATAGATAGCCATGAATAGATGGTGAGAGATGAATAGATAGCCACGAACGGGCTATGAGAGACTAATAGATAGCTACGAATAGACTGTGAGAGATAGGTTGATTGCTATGAACGGACAGCGAGAGATAGGTGGATAGCTATGACTGGATAGTCAGAGGAAGGTGGATAGCTATGAACGAACAAAGAGAGATAGGGTGATAGCTATGAACAGACAGTGAGAGATAGGGTGATAGCTATGAACGGACAGTAAGAGATAGGGTGATAGCTATGAACAGACAGTGAGAGATAGGGTGATAGCTATGAATAGACAGCGAGAGATAGGTGGATAGCTATGAACAGACAGTGAGAGATAGGTTGATAGCTATGAACGGACAGCGAGAGATAGGTGGATAGCTATGAATGGACAGCGAGAGATAGGTGGATAGCTATGAATGGACAGTGGGAGATAGGTGGATAGCTACGAACATACAGTGGGATATGTGGATAGCTACGAAGGGACAGTGGGAGATAAGTGGATTGCTACGACCGGAAAGGCAGGACATAGGTGGATTGCTATGACTGGACGGCGGGACATAGGTGGATTGCTATGACACTAGGTTGATAGCTATGAACGGACAGCGAGAGATAGGTGGATAGCTATAACTGGATAGCGGGACGTAGGTGGATAGCTATGACCAGACAGCGGGACGGACGTAAGTGGATAGCTATGACTGGACAGCGGGACATAGGTGAATGGGTATAACTGGATAGTGGGATGTAGGTGGATAGCTACGAATAGACAGCGGGACGTAGGTGGATAGCTATGAATGGACAGCGGGACGTAGGTGGATAGCTACGAATGGACAGCGGGACGTAGGTGGATAGCTACGAATGGACAGCAGAACGTAGGTGGATAGCTACGAATGGACAGCGGAACGTAGGTGGATAGCTATGAACGGACAGTAAGAGATAGATAGGTTAGCTATGAACGGATAGAGGTGGATAGCTACAAACGGACAATGAGACATAGGTAGACAGCTACAAATGGACAGTGAGATGTAGGTGTATATCTATGAACAGATAGCGAGAGGTAACTATGAAATATGAATTACATTTTCCTTTTTTTTATAGCTAGGATCAAAATGTAGTATCAGTTCGATCTCCTCCCTTTTAAATGGAAGATTAGTTCATTGGTTGTCGTTTGAAGTTGTTTCGGTTGTGAGGGAATTCCAACGGAACAATAGCTTATTTTTATTTACAACTAATCCAGAGTTCCCTTTTTGAGGAGCTTGACTATCCACAGTAAAAACCGACCTCGTGTCTAACTTTACCCTCGTGGGGAGGAAATTTATAAGCATCGGTATCATATAGACAGGAATGCATAGAGAGATAGATATATGTATATCTCTCACTACATTCCCATTTAAGATAACTCTATTGATGGAATAAGGGTGGAGCCTGGAGCACCACCACCACCCTGCCTCGCTTCATATTCCATGGATTTTAAGAAATATAAAAAAGATCCTTCCGACACTTTTGATATGATTTTTGCTTTTTTATCAGTATAAAATCCAACTGCCTTTCATTATTTCTTCGTTTCTACATCTTTTTATATTTTTTTCTTGATGTCTGTAGTTTTGACTACATCTGTACACCCATCTACCCCCCACCTCCAATGTCTACCCCCTGCCATTGTCTTTGTGAATCATCCCTCTCTGTAATTCAGATACATAAAGGAAACGGTCTTGTTATTATGTTGTTTTTTTTTGTCTATGGGGATTTTAGTCCCTCTTTTGCAGGGAGGGTTTGGGGAAGAGGACGCAGGATAAATTTTGTGATTCAGCTATATTATTTTTCTTTGGTTTGTTCTTTTTTCACCTTGACCGTTTTATTATCAGTCTATTTCTTCTTACTTTTGTTGTCCTCTTTATTTTATTATAGTCTTCCTCTTTTTCTTGTCCTTCTTTGTTTTGTTTCATTCTTCTTCACAGTTTGTTGCCTTCTTCTCCACCTGCTTTGCCTTTTTGTTTATCTTCTTTGCCTTCTTCTTTGTCTTCATCTTCTTTGCCTTCTTCTATATTTACTTCGATGTGTTTCTTTTTCTCCATCTTTTCCTTCCTTCACTTTATTTACTGCCTTCTCCTTCTTAGGTTTCCTCCTCTCCTTCTTAGCCTTCCTCTTCCCCTTCTTAGCCTTCCTCTTCCCCTTCTTAGCCTTCCTCTTCCCCTTCTTTGCCTTCCTCTTCCCCTTCTTTGCTTTCTTCTTCTCCTTCTTTGCTTTCCTCTTCCCCTTCTTAGCCTTCCTCTTCCCCTTCTTAGCCTTCCTCTTCCCCTTCTTTGCTTTCCTCTTCTCCTTCTTTGCCTTCCTCTTCTCCTTCTTTGCCTTCCTCTTCTCCTTCTTTGCCTTCCTTTTTCCGTTCTTTGCCTTCCTCTTCCCCTTCTTTGCCTTCCTTTTCCCCTTCTTTGCCTTCCTCTTCTCCTTCTTTGCCTTCCTCTTTCCCTTCTTTGCCTTCCTCTTCTCCTACTTCTCATTATTATTTTATACTTCATCTTTTTATCCCAATTGTATGAAATGAAAAAAATATTTGTCTATTTTTCTTTTCTTCTGCTTGTTTGTGTTTTCTTATTTTCCTTTTTTTCTATTTCTATTCTTTAATCTTCCTTTTCTCTCTCTTCTTTTATTGTTTTTCTTTGTCTTCTCTTTTTTTTATCTTTCTAATTCTTTTCATCTTTTTCTTTATCGTTTTATTTGCTTTCCTTCTTTTTCTTTATCTTTTTCCATTTTCTTTTTCTTACTTTTTCTGTTTTGTCTCTGCTTTTTTTTCTTTTTCTTTATTTTCTTTTTTCTTTTCCTTCCTATTTTTCTTACATTTTATTCTATCTCTTTTGCTTTTTACTTTTTATCATTTTCTCCTCTTTCTTTTCCTTTTTCTTCAACTTCTTTGTATGCTGTATACTCCTATTCCTTCCCTTCATTTCTTCTGCTACTTCTAAGAATTCCTCTTCATCTCCCAACACCTCATCAAAACCATAAACTATAAAATAAAAAAAATCTATAAAACCATCCTCAACTAATTTTCATAATCATTTTACCTTTGCTCCGAAACTTTCCACGTTTCTCCTTCTCGTTCCATCGTTCACGTTTCTGCTTCTCCCAGGTAACATCACTGACCCAACCAATTAACCCAGGAACGTCAGCAGCAAACCATTTTCGCTACCTGATACACACGCAAACACACATACGCATCAAAAGAACTGCAACTCTACAGAAATATTCAATAAGAATGCTACATATTTATCGCCGCTTCTTTACCATAATTGTAAATATAGAACGCGGAGAGTGCAAACCTACACAACGACTTTTCATTCTAAGCCATTTTATTGACACTATTTTGGTAATGTTTCTATATAAGAATTAACATTTCCTGTAGTCTTGTGAGTTGCACTTCGCAT
>OY744522.1:127631613-127644113 GCA_963556195.1 Sepiola atlantica
TAGGAAGCTATTCTTCAGATTTGTTCAAAAAAGGAAACTTTACTTTATTTGTTTTGGGCAATAAGAGAGAGAGAGGGAGAAAAAAGTAAACATTTATTGGTAAGAAATAAATAAATAAAAATACATACAAAAACTGACAAAAAAAACAAATAAAAACGTCATCAGTTTTTTAAATAAAATCTAAAACAAAACGTACAAATTAAAACTTATTTGAATACAGCGTCTTCACAAGGTCTTCCCGTCTGTGGAACACATTGCTGCCGGACTCCCTCCCCTACAGATTACGCCTGAGTCGTCTTCATCTAGAATCGTCCCCACAAATAGTCGAACTTGGTTCTGACAATCATTCCATCTTATTAACCTTTATCCTCGAGTGGCATCTGGCCTTGATAAGTGGTGACCACTTATAGTGAAAAACAAATATATACATTTATTTCTCACAGAAGGTTTGTCAACGACAAAAGTAAGAGGGACACAATAAAATATGATACATAAAGGGAGTGAAGACAAAATCACAGACTAACGGAAAAGTTACGTTATGTCCCAATATAATCGAAATACATGTGTTACCAGGGTAAACAAATAGAGAGAGATGTAAATGGACGATGTGTAAGTAAATATGACTTTTTTATGATGTTTGGCACCCTATAGCTGTGACCAGAATGTGAAAGGTGTCTGACAGGAACTACATCAGAATTGTGAAAGCCATGCAAAGATGGAATATCAGTCAGACCGTATCTGACTGGCTTTTAAGCCCAAAGAGGAAAGAGAGAATATCCGGTTTTTAAATTCGCAGGTAGGTGAAATTTAGATATGTTTTTGATTTCCGGAAGAAGGAGAGTGCATTCTTTCGTTAACTAGTAATGTTTACAGGAAGATAACTTAGATCTGGTCCCACAGAGTTGGATGGAAACTGAGTTCATGTCTTTTATAATTGTGTTAGTGCTTTATTTAACACTAGTGTACACCGTCTGTCAAACAGGATCGAAAAAAAATATTCCTCACCAGTGTTCGCACTAATATTCATAAAAATCATAGAATTGCACCACTAATTTAATTTTTCATACATAAATGATCATTTCTGATGACATAAATAAACAAGACACCTACCGTTGACTTTTTTTTAGAGTAGAGAATTTATTTCTGAATTTATTTCAGATGGTGAGGGTTATCTAACTTGCTATTTGCTTCTCAATGTAAGTCTTTGTAATGTTTTTTTTTTGTTTTGCTTCAATAGGATAATTAGGAACTGAACTATCACGAGTTTGAAAAACAATGAGTCATTACTGATGATCTAAAGAAAAAAACAACCATATACTTTGTTATTTTTTTATTCCTTTGATTATTGGAAGGTAGTAAGGGGTGGCTAGCTATAAAGAAAAACGACACCGAATGTTTTAAGATAATTGGCATTAGTAGAATGTGAAATGGTTAAAGTTGAATTTGAAAGATAAAAATCGTCACTCACATTGGCATCTTAAACGATTTCATTTCGAAAACTGACTTTCCATTTATACTACATAACTTTAAAAAAAAAGAAGTTTAAAACAAAATAAATTTAAAAAAATAAAACGTCTTAAGCTGGAACGTTAAAAAAAAAGGAAAGAAGAAAAGCTTATAAATTTGTATAGAAAGCAGAAAGGAAACAAAAAAAGAAAGAAAACGTCTCATTATGGAAATAGATTTGCATTCTCCTATTCGTTGGACAAACTTTTGTGTGACGAAGCGGATATATATTTAAAAATAAATATACATGGCTCTTTATTATAGAGTGGGGTATAATAAATATGATTTTACAAGGCATAGATGATTCCAAAGTCTTCAATGGTATTCCTTACATCAATCATGAACCTCTCCTGAATAAAATTGTGTAGACACCATTAAGTGAATCGACTGGTATCATTTTACGCCATGTCCTTGCTAAATAATATCGCAAGATTTGTTTGCAGGCAGACAGACACTCTATCTCTTTTACAACAAGATCAGCGATATCATTGCATCCGCATCAACATTCCCCTAATAATAGTATGCAGAAATGAAAAATTGTAATTCACACGCATAAAGTCAACGTTTCTGTCGACATTTTCGTTTTCTTTTTATTTGCTGTTATTTCTATGTGTGATATTTTTTCCCCGCCAGAATGTCAAGATAAGAGGAAGGGCACGACGTAACTTTACACTGTCCAAATATAAGTCTCTTTGGTCAAAATAAACAGGATAACCTTTAGAAATGTTGCAGGAAAAGCGTATTTAGAAGAAGATGCAACAAAAAAAATCACCGGACATTCCAAATAGAAGTTCATCTTACTAATGAGCCCATAGTCACATGTGGCAGGGAGTCTGAGCATTATCTACCCTCTGCCATATTCCTCCCCCCCCCCCCGCATGCAATCATTTTGATTTGAAGTCTACAGTGGAAGTAAAACAAATTCGTTACAGCCCCTTTTCTATAGAATAGATGTTGCTGTTTTTTTCTCTTTATTGACTTGACTTGTCTCATGTACATACTTCGCCACATACTTGAAAACAGAATTCTGCCACGTCATGGTTTGGGGGCCAGTCTTTCAGCTGTCAGGAGTGGCATGCCAGTATCAACCCTTATCTAGTCAGTCCATCTCTTTCGTGATCGTCTCCTTGATCTTTCTTGAATGAAATCTTCTTAATATGATTTCTCTACATAGCTGGAGTCTGGTAGCCATGAAAACATTTCAAACCATGTTAATCTCTTTTTTCGAATAAAATTGTTAATACTATATCGTTATTTCCATATTAGATGCTCGACTGAGCTCTAATCTCACCCCGATCTGTAAAACATTCACAGCAAAGAACTCATCTGCTACCACCTCTGCAAATAAATTTCCTTTCTTCCTATGTGTACCTAAAGCCAAACGGAATTTCAATAAGCAGAATGTTTTTTCAAGAACTTCCCATCTGTGGAATACCTTACCACAGGGATGCTTTCCTGAAAACTACAACATGGTCGATTTCAAGTCCAATGCTTACAAATATTTGTCGAGCTGTCCTCGTAAGTAATCATATTTTGTCCATCCTATTCATTGTTTTCAAACCTCTAATAGTTTTGTTCATCATACAGTTGAGAATCTCATGAGCCATTATCCTCGAATGGCTTTTGGCATTGGTAAATGGTAACTCATTAGTTTACAAAAATGTTTTTAAAAAATATCAGCCACACATCCTCTTTCATTCTAACACTCCCTCCTCCTTTCTACTGTGTATTCTGAATTTCTTACTTCCACCACAGCATCTGATGTATAAATATCGATTCTTTTGATTCAGCATGTTTATTCTTGATAAAGCAATATATTGAATCAAATCATGACTCTGTGTTAATCACTTTTTGTTCATCAGTGTGGCAAGATATAGCAAACATATCTATGTCAAGATTTCAAACCTGAACAACCGGTCACATCCAAAATAGATCAGCAACTACATGTATTATCCACTGCGCCAAACAAAATTGCCACTGACAGTAGAAGAAATTATAGCGCTGTAGGTTTATTTTTTGTTTACATATATATTTTACAATGCTACCAGTTATCTGAGAAATCTATTATTTTCAGAAGATTATTACTTTATGCTAAGTGGAAACTGTTATTTCCTTTACCAGACGGCTCAGCCATTAGCATATCTATGTGTATATATATATATATATATATATATATATATATATATATGGTCATGCCCAGATAGCTGTTTCGTCGTCTGCAACTCATCTATGTAGCTAGACGTAGAAAGTTATATTCACTATATATATATATATATATATATATATATAATTATAATTTAATAATTAAATATTTATATCCACGGACAAGCGCTTGTTTCGTCTTATAAAGACTCATCAATGTGGCTATATACAACTGACATGCAGAGCGCGCAGGTCTAACCTTTGACTTCAGGTCTGATAACCCGACATCTACATCCATACACTCAACGATTCAGTTGTACGAATGAGAAGTATAAATACTGCATTTTATCAGCACGACAAATTGTCTTTTAAAAGGATTCAATCTCCGCTTTTTTGACAGGGGAGAGAACCTTTTCATTACAGCTTTAAACCGAAACAATTAATTCTTCCCAAACCGAGTGAAGAGGAGCCGATGATTATAATTTAATAATTAAATATTTATATCCACAGACAAACGCTTGTTTCGTCTTTTAAGGCACATCAGTTTGGCTATATACAACTGACCCGCCAACCGCACTATTCGAATTTCAGACCTCAGGTCTGATAACCCGACATATATATATATATATATATATATGCATTCCCCTGAGGCCTCAGTGCAATACTCCGACTCTGTTGTTGAGTTCTATCGTATGTCTAGATATTTATACTCGCTGCTTTCAGTGTAAATATCACTTAATTTCTCCATAATCATATGACAATCTCTCATGGCCCCAAGGACTAAGTGAACGCTTACAGATTCAAGGTGTCTCTGTGAACCGGATTTGCGTCATGTGACCGTCTCAGATTGTTATTTCCCTGTGCTGATGAGAGTCGGAATCTCGAAATGATGTCGTACGTAGATAAAATATTTTTAAAGCTGTTTTATGTCGTTAATATATTTTACAGAGTTGAAAATGCCATCTACCATGAATTTGGGATGTATTTGTCTTAAGTTTTATTTTGAAAAGGGAGCCATGTAAAAGTGTTAAAAACACAGCTCGATGGGAATACTCATTGCAGATCCACGTTCTTTGTATAGTTTTAAACGAGAACATTTTTTTATTGAACCCCCCCCCCGTCTTGTTTAAAAAAAAGAACTCTGATCAATCAGTGTAATGCCCTCCTTGTTCGCATCTTCACTCTGTTTTCTTGTTCAACCGTCATCGGAATTAGCATGTACTTTTGCAGTAACTAAATGCTAACGCTAATGACGCTGACAGTTTAATGACTTCAACGTACTAATTAGTACAAGACGCTCTTGAAAACGCTGTTACAACCAATCATGATTATGCCATGCTAGAAAACCCTGCAGGGGTAAAGGGGTGGTGGCAAGTACTTTTGCATACAAAATAGAAGATGTCAACACTCCATTCCCACCAACTCAAGTTTTCTCTGTAGTTAATTTGTCAAAGAATGTCTTATCCTCCCCCATACATCTGAAATTCTTTTATTTTTAGGAACTGTGAATTATTTGCATTCATTTTTCTTTATTTAAAAAAAAAAATTCTGGTCTTCATTTCTTTCCTTCCTTATTTAGAAATAATTATTTTTATTTTTATTTTAAAAAAATAGTGGAATTATATACGGGTATACCGAGATATTTAGCGGTGATAGTGGCTGAGTGGTTAACGATGTGGACTGAAGACTGGGTTTGACAGGTTCGAATCCAATTCGTTCCACAGAAACACTGTCATCAAAAACCCACATCTGACCATGACCGAGGTATTTAGCATTAAATCTAGTTTTTATTTTGTCTTAATTAACGATAACATTTTTTCAGACATTATTATTGCTTATTCTGTGTGCAATTGAAGATGCTCAAGAAATCTTTTTTCTGACGAAAGACACTGTTTAAACAAATGCCATGCTATATTGTATACCTGAAAATAAACATTGTCTGGAAATAACTGTAAACGACTTAGATACCATTGTGTGTACTCTTTATTTGGAATATAATTTGAAAATAATTTAAATCTTTAAATATATATATATATATATATATATATATATTAGTCATCCAGTTGTTGGTTGGCAGCTCTTACCACTAGACCACGGGAGAAGCGCTCGTAAATGATATCTGCAATGTCAAATTATATAAACATTGACTACCGCTTTTACAGTGCTCGATTTTTTTTTATTTACAAAGAGCTTTTCATTGCGCTAAGAAGCCGCAAGCGACATCAACTAACAACAGCATATAGTCATTTGCAGACACTGTTTCGCTGTATCACAGCTCTTCAAACCAGGGATCGAACCTTCGACCATAGTTGATAGTCGGCAGCTCTCACCACTAGGCTACGAGAGAAGTGCCCGAAAATGATATTTACAATGTCTATTTATATAACATTGACTCTATCTCACTATACAATGGAATATCGAGCTGTAATAGGATTTGTAAGTTGATGATAAATCTTTGCAGTGAACTCAAAAGGATTTTTTTAATAGATTTAAATTTTTATGCATATATACACATATATATAGTAATCCAGGTAAAGTAAACATTCATAGGATATGCTGATTGTTAATCCGCAACACTGGCATGTCAATGTTATGTACATGTTTGTATAAATAAAAAAAAATAATTATGTATATATGTATATATATATACTAGTGTTGGGATGGTTAATCGGAATCGGGAATCGAAAAAATCGGAACTTTTTGGAGTATCGGAATCGGCAAAATTTGAGCCTAATTTCCGATTCCAAAACCGATTCTTTTAATTCGTACTTTTAACTTAATTTTCCATTGCTGGTACTAATTATAAAATATTTATTAATTTTAAACTACAACTAAAACTAAAAGATATAGATCATAATAACGGATTTAGGTGAAATGGCCCGATAAAATGGCACAATGTCATGAGTGAAAAAATATGAACAAATTGTACGAGTGAATAATATAGGTGAAAATCTCACAATGAGCTTATCAAAATCTTGGATAGAATACATAAAGGGAAAACATTAAGAATTTTATGAAATAAAAAAGAAAAATATATCTACATTTAACAGTAGATGAGGATTCTTCACTAAACTCCTGCCCCCCCCCCCCAAAAAAAAAATTAAATTTTACTTTTTTAGGCAGTTTTAGAATCGGAATCGGTAATTGTATCGGAATCGGGAAAAAAATTGGAATCGTCTCATTACTAATACATTATATATATATATATATATATATATATATATATATATAAAGAGAGAAAGAGAGCGCGACAGAGATACATAAATATATATAGACACTTACATATATATATATAGATAACCATATATATATATATATATAGATAACCATATATATAGATAGATACACACACACACACACACATATATATATATATATATATATATAGACATTTACATATATATAGATAACCATATATATATAGATAGATACACACACACACACACACACACACACACACACATATATATATATATATATATATATATATATATATATATATATATATATGTATGAGTATCCGACATTCTTTAATAAATAATTATATTAATTAAAAAGCATGTCAGTTTTTGGCTGCAGCTCACAGAGCTGATCTCTATCCTCGGAGGAAGATGACTTCCCCATCGCTATGTAACACCAGGTTTAGATTCGAACTCACGCCGATAAGCAACATTAGAAAGTATTTATTTTTGCACTGTTATTTTGTGAACGTTTTATTCTCTTAATTTTGAAACTTCAGAAGCATTTCCTGAAACTGCAGCTTGCTCATTTTATCTGCTTCTCGAGCTGCTGCTGCTGCTGCTGTTTACACAATAAAAGTTAAACGATCTTCTCAAGAGAGACGTTCTACTTACACGAATCCACTTATGTTTGCTCTTGTGAGATTGTTTACTTATCAACATTTATTCTAATGGATGGGATGGTTTACTCGAAAACGTTCGAATGGTGTTCATTTCCTCTTCAATGGTTGCGGCATTGAGAGGAGAGAAGATTCCGTGCGCGTGGTCAACTAGCTGGTTAATCTCTTGACGTTAGCTATTGAGGGCTTAGCAGTGGTCAGTTTGACACGTCCAGGCCCAATAACACTGCATTGTGACCATTGGCAGTTGTTCTGCGAGGCCAGGGTTATCAATTTTCATTAACAATTCCGACCGTGAAGTTCGGCCATCGCATAAAACATGATAAATCGTGTGTCTGAAGGCAAAAGGAAAATTTGCATTTGGATTCGTCTCATTTTATTCGTGCCGTAAATTGGTCTATATGGAATAGCCGCTCGCTGGGAAAAGTCTTTTACATAATAAAAGACTTGCAGTTTCTTTCCTCGTTATTTCTGCTGCTGGCTTCGTGCCGTTTCTTTCCTGATTTTACAAGCATGTTATCGTATAATTTGGCGGTTGGACAACACAGAATATAATGTGTCTTTGGGTAAGGGAAGAACTAAAAGAGATTCAAGATTGTAAAGGAAACCCCGTATGAATGGCCCCTATTTACTTGCCTCCCCACGAGAGCAGAGTTAGATACAAGGTCGGTTTTTAATGTGAGGAAAATCTAGCTCTCAAAATGGAGCACTCTAAAAATTGCCTCAGCATAGAATTTCTCCCTTACCGACCGAGAACAGACCAGATGAAGTGTACTGTCAGAACGGATACTACACTTTGCCCCTAGCCAAAAAGCCAAGGATGAATAGTCTAAAGATGCGTCCATTGAATCTTCGCGTTTAGTGATGAAAATTAAGTGTGACAGACCAACGAATATGCATTTTCAAGCTTATGCATGACATACCAACGAATATGCGTTTTAAAACTTAAGCGTGACAGACCCACAAATATGCAGTTTGAAACTTAAGCTTGACGGACTGACGAAAATGTTAACGCCTAACAGAGATTCCTATGTAAAATGCTTAGACGCATCTAAAATAAGATGCGTCCATTCAATCTGCGCGTTTAGTGATGAAAATGTCATTTCAAATTTTAGTGTGACAGACTAACGGACAAAAGCCTTTCAGGAAAATTCAGATACCTCCGATTTGTGTGAAATTTTAACAATAGGAATAAGACATCAATTGATAAATATTTCCCAAATTTCAGTTTCTTTGGGGTATTTTAAAGGGGTTTTAAGGGCAATAATATGGGTACAATCATCCATTTGAAGATTCAAATATTTCAGATTTGCATTGAATTTGATCCATTGCCAATTAAACAAGATTTTCTGAATCGAAATTTATTCTTAAGACCCCTTAAGCTTTAGTCTTCAATTTTAGACATTTTTTAGAATCAAAATCATGTAATGGATTTGGATAAAAAATGGAATAAGAATTCTAAACATAAGGTTTAGTAGCATTATATTTTGATTAGATGGACACTATAAAAATTCCACGGTGCTTTCTAAATAAATCTTGATAATTTACTGTTAATAATAATATTCCTTTTGAAATAATAAATGTCTGTCAGGGTCGATACTATTAAAAAAAATATCACTTTCTTCTTTCATAAAAATAATAGTCATTTTAAGCTTAATATTCTTTAAATAAATACAACGAATATGTCTTATTTATTTAAAAATGTAGCTATATAACTCTTTGTAAAACAATGAATATTCTCATGTCATCTAACTGTATAAATTTCTTGTCAGCTAAATATTCTTGAAAACCAATAAACCGAATGTCACTTTATAATGTATTTATTTAAAATTGTACTGTTTTAGTCAACGGGACAACATCATTTGGTTTTGGAACAGTTCATTTTAAAATAGGTAAAGTCGGAAGGTTTTACCTTAGCGACATTAGATTAATTACAAATA
Organism: Sepiola atlantica; assembly: GCA_963556195.1. Taxonomy (NCBI): domain Eukaryota; kingdom Metazoa; phylum Mollusca; class Cephalopoda; order Sepiida; family Sepiolidae; genus Sepiola; species Sepiola atlantica. The sequence goes on from OY744522.1 coordinate 127,641,061, forward strand.
TTTGCTTATCGGACGTGTGTGAAAGGTGATAACGTACGTACGAACATGAAATGACTTAGCATATTACATAGATTTTAATCTTCATAAGGGGACATAAAAGTGGTGCAAAACTGTTCTGGTAATTATTTTTACCCGTCTTGAGATGGGTATTATGCTTATTGTATATATATTTTTTTGTTTCAGTTTGATTCAGTCTAAGTTCTCAGAAATTAAGGGGCCCTTCCCGGGGTTAACACTTGATCTCTATATGAGAAACATTGAGTTAGTAAAGAAACAATAATTTTCCTCTCCCCAATTGACCAGTTAACTATGTTGTAATAGGTCTTTCTTGTGGTCTCTTGGTCTTACCGGATTCCAGGACAAGAATTCATCTAGTCTGGTGGAGTATCCAGCTAAGTGTTATTACTTGAAATAACATCACTAGGAGAAGGTGCACTATTACTCGTATGAGCCAGTGTATATCCATGTCGAGTGGATCTTATTTGGGCTTCGAATACTATGTTATTTCGAATATTTGATCAGGGTTTACGTGTAGGGTGAAGTATCCTCATGTCAGGTTGTCCTGACAAACCCTTGTACGGAGAAACCGAAGAAACTCGAGGATTGTGTCTAGTAGGTAATTCAAACTCCCCAGTAGGTAATTCAAACTCCCCTATATATGTGTGTGTGTGTGTGTGCTTTTATAAAAGAGATTCATAATACGATGAGTAGAACGATGTACATCCACTTTTTCTCTTGTATTTTGAAATCATTTATTTATCCCACTCTTTGATTCCGCAGCAATTCTCTTGAAACCTTGACAGAATTTCAAGAGGGTGTGATGCCCTTACCAATTTTTTCCCCTGCAAGATTAAATGAATTCCTCTCCTTTTCTTGGAAGACGGGCGGGGAGAACTCTGTTTTTTTTTAATAAAAAAAAACATTTAAAATTAAATGGAATGAAAATCTGAATTTAAAATAAAAAATAAATCAAGTTAAAAAAACGCTAAAAAACGAAACATTTTTTTTAAGCGTTAACAACTTCACACATTTCGAAATGAAAACAAAATTAAATAATAAATTTTAAAAAAAGACTAAAAGAAAAACCCTCCAAGAATCAGGTTTTCCAAAGTGTCGTTTCCTTTTAAAACTCATCTTCGGTATCATAACAGATTTAATATTCTTCACTTCCGACAATTTCCTCAACATTTCCCTCATCGCCTATCCCCTTGCACACACCAGTTCTTTTATGTTCTTGAACTATTTCTAAAAGAGTGTTATGGAATTGGTTGAATCACCCCCCCCCCTCTCCTCTCTCTCGCTCTTTCTTCTTTTTCTCTTTCTCTTTCTTTTCCAATGCAAAAAGTCCTTGGCGATTTTGACCGCATCCTTACAAGAGGTGAAGAACCGTTTACACCGATACTAACGGTAATGCTTCCATTAGACAAACATCAATTGAATGGGCTTTCAAGTCCTTATGATATACCATTCTTTCTTTCCCCAATCTTTATCTCTCTCTATATATATATATCTCTCTCTCTCTCAAAATCTTTTTCTCGTGGTTTCCTTTTCCTTCTTTTTCTCTTCTTTTATTGCCTTTTTGTTCAGCTTTTACTCTCTCTCTCTCTCTCTCTCTCTCTCTTTCTCTCTCTCATTAGGTCGTTATTTTTCTCACTCACTCTCCCCCTCTCCCCTCCATATCTCTTTCTTTCTTTTTCTCATTCTCCCTTTCTTTTTCTCTTTCTCTTTCTTTTTTCTCTCTTTATTTTCTCTTTCTCGTTCTCCCTTTCTCTTTCTCTCTTTCTCTTTCTTTCTCCCTCTCTTTCTCTTTCTACCTTTCTCCCTCTCTCTTTCTATTTCTACCTTTCTCCCTCTCTTTCTCTTTTTACCTTTCTCCCTCTCTCTCTCTTTACCTTTCTCCCCTCTCTCTTTCTCTTTCTACATTTCTCTTTCTCTCTCTTTCTATTTCTACCTTTCACCCTCTTTCTTTCTCTTTTTACCTTTCCCCCTCTCTCTTTCTACATTTTTCTTTCTCTCTCTGTCTCTTTTTACCTTTCTCTATCTTTTTTTCTCTTTCTATCTTTCTTCCTCTCTCTTTCTCTTTCTATCTTTCTCCCTCTATCTCTTTCTCTCTTTCTACCTGTCACTTTCTCTCACTATATATATATATATCTTTCTCTTGTATATATATATATATATATATATATATATCTTTCTCTTGTATATATATATATATATAGATATATAATATATATAATTTCTTAGGTCGTATTCTCTCTTTCTTTACCTTCTCTCACATCAGTGTGTACTTTCTCTCTCTCATCTTTCTCTACCTCTTTCTTGTGAGACTGTACCATCTCCTTTTCTTTCTCTCCATCTTCTTCTTTACTCTCCAACCCCCTTTCTAAATTAACGGATTTCTTTTTTTTTAAGTTAGAAAAATAATTTATAATTTCATGAGTTTAGCATTTCTGATGAAATAAAAAAATGTAATTAGTTGTTGTGGTGAGGTGCGGGGCAGCCGTAATGAAAATAGTCATTTTAACCACATGCTGTCAAAGATTCTATTTTGGTGGGAGGGGGGGGGGTAGAGAGAGTAGTGAACGTAACAGAAGGAAATACCGAAACACAATATTTATTGTATAAGGTTGATATAAGAATATCTGACAGAATGTATAGACGAAATAAAAAAATTAAAATCACAAAATATTATGGCAAAATCACATCAAAAACTCGTCAGTAGATTCATATTTTGCTTCTTTTATTAACAGAAACTTCGTCAGAGTGAAACAGATATTCCAAAAACTTCCCATCTGTAGAACACATTACCACTACGGCTTTCCTGTAGACTGCAACATGGCTGTCTTCAAATCCAATGTGCACAAACACTTGTCATAAACTGTCCCCATAAGTAATCACACTTAGTTCATTCCATTAATCATTTTCAATATTCTTCGTCATTAAACGACAACACATCCGTAAGTTTACCCTTATTCTCAAGAGACTTTTGGCCTTGATAAGTGGGGAGTCATTAATTAAAAAAATATATATAAAGTAACTGGGCAGTTAATTAT
>OY744522.1:127649113-127679113 GCA_963556195.1 Sepiola atlantica
ATGATTTTTTCTTCATACAAATCATTCTGAGGAAGTCTTATAATAAAGACGAAACGTTGATGAATACATGAATAATATTTTTTGGTTTTCTTTTTTCAATTTCAATATATATATATATATATATATATATATATATATATATATATATTGCACTGGTATGTTTCGATATGATAGTCAGACATGAATTTTGTTTGTATATAAAGACAAGTCTTTTGGGGTTTGCCGCTTAATTAGTATTTTTCCCTGTTGTACGGCCCGTGGCGATGACAAGACTTCGGCTTTTAGAGTTGTACGCTTCTTTTACAAAAAAAAACAACAACAAAAAATCAAGTAAAGTAAAAAAAATTGAATAAAATATCATATACGTAAAAAAAAAATTAGTACGAGAGAAAGTTGCAAAGAAAAGCTACTTTTCTCTTGGGCAATGGTTTGAACAGTACGAATATTCGTGAGTTTATTTGCAAGTTTTCTAACATCTTCGACTGCGTCAATAAAATGGAAAAACAAATAAGTTATCAATAACAAGAGAAAAAAAACATTGTTAGTCTACTTCCTTACAGACACACACACACACACACATATATATATATATATATACATATATATATATATATATATATATATATATATGTATATATATATATATATGAGAGAAAGGGGGGATATATTAGTTGAAATAAAAAAAGTTCTCGATCGTACGTTCTACAAGTATTTTATTTTTAAAAACTATATATATATATATATATTATCCACATAAAATGTTATAAGGAGATATAATATTTTATATATCGATTTTCAGTATTTACTTCAACAGTGCTCAATACGTGAGTAGAGCTAGGTAGTAAGTTATGAAAATATATTTATGACAATTAAGCTACACGAAGGCTCCCGTGTTTCATCCCCGTAGAGAATCGTCAGGCTAAAATGCACAAATAAGTACCCATTGCTCATTATTATAGAGTGGTAAATGATCGCAATAGATCCTGTATAATTTGAACCCAGCATAGTTGATCTCACAGGCGGCAACTATGAGCTATTACCACCCCCTCATAAAAAGGAGACATCTTCTGTTGTACTTTGCTTCTATTCAATGTCATTTTCTTCCAATAATTCTCAAATCAAATATAATTTCTATAAAATATTATAAAAATAAAATTTAATTAAAATAAAATTATCCATTCCAGAAATATAAAAGCGGGGGGGGGGTTGTATTAGTTTTTTTTTAAAATGCATATATTCTTTTTAAGCAAAATAATTGAATATGTGTGAAATTGACAAATGTCTCTTCCATCATTGTTTGAAAGCAGTTTAATGGAAGGGAATATTGACAGATACCGGGTAGCAAGAGAAGGTGGGAGTGTGGGGGGAGGTGGAGTGAGAACAAATTGGAAACGAAATTAGGAAAGTATATCTTATAGACTTGCTTCAGTTAACAAACATGGTCATCGACATTTTAGCATCAGATTACCCTCCCAGCCGCTGTCTCACATATAGCATTTGTGCCAGACTTGACAGCGTGGCACACACACACACACACACACACACACACACACCACCTCACCTACGTTAATTTTTTTTTTCAGACATAATTTTTACTTTTCCCATCATGCAAAAACGACTTTCAAATTATAGTCATCGAGACGAGATAAATATTGAGTAATGTCAGCATTCACATTGAATTAATATCATTTTTAATGATCAGACAGACACACACACACACACATACATATGTGTATGTATGTGAATGAATATTTAAGTGAATAAATATGAAAGTTTTTTTTTCCATTTATCACTTCTATGTTACCATCAAAACGGGTTACCGTTATTTAAATCGATAATAAAACATAGTATTTTGAAATACCGTCTATATAACTTACGAATAAAATGTTCATTAATTTTTTTTTTATTTCAAGTAGCGAAATTTGCAAAGCGATAACGAGCAGATAAAGCCAGCTGATGAGTTTTTGAACAAATGTAATACCTTTGTGTATTCTCTTTATTTGGAATATGATTTAAAGTTAATTTCAACCGTTCAATATACATATTTATACTCAGCTCTATCTCACTAAATATTGAGCTGCCAGTATTTGCAAGTTAACGATCTTTGTAGTTAACTCAAAAAAGTTTTTATAATTGATTTAATTTTGAATGTGTATAATATATATATGACATTCTCTAATATATATATATATATATATATATATATATATATATATATATAGGCAGCATCTTCTCTTGCAGGCAAGTATTGTTGAATATAAGAGACAACTCATGTCTAGATATGCTTTGGTAGAGGAATTGGCTGATGAATTTGCCATAGTTTGGATTTGTCTCCCAAGTACTTTCAGACCCATCCGGGTCCATCTTCAGGGGAATGAGGTTAATCAGGCACAGACCATGTGTTAGTATTATAAAAGGTTTTGGCGGGAATTATTTTCAGCAAAATATGTATAATGGAAGGCTTGCTGTCAAAACATACCTTAATCATATCTATATAATAGTAAAACTCTTATAACCTTTCTTGCTTGGTGTGTCTGCATATTGAATGTTTTAGATGATGAAAGCAAACGCGAATAACACAATAAGTGATGGAAGGATGAGAATAAGGGTAATAGTTATTAGCAGAAGCAGCAGCAGATACAGACTAAAAGAACGGATTAATTAATTTTTTTTTTAAGTAAAACTTATCTCGCATATTTATCTTTTGTAAAACTTTACTTGCATGTTTATTATTTTAGTTAAATTTTCACTCGTGTAATTTTTTTGTGAGTTTTACCTCGATTACTTGTTTCAGCTTTTACAGTAAGATTTACCTCACGTGTGACAACAGTAAGAAATCAATTGTTATTGATAAAAATAAATTACTTACTACACTCCCAGGCTACGCCATGTAGCCCTGATAGTTTACAATAGGTCTTGTGTTTTGGAATTTAATAATCCAAAAAGAGTTGATATCATCATCATGACCATCATCATATTCGGTTTAACGTCCGCTTTACATGTTGGCATGTGTTGGACGGCTTTAAGAAATTAACTTCCAAACAAACCTATCTCTTGCCAGAACTTTATTTAACCCTCTTTCTCTCAAATCCATTTTCATTATTTCCTCCCATGTTTTACTTGGCCTTCTCCTGTTAACTAAACCTGCTACTAACCCAAGAACTTCCATCCATTCTTTCAAAATTGTCATGCTATCAAAGTCTCCTATTCTGCACGCATCTCTCTACTGGCACAGGCTGAGTAGGTGTGTTCTTACCAGTCGGGGATACATCGTCGACATCAGTCTGACAGCGACTTTGTTGCTGTCTGGCTGATGTATGGTTCTGTTCAGTCTAAAGAGGTCCATCCTCCCAGGCTTTACCTTCTCTTTAAGAAGGGGTTAGTTTATTGCTAATTTCCTGAAGTGCCCCTACCGGGGAATGCCGACGGGGCTGCTCAGGCAGTTTTTGTAGGCCAGAGTGCGCTGGATTTCCACACCTGACCTTGTTTCTTACCTCCTGGAGAAGAGGTAAATTAACTCTCTATACTGTCCAGGTTTAATCTTTCTCTGATATCAGCAGATCTTAGCATGTCTTAAAGACTCCCATTACACATCCATCATTCAACAAATGTTCTCAACCTTCACTGGCCAGGTTTAACTTCCATACATCATCACACTGCGTAGACATGCTTGATAGACTCTTCTCTTGGTCGACAGTGGTAACACTCTACTGGTTAATAATGGCAGAAGTTCCCTGAACTTACTCCATCCACTCCTAACTCTTGCAATCACACTAGTACCTGCTCCACTCTGTGCTCCAATGGTATCACCAAGGTAACAAAACTTCTCAGCAACCTCAATAGCTTCACTATCCATTTATACTTTCTTCACATCTGAGTTCTCATCCATCTCTATTGTCTTACCCTTCTTGCACACAAACTGGTTATCCTCTCTCGACCTACCAGTAATTTCACTGCCATGAACCAAAACAAACCAAGAATTTTAAAGGAAGTGTTGCAACTTCTACCCACTTAGTTCAACTGGTGTAACTGTAGCTTTCTATCGAAAACTAGTCCTGATAATCGTATCTATTGACCGTTTGAAAATAATCTCTTTCTCTTCGGCTCAACTTGGCAACTAAAGTGGAATGTACCGAAGATGGAATCTGGTCAAGGTGACCCGGATTATCTACCTAGTCAGAAAGGATCCGGATAATAGAATTCCATTTCACCTTTATCCCTTAAGTGGTAGGAATTACATTGGACTACCGAACCACCTGCTGAGCTTTGTCTTCATTACCGAACTGACTCTTCTGTGAAAAGAGAGCGTAATAAGTCCTTGGCTTTCTATTTTTTTTTCCTTTTTGAATTTTCTTTGTTTGTCCCTATTTACTTGCCTCACCACGAGGGCAGAGTTAGATACAAGGTCGGTTTTAATGTGGGGAAAATTCAGCTCTCCAAAAAGGGGTACTCTGGATTTGGACAAAAATAAAAATTGCCTCAGTTTAGAAACATTTTCTCTTTCACTCACCGAGAACAAAAAAGATGAAGTGGAGTATCACAAATAGTGATAGGACGATTACTCTGAATCTGGAAGCGGAAAAGTCGAGGCGGTTCGGAATTGAAAAAATGTTAGCCCGATTTCTGATTCCAAAAACTATTTTTTTAATTTCAATTTTTTTTTTTAAACGAAATAAATCTTTAGTTGCCTCTCTATTTTCAATCAATTACGAGAAAAACATCTAAGAAAAAAAATAGTTAGAAAAATCTACTTGTGTCATGTAGCCCCCCCCCCCCCTCCCCAACCATTTCTCCCAGTATATTTTCTCCTTTTCAAAAATAAATTAACACAGAGTCACGGGTTTTTAACGATAATCTGAAAATTTAAAAAAATAAACTTTATAACTAAATATTTAGAAATTAAAAATGCTCGGAATCAGTAATTGTATCAGGGGAAAAATATTGAAATTGTCCAATCATTAATCAGAACAGATGATACACTTTTCTCTTAGTTATTATAGCACTAAAACAGTTAAATGTTGGATTTTTTAACAGGACCTAGGTATGGGGTAATCCGTTCCTCCCACCACCAAAAAAAAAACCCAAATAGCATCAATGGAATCGTTAATAAAATTTATAATCTTTACTGTGATCCAGCTATCTCTGGCCAGGTCTTTATTTATTCTTCTTTCTCTCAAGTCCATCCTTTCTGCAATCCAACCATATTTGGTAGAAATAAATTCAGTTTATACCTGACTTGTGTACCAAGTTTCAGTTATGAATGTCCAACAGTTCTATTGCCATTCAATGATAAGTACGCCTGGATATGATGCACAAAAATTGGTCCATTTCGAAAGAAACCCAAATACATGGTCGCTACAAAGATGTAGAAATAGTATATAAAATATTTTAATTCTTCAATATTATCATCCTTTTATATCCTTTAAGAAGGTCGACCCAGCATTTTCCGGTAATGAATTACAACCCCTATGTACTCCTATGTACTCCTGCTCCCAGTCCTGAACCCTATATTATCATTTTTATAATGTTCTATAATTCTCAATTTTTCTTTTTCTTTTTTATTTACGGCATTTATTTATTTACATAATCTTCTAACTCTCCTTCTCTTATGCTGCTGCTACTACTTCTTTTATTCCTCTTCTCTCACCATTTTCCCTATTCTCCTCCTACCCCTATTTCTCGGCTCATTCGACCTACCTCCCACCATCAAAAGCATTCAATGTTCAAGCAAGCAAGATTATCAGAGTATTGATATATAAATATGTCCAACTATGATATGAAACAAAATCCTGTACCGAAAGGGATAAGCTTTCAAATTTTACAATTAATATTTTCTTTTCATTTTAGGTGAGTATTTTGTTTCTTCGAACTCTTCGACTGGTAAGATCAGTTTTTCTTTTTTCTTTTAATGATTTTATTCTTGGTATTTGTGAGTTTTCGCATAAAGACAAATCAAAACCATGAAGCTGTTACTTTTCCAGGCACTGTCACCGTAAATATGCAAATATTGTTCATTCCATTAATTATTTCAATTCTTTCATAATATTCTTCATCATTAAAAACCTAATCAACATCTCAGTATATTCAGGAATATTATGATATCCTTTTTTTTATTTATTAAACTCACCAATATATTCACTTCTTTCTTTACCCTAGTCACTCTTACGGTTCTTTTCGAGCCATTAAGGGAGGTGGCTGTGGTAAAATTGATACCGACGTGGACTGATGACCTGAGCGTGCCAAGTTCGAATCCTCTCAGTTCCATTGCACAATTTTCACTATGGATGCTGGCAACCTTCATGTAGTCCCTACTGTAAGTACCTGATTCTAGAAAGAATTGAAGAAACCAATGCCAACAACAGAATCGAGCTGGTCAAAAGGCATACCATGATGATTTATACAAATTTAGGTTTTTATCCCATATAAACGCGTCAACCCATCCCTTACATTTTCTATGATTTCACAGATAGAGTGTCAATATACATATTTAGCAAATCATCATTGAAACTCCTCGGCCTAACTTTCACAGATAAAATGAATTGGAGCAAATACATTGAAGACATTGCCAGGACTGCTGCAAATAAGGTGGGCTCCCTCTACTGTGCTAGTAAACTTCTCATACCTGACATTATCCTATATCTCTACAAAGCCACCATCCTCCCATGCATGGAGTATTGTTGCCACATATGGGCTGGTGCATCATCCACTAGTCTCTCCCTCTTAGACAAGGTCCGAAAAAGGTCCCTCACTAGCCACCAAGCTCCAGCCCCTATCCCACCGCCGCAATGTTGCTTACTTGTGCCTGTTTTACAAGTACTTCAATGGACTGTGCTCTGATGAACTTGCTGCTCTGATGCCCCCACAACGCAAATTCACTAGACCAAACCGACAATCTGCCAAATCCCATCCGTTTACTGTGGAGGTCCCCAAATGCCGAAGAGCTTTCTACTCCAAAATCTTTTTTCCTCGTGCTGCTGGACTCTGGAACTCCCTCCCTGCTCCCTGTTTTCCTGACGGTACTGACATGCAGAAATTTAAAACTAATGTAAACAGATATCTCGCTGCACAGCTCCCAATTTAGGTTGCCCCCCCCCTAAAAAATAAACTCAAAAAAACTCTCACCCTTTTTCTCAGTAGCCCCTTACAGTGGCGTACTGCCTTGTTTGATGTGAACTATGTAAAAAAAAAAATTTTTTTAAATAGATGGAGTTAGTATTTCGATATATGTTTGTGCTATTGAATGAATGTGAAAAATGTTCTGATTTGTTTTCTATTTACTCTCTCTCTATATATATATATGTATATATAACATGGATATGTGGAATTAAGCAAAAGACAAACTAATAGAAACAAAAATAAATTAACACAGAGTCATGAGTTGAATCGATATTTCGCCCAGAACAGGCTTTATCAAGAAGACATGATTAGTACAATTGTGTGTTGGTTAGAGTGACAATATTGCAGCCTGTTACTCATCATGTATTCTTGATGACACCTTTTCAAGTATGTGTAAAAAAGTGTATTTTTTAACTGCTCATGTATATGTTTTACATTAGATAATGATATTATGAAGAAATGTTATTAAAAAATATCGTATTTTTGACTTAGTATGGTAAGACTTTTGGCTGACACGATTGTCTTGTTGGCATTGCTTTCCCCAGTTCTTTCTGAAATCCGGTATTTACGGGAGGGATCACGTGAAGATTGCCAACATCCATAATGAAAATTATGCTGTAGAACTGAGAAGATTTGAACTTGGCAGCCCAGATCGTCAGTCCACATCAGTATCCATCAGACGAAAGCCATGTGATCTTACTTAACAACCCCTCTTTCTTTCTTAGTGGAGAAGTCAGAAACTACCATTGGTCTTCTCTGGGATTTGGGTGGCAATAAGCCTCTTCAACATTCCAGTACTCTCCGCAACCTTCCAGTGGAGGTCTGGTTAGTGCTATCCCTTCTCAGTCTTTCCAATTATTATTATTTCTATTTTTTCGTTTTCTTGTTTCATGCTGAGGTTATACGTTTCGTGAATGACTTCCAACTTTTCCTGTGTGTTGCTATTTCACTCGTACAGCCTGCGAGGATCGCGCCATTGTCAACTGATCTCCAAGTGTTAAGTGGCCTGGATTGTGAATTTCACTAACGATTCCATGTGTGGCATTTTATTTATTTATTTATTTTTGTTGGGGGTGACCCTGTACATTGTCTTATTCAGACAGAATTAAATATGATGCATTACGTCATAAATTGATAAGATTATAAGGAAATGCATATAAATCATCAAGCTATATTTTTATTAGCTTGATTCTATATTTGCCGTTATTGGTTTCCCTGACATAATCAGATACTCACGGTATGGACCACATGAATGTTGCCAGCATCTCAAATGAAAGTGCTGATAAGGATACAACAGTACTAAGTCATCAGTTTGTGCTCGGGATCTACAAACAAATAATAGTAAATCGTACTTAGGTATATCTTACTTGAACAACCCTAGGCAAACTGCTGGGAGCCTGGTATCACTCTACCTGGATAAGCTACTGGGAACCTGGCCTCATTCGTCTTGGACAAGCTACTGAGAGCTTGAGCCTCACTCACCCAGAACAGCTGCTAGTAGCATCTCCCTAGTTTTCTCCAGAATAATGCAACTTGAATTTCAGAACTTCTTTTTTTAATTACTTTTTTTTCTATTTTTAATAAATATCAACTTTTCTTGGGAGTACAAAATTGTCTCTTCTTGGCTTTTTGGCTAGGAGCAAAATGTAGTATTTGTTCTGATACTACACTCCATCTTTTCCGTCCTCAGTGAGTGAAGAAGAAATACTTCTATACTGAGACAATTTGTATTTTTGTCCCAATCCAGAATGCTTCTTTTGGGGAAGCGGGATGTTTTAATTCAACCCCCCGTGGGGAGGCAAGTGAATAGGAACATTGTCTCTTCTCTGTCGTCATTTATTTTGTTTTCCACTTTGGGGAAGGGGGCTACATTATTAAAGAGAGCCTCCCTTCCCAGGATGCTTTAATATTATGGACTCGTCTTGAGACGGGTCCATAATATTTAACTTGTATGCCAGCTAGTACATCCTATGCAAAACTATCGCCACAAAGATACATAATTCAGTGATTGGACAAGCAACTATCAACAGCGCCATCTTTCCCCCGAACGCAGGCCGGATTCCTACCATTAAGATCACAGTCAAGGTGATGGGAACCTGCCTGTACTTAGCGTCACCATGACAACCGCTTTCAATCCTTTCTCTCGTTGCATCATTATGATCTATAGTGTTCGCATGGTGCCACTTATTTGGTACGGCCTTTCTTTTGTCGACTACTTCTGAGAGACGCACACTTGAAGAATCTTCTGCCTCTGCTTCACTTGCCAAACGATGCAACGCTGAAGTCTACAAGAGAAATCAGTTGAGACACTCCACAACGCTTAAAAACAAAATTGTTCGTATTTTTTTCTGCAAGAGTTGTCGGAATCAAACATTTCTGTTTGATGTGTTTTTCTTCTTTTGTTTCAATTTATTTCAACTTATTTCCGAAATCCAAGATTTCCGATTAAAATGTTTGTCCTATATTATATATATATATATATATATATATATATATATATATATATATATATATATAATATGCCTTCAAAAGATATATGTATGTATATGTATATATATATAATATGCCTTCAAAAAATATATGTATGTATATGTATGTATATATATTTATATATATATATATATAATATGCCTTCAAAATATATATGTATGTATATATATATATATATATATATATATAATATGCCTTCAAAAGATATATGTATATATATATATATATATATATATTATTTAAAGAAATATTTTGAAAGTTGATACATTGTATAATCAATTGCATATATATACGGTTTAACTATATATATATATATATATATATATATATATATATATATATATATACACACACATATATACAGGTCTAGCCGCACTGGAGAGCTGTGATACAGCGAAACAGTTTGTATGTGGATAACTATATATATATATATATATATATATATATAAAGAATATATATATATATAAAGAATATATATATATATATATATATATATATATATAAAGAATATATATAAAAACAATTATTGTTCAAGATTGAACATAGATTTGTTTATTCATATATTCATTGTATTTTTAATCTTGAATAATAATTTTGTCTTTATATATATTCTTTATGTATTTCCTAACTATATTTATGCTCTATTTGTAATATTGAGCATTCCCTACATTTATTCGATATCTGGGATACTATCTTTCTTGATACCTTAAAACAATAATTATAACTATAATTATTTCATGATATATTATGCCTTTTATATGTATATAGACTTTGAAAAAGATACTTTTTCTGGAACAATTATTTACATACACATATTTTGTAAATGCTAACACCATATTTTAAAAGGTGCATATATATACTAGAATGATGTTACCCGTTGGGTCATCCATTTAGCTCAAGTTAGATTGCTTAAATCCAGAAAAAATTGCTGCAGGGGTTTAGATCGACCCCAACATCTGGGACCACTCTGAAATGGTACAAAAATAGTAACAGGTAATAAACCAACTGTTTCCCGGAGGAAACTGTAATGCCTTGGGTGAGTGGGGTGGTTGCTTCTAGGACCATATCGAACCATATCTAATTCAGACAAAAGTGTTGGGCTCCTTAGCAAACTAGACTCTAGAATTAGAAAGGATTTCTCGGCTGGTATGAAAAGAAGAGCTGAAAAAAGCCCTTTATTTGCTTGTTTCCCACAGCAATAAGATGTGACACAAGGTCAGTTTGATATGAGAGACTAGCTTCCTTGTGTGGGCACTCTGGAAGAGTACACAAATAGTTGTGAACAGACCCGTTGGCAGTCCTTGGTAGGGGCGCCTCAGGCGACCAGCAATAAATCACCCCGCAATAAATAAATAGGGGGTAATGCTTCAGAGGATGTCCTTCTAGAACCAAATCGAACCCTACCCTATTCTGGCGAAGAAGGTTCGGCCAAGATACAAGACAGTCCCTAGGTTGCCAGAATTAAGCCAAGAATTACATCGTTTGGTATGGAAAAAAATAAGTGAGTTTGCAAAACCAGTTAAATTTTTAAATGTATAAAGACAAATTCCAAAATTAGTCTCTCTCTGTCTCTCTCTGTCTCACTCTCTCTCTGTGACCCTTGTTTTCTCTCTCTCTGTGACTCTTGTTTTCTCTCTCTCTCTCCCTCTCTCTCTCTCTCTGACTCTTGTTTTCTCTCTCTCTCTCTCTCTCTGACTTTTGTTTTTTCTCTCTCTCTCTCTCTCTCCCTCTCTCTCTTATACTGGAATTCGTTAATATAAAAAAGACGGGAGTAGGGGGATTTAGTAATCTGGACTTTTAATGAACAGAGAGAGAGAGATATGGGGGCACGAGAGAGTGGAATGAGAGCCTATAAATTAAGAGACGGAGAGAGTAAAACATGGACGGCGGCACCGGGGGGGGGGCATGGGGTGCTCAAGCTCCACCCAACCCCACCCCCACACACACACTTTTTGACTTGGGCCTCCCCCCACTTTACGGTCATCAATAATGAAGTTATATATGCATGTGTTTAACCGCCCCCCCCCCCACTTTTTAGGAGAGCCCCCCCACTTTTATAACTGTCCAGCCGGTCCTGTAAAACATACAGATAGAGAATTGGAAAGTGATAATCACTTCTGAATTGATTGAAAATTATGGCTAATTAAACGAATTAGAATGGAAGTTTTTTTCAAATATGATTAATCCCAAATTTGAGGACTATTCAAACATGTATTGTGTGTGATTAAAATATACATGGAAAAAGAATTAGGGAAACAAACATTCATTGATTCAGCTTCAGTAAAATAATAGATAGATATTTATTTCAAAGAAATATATATATATATATATATATATATATATATATATATATATATATATATATATATATATATACTGTTAATTGTTTAATAACAATAAGATATAGTGAATAGCAACACAAATGAAATTCATCAAATTGAATTTTCAACTCAATAATAAAGACCACTGTGTGTGTATATATATATATATATATATATATATATATATAATTTCATCCCGTCATGCTAGACTTAGCAAGTATAACATTTGTGTTTTTCTAGCCTCCACTCCCACTCTCTGGATGAAACCATTTCAAGTAGTGAGGAGAAGCGAGAAAGTAAATAGTAAATCAAACAACCACCTCACACTCACTATAAATTTAGAAAAACAACACATCGTTCAGTTTTTATTATATCTATAATGAAAACTGAACGATGTGTTGTTTTTCTTTAGGTCATCAGAAATGATAATTTAGATATGAAAAGTTTAATTACTGACGTAATTCTATAATTTTATATGAATATTTTAGTAATATATCCATATAAATAGCGAGTCCAAAAACTAGATAAGCATTTTTTTTTTGACAGAAGGTGTACACTAATTACTTAGAAATAAAGCTCTGGTAACTTATTGAGCACTATTGAAAAAAATACTAAGAAATTTACTCCCGAAATATTTTGATATATTACCAGCCGGAAGATCCGACGTTGCTCGTGATTGAATGCGGATTGCTACTATGTACTTTTTCACTATGCTCATAACATCATATTACTTTCTTTGTTTTTACTACCTTCCTCCTCCGGTTTCACCATCTAATATAGTTTCGCCATCTAATATAGTTTGGAAGAAGCTTTGAATTACTGTTTTATACATATGGTTTAAATTTCATTAAAATCGCATATACGCATTTGAAGTTTTAAGGGGTTCTGTCCTCATGGGTCACTTGTAGATGGGAGAACATAGATACATGGCACTTAGAAGATATGGTAGAGATTTGGTACCACTTCCATTGTCTTTCCTGGAGAATTTGGTACCTATTATATAAATTTAATAAAAATAGGATATATTTGATGTATTAAAGGAGGTTATGCCCTTATAGCCCCATTAATGATGCACTTAAAGATTCGGAAACACTTCTATTGTCTTACCCGGTAAATTTTACATAAGAATACACTTTTAGGTTTTATGTACATTCTCTAACCTTTCTTTCTGTAGGGAACACGCGCAGATTGAGTTTTCAGGGTGGGCCAAAATAAGGGTCCTATCTTTAAATTTGAATAACTTGAATTTGAATAACTTCCACAAAATAAAAGTTAAACTCACCAAACTTTATGTGTGTGTAGACTGACCCTTCCGAGATTTTTTGAAATAAACAAAACAAATTTTAGCCGAAAAACACTTCTTAAAACTTACAAAAACTAAAGTATTGTTTTTTACACTGTTTTGAGTTTTTTAAGCAAAAATAATGTTTTCTGAATGAGGGTACGTTCCTTAGGGCTAATACGGCTCATGCTTGCTTCGGAAGGGGTCCTTTACTTATTCTAAAAAAAAAAAAAAAAAAAATCAATAAATAAAAAAGTTATGAATTTTTAAAAATAGGACCCTTATTTTTGCCCACCCTATATATATATATATATATATATATGTATATAATGTATATAATGTATATATTGAAGATTTTGAATTTTGAGATATATATTTGTGTTTATGGCAATATCTCCAATCATCTTACAATATTTTCTGCACCTCCACACGTTTACCCTATTCCTTTATGTCCCTCCCTCCCTGTTGTCCCTTTCCCGATATTTGTCCACAATATCCTTCCCATCGTTTGTCCATACAAGCACGTCCTCTTCGGTCTGACCAGCCACCTCAACCAACATACAAGACGGTTAGAGGCTGTCGGATATCTTTGCAAAGTTTTCACAGAGGTTATTTGATTTGATTCGGACCCGACACTCGTGTACGACGCAATATGACATAAGTGAATTGGATTGCAAGATTTTATTTTACTTTATTTATTTATTTGCGACAAGGTTTAGAGATATATTACGAAAACGGTGAGTTAATCATATCTTCAGACGCTGACTGACACATTAACCATTCCATCAATTATACTCCGAGACGTGTATCTTCATCATTTTTGTTTTCCTCAGCGTAAACGTAATCACATTATTTATAAGTTTCTGACTGCTTTCTGAAACCGACATTTTATAATCCAAGTAAAGCACAAAGTCTACAGAATAACCTGTCTCTTCAACTTTCAAAGTCAAGGATAGTAATAAAGGTGCGATGTCCGCATCTAAAAAAAGTCCTTTGATTTTAGTCAAAAACTTGTGAATCTACAGGGTGATTCATAAGTAACTTAGCTATTTATTTTTTAAATTTTGAAGTTTAAAAATACGGTAATACAAAACAGAAGGTTTATTCAACAAATTCATTGATGGGAGTTTAAAATTACAGCAAATTTTCAAAATTTCCACCTTCGTTCTGCATGCATAGCTCCATTCTTTTTTGCAAGGAATTTACGACTCTTTGTAGCCTATTTGATTGATTATGAAATAAATATATATAGAAACAAATATATAAATGAACAAATTTAAAATAACAAATAGCAGTAATTACAGAGTAAGATAACAATCATCAAAAGTTCATAGTATGTTTGTGCTTCATATGGTAATCATTTTAAATAGCTAAGTGAAGTTACTTATGAATCACGCTGTATATCTTATATATATATATATATATATATATATATATATATATATATATAACTCAATGCCTGTGTGTGTGAGATGTTTGTGTGTTCCCTATAGAAAGAAAGGTCAGAGAATCTACATAAAATCTAAAAGTATATTCTTATGTAAAATTTACTGCGAAAGACAATGAAAGTGTTCCTGAATCTCTAAGAGAGCTATGAGGGCTGAAGCTCTTTTAAAACTTAAAATGAATCATATTTTGATGAAATTTATATCATATGTATTAAATTCTCCAGGGAAGACAATGAAAGTGGTCCCGAATCTCTATGTCACCCTCGATGTGCCGAATATTTAGATGCCCACACGTCTAAGTGACCCACTGAGACAGAACCGCCATAAAAATTCAAATACGTATATCGGATTTTAATGAAATTTAAACCATATGTAGCAGACACTAATTCAGAGAATTTTCCGACATTTCAGCTATACTAGGGGGTGAAACTTAGTAAAAACCAAAAAATGATGTTATGAGCATAGTGAAAAAGTACATAGTGATCCTTATTCAATCCTGAACAACGTCGGGTCTTCCTGCTCATATAATACTAAAACTCTGATAATCTTGTTTACTTATTGAATGTTTAGGATGGTGGTAAGAAAGGCGAATGAGCCAAACAAGTCAAATAACCGCAACTGATTTATACAAATTGTTTTGTTTTTTTGTTTGTTTTTTCTTCTTAATCAATTGCAGTAAAATTTATTAATGATGACAACACGAAATCACTTGGCGTATAACAAATCTCTTCTTTTTTTTTCTTTTTCTTTTACAATATATACACATATTACCCCAACCCATCCTCTATAGGGGCAGGGAGTAACTGTCCAAACACAAGTGCTCCCTTTAATGGTTCAAAAAAAAGAAAAAGATTTTATCAGCTTATCCACTGCATGTCACTAGATTTTCTGTCTGTGAACACATAGTCCTAATTATACTCTTTAAAGTTCTAATGGAATTTTCCTATGTCGTCTGACTTTAGCCTTATATGGAAAATTACAGTTTTAACACTATTTTACAACCCCCACACCCAATCTTGCTACACACTGCGGAATGAGAGCAAAACGTTTAGTTCGAAATTCTCAGGTTACCATCATAAAAGGCACCTGAAGAAGTAGAACAGTCAGAATGTTACAAAAATGGCAGCAACAAAGATTTTCCAAAGTCTGAAACATGTAACTACAATTTTATGCAATCAAACGTCAACATTATGAATCGGTAGTTAAATCAAACACCATGAATAAATATTCAAAGATATTAGGAACATTAACATTTTTAGGAAAATTACTGAATTCAGAATTGAATATCAAATCAATAAAATCAAATTTATTTGTTAAAACAATAGCAAAGTACAACAAGCCATTAAAAGAGACAGGTGGAGGCTATTTATGTCCACATCCAGTCTGAATGTTTGTTCAAGGCCGCTTTAAACCTGGATATGGTAGTCATCGTCATAACCTCCTCTAGCAGGTTGTTCCGCAGAGCAGAAACATGGAAAGAAAATGGTGCCTTTCTTCTATTGAGATGAAAGTGATGGTGGTAAATCTTTTGCAGGTGCTCGCGAAGACCACAACTTGATGCTGGGGTGAAAAACTCCTCAAAAGGTAGATTTACATTCCCTGTTGATGATATTGTGTGTCAGAATCAAGTCTCCTTGCATCCTCCACTGCTCAAGTGATAACAGATTTAGTCTTTGGAGTTGCTCTTTGTAGATAAATGTGGAGAGTCCTGTCACAATCTTGTTTGTCAATCGCTGAACATGCTCCAGGTGTATGATATCTTTTTGTAGATAAGGATTCGTTGCTTGGATGGCATACTCAAGAATGGGCCGTATTAGAGTTACATATAAGGAATGGAGAGTGTCTGCTGTGAGGTTGAGAAAGGATCTTCGAATCAGTTAGACAACCTGCTTGGCTTTGTTCGCCACCTTGATACAATGGTGCGTTGTTTTAAAGCAGTTGTCCATAACTGTACCAAGGTTCTTCACAAAACCTGAACAGGGTTGATATACCGTAGAACAAAACAACCAAACCAACACCATAAATAAATATTTGAAGATATATAAAAAAAATAAAGATGTTAGCAAAATGACTGGATTTGGCATTATGATCATCATATTCAGTTTAACGTCCATTTTACATGTTGGCACGTCTCAGACGGCTTTTAGAAATTGACTTCCAAACTAACTTATCACTGGCCAGGTCTTTATTTATCCCTGTTTCTATCAAATCTTTCCTTATCACTTCCTCATGTGTTTTCTTTTCCTTTCCCTCCCAACTGACCTTGCTACCTCAACTGTTCTCCATCTACTAACCGAAGAACTCTCATCCATTCTTTCAACATGACCAAACCAACAAAGTCTACTATTCTGCATACATCTCTCTATATTGTCCCATTTAATCTTGCTCTGAGCTCATCAGATATTTAAGCCTGTCTTTAAGACACAGATTACACATCCATCGTATTATTCTCATCATTTCTCTCTATGCAACGCATGTCCTCAACCCTTACTGGCCAAGTTTCACTTACATACATAATCACACGTTGACACATGCCTGATAGACTCTTGCCTTAGTTAACAATGGTCGCGCTCTGCTAGTTAGTAATGACAGAAGTTGCCTGAACTTACTCCACCCACTCCTAACTCTTGCAATCACACTAGCCCAACTCTTCTTGTGCTTCTGAAAAGGGTTGATATGCCGTATGTCAAAACAAACACAAGAGGCTCTGGCAAAGATTATCACTTTCGTAAAAAGCTTCTTTTTTTCTCTTTTGTTAAATATATTTCCCTTGCAAATAGAAATACTTTTATCGAGAACATCTTGTTTTAGAGGACAATCATCTTAGAAGAAAAATAAAAGCTGCACTTAGTATGAAAGCCATATTGAACTAAAAACTCATCTCCTTTCACGGTTCGTTCTTGTATTAAGTGTTGCATCTGTAGATAAATAAATCATCTTGTCTGAGAAATTCTTTGAATCGTCTATCTTCGAACCGTTCTCATCATTCACCCTCTTCAATTTAAATCTGTCTTTCCCAAAAGCAGATGGATAGACAGTTTTTTCTGGCTATATGGAAAACTATGAGAGTGATGGAACAAGAGAATTCTAGTAAACAAATTCTTCTATCTGTATTCCAATAACTTCCCATCTGTGAAAAACATTACTACAGGACTTCCTTCCCACAGACTACAACATGGTCGACTTCAGATCCAATATCAACAAATACTTGTCAAACTGTTATCTTAAGTAATCAAATTTTGCCTATTTCATCCATTATTTTCAATTCTCTAATGATATTATTCATCATTCTACTAAAATCTATCCATCTCATTAACCCTTATCTACAAGTGTTTTTTGGCCTTGCTAAGTGTGGATTTCTCATTCTTAAAAATAAAAATGATAATAAATCTCTATAAAAAGTTCTGATAGTCAGTTTGTCACGCTTAAATTTGAAATAGCCTTTTAATTACTAAAGGTGTTTTATTTCTAGATGCGTCCAAGGTTCTATATAAGAGGATCCGTCCATCCGTCCATCAAATAATTAATGGCATTTCTATCCATGATTCACATTTGTTAAATACTTCGATCTGGAAGATTATTGTTTTGCATGACAGTTTGTGAAGAAGACGTATATCTGCCGCATGAAAAGTCTTCAGGCTGCCCTTTTTTATATACTAACGGGTCACAGCTTATCAAGGCTCAAAGGCCACTCAAGGATAAGGGTTAGTGAGTGTGTCAGGTGGACGGTGAGACAACACCGTAAGGATTCGTAACGGTTGTTGAAACTGGGCAGAATGTTATTATTTAAGAGGATGGCTCAAAAAGAATTTGTTAACATTGAACTTTAAAACGGCCATGTTGTAGTCAGCTGGGAAGCAGTCCAGTGGTATTGTGTTCTACAGACGGGTAGTTCTTGGAAAAAAACTTTGGCCATGGAAGTTCCGGTTAGTTTTAGGTACACAGAAGAGGAAAGGAACATTTACAGTGGTTGCAGATAGACGAGTTTTTGTTATGAATGTTTTACAGGGGAGAACGATAGATTGGATCTCAGTCGATCATCTACCATGAAAATAGCGATAGAGTAGAGAAAGACTAACAACTTCTCTTCTGTGAGAAAGAGTCTGTAGGGAGGAGGACATCCCCTATTAGTACAACATTGGCAACAGTACTCCATCTTAGCTGTCGACAATTTTATAAAATACAGGGATCCCATCATAGGCAGCATACATCACTCATATGAAAGATGTACTCTTGTATGGCTGCGAGACATGGTCGAGGACAAAACATCAAAACGACACAATCCTGGCTGCAGCCCATTGGATGGAGAAAATTGCAGATCTCACTATAAAGGCTTCTATGAGAAATTGTGTCTCACGATGGTACAGCCACGTTATACACCGTCATCCGTAATGATCCAAAGTGTGTCGCACATCAATGTTGATGGCTCAAGGCCATGTAGTAGGCCACTTTGGATATAAAGGGGATCAGTTGATGATGATGATGATGATGATGTGCTTCTAAAGGGTCGCACAAGCGAAATGGCAACAGACAGGAGAGGCTGGAAGTCAATCATGAAACGGCTAACCTCAGCATGAGACACAAAAACAAAATAAAGAAAAGAGTGTGTGTTTATGTGTGTGTTTATTTTACAGCGTTTGTATTTGGGGGTGGGGGCAAAAGTGGGATATAGATGGACTATGTAGACCACAAGTGACCACTACTTCTGTTTGTGTAACAAAACATGTAGACTGGAAAAGACACCAATGACCGCTCTGATCTAAGAATGCCAATGCGGTAGTTCGGGCAAGGCGAAAAAGAGGAAGAATATTTTAACTTCTTTGCCACTTGACTCAAGCAGTGCTTCTTCAGGAGAGGTGCGGTTAGAGATTGCACAACCCTTGCTTCACGTTAGACTCCCCCCATGCATGCCACCCTTACAGGGGTTATCCATCGTCACTCAATACTGAACAATAGTCTATCAAAACTTTTATTCTAGTTGTGACGAGTCTGTGAATTTCAATGTCTGCAGGACAGCTGTTGGCTTGAAACGGTATTGTAGGTCATCTTTGTCGGCCAAAGGAAGACCTACTTGTATTGGACAACACCTGGAATTCTCCGCTTGGTGATTCGGCCGACATTGTCGGTCACATTGTAAACAGTCTTCCAATACAACACAATCAGGCACATTTAAATGTAGATCAGTAATGTCTAGACATGATCCTAATAAGAAAGTAACAAAAATAATTAGCATATTCATTTATTGGTGGAATCTTTAGTAAATGGAATAGTTGATAAGCTTGAGACAGACTAGTAAAAATAATAACACAGAAATATCTTTAAAACCAACCGATATACTTTAAAGTACCCCAAACATTTCTTCCTTGGTAATTTATTGGCAAGAAAGATTTCAAAAACTAAATCTCTCACGAAATATTATTGTTTTTCTAATAGAGGAATATACTTTTGGAATAGCTTAATGATAGCTGTAATGTAAAACATACGGGATGATCACGTTGACATACCAGTTCCCGTTAGATCACCGAAGTTAAGCAGAGTTGAGCCTGGTCAGTACTAAAATGGGTGACCATTTGGCAATACCAAGTGCTGTATGTAAGAGAGTCTTCTTATCTCGACATTGTTCCCAGTTGTCCTATACTTCTGTATCACTTTCACTAATACCCTTGGGAAAAGTATGAATCCATATATCCTCTTTCCAGCCAGATTAAATAGTAGGGTAGGGTAGACTCTCAAATCTTGGTTGTGCAACTAATCTAGGAGAAGGAAAACTGCAAAATAACACCAGTCTTTCTCTGCTTATCTCAGCATTGTTTCTAGTCGTCCACTACTATTGATCTGAAGCGGTGCTGGTTCAAGATAGCTGCAGTTATAGATTTTGCAACCTTGCTTCACTATAGACTAGCCATGCATGCTACACTTACACGGGATATCCATTGTTTCTTATGACTGAACGGGGATTTGAGTTTAAATCAGTATTGCCAGCCTTTCTTTTTTTTTCAATTTGTTTATCTTTTTGTTTTTGGGAGATGGGGCATGGGGTAAGATGCCAGAAATTCACACGCTATTTCAGAGTTTCCAACCAAGAGATCTTTTTAGGATTCTAACCGACCTTTTAAGCGCAATTGTTTGTATCTCTCTCGCACTTGGTTTACCGAGTATATTTGCTAGGTAGTTTTTGAAATGCTTTTTTCATGAGCCTGGTTGCTCCTATGATAGAGATTTTCTTAAGCTTCCAGTTTCTTTTTGGATCAGGTTTAATACTTTTTATCCGACTTAATATCTCCCTTATTGAACACTGTCATTTTCTTTCATCTAGCACAAGAAAGAAATTCTTTTTATAGGGAAGGGGTACAAAGTATTCTGGTTCTTCATGGGAGGTAATGCAAGAAACCCCAGTTTCCAGGTGTCCCACTGTGCGAACATTCCGAGGTTTAAAGTACTTTATCAAAGAATATTCAGAATCATTACCTCTTTTGTTATCTGCCTACCGTGGGGGTTGACTGGTTTCACTTCTCAACATTTTTTAAAATCTTTTTTATGATTATTATTGCAAGTCTGCAGTGCGTTCCTTGCCGCTTTTATTGGGCCAAAGCGGATGAGTAAAAAAGTTTTTACCACCTCCGTTTCTACCTTTAAGATCGTTTCAACAGCTTTTTATATATCTTTTTTAATTTTCATTTTTTTTCCATTTATTTATTTTTTGCTGAAAAAATTGTGTTCACTAAGAAATTACCTGCAAAGAAAGTATGTTAAAAGCTTTAAAGGGAGACTATCCGTAAAGTGAACCTCTTTTACTTTTGTGTCCTAACAAATTATATTCTATTTTTTATTTTTTATTATTTACTTAATTCTTATCTTAATTATGTCTTTCTCTTTGCTCAAAATGTCCCAGGGTGACTAATAACCCTTAAGAAAATCAAAAGAAAAATCATTATTTATATATATATATATATATATATATATATATAGTCTCTTTTTTACATTTTTTAAATACTTTCTTGATTTCTTTATTGCTGTCTTAATGCCTTTAACAAAAAATTCAAGAAAATTAAAAAGAAAATTGCTACCAAATTCCTTTTCATGCTGAGAGTGACTGGGGGTTCTGAAAATATTTCCTGACTAAAGAATTCCCAAAATGTCTTTGACAATCTCTTTGTTTGATTTGTGGTTCAGATATTTTCTCAAGAATTTTTGGTGGGTTTAGTTGGCGGCAACTTGGATTTTTCTAATACAGAAAGAAAATGGCTACCTTGTAAAATATTTCTCTATTCCAAAAACAGACTAGATTCATAAACCATTGCCATAAAAAATGCTCCATATACCTGGTTTTGTAAGCAGAGGAATAACTTATTTTATTAACTTATTCTCAATAGAATATATATATATATATATATATATATATATATATATATATATATATATATATATATATATATATATATATATTATAATTAAGGTGGAATTTTGTTCATAGGAGTTTATTGTGAATCTTGCTGTGTTTATATGATAATGCCCAATCGCAAGTAGTGTATATTTAGTATAGACTTTTGTTTGTACAAACATTTTGGCTACATATTTGCAGACCTGTTTCAGCTACAGTTACCTAAAGGCTTAGCATATTCAGGCCAAGTTAAATATATATATAATAGTCATCCACAGACAGTTTTTCGCCATATCACAGTTCTTTAGTGTATCTAGATGTTGCAGGTGTTTTCACACTAAGATTCGAAACCCGATCGCCAGACCATATGCAACAGAACTCTCATCTTCTCTAAAGGGTCAGACGTTTCTTGACATTTTTCAAGCTCACTTTGTGGTCCAAGATCCTGGTACTGCTTGCTTGCGTGTTGTATTTTAGAGCATGGTTTTTATGGTTGGATGTCTTTTCTATCACAAACCACAGTAGCAAGAAAAAAACTTACAAGGCAGCAGGTACTTTCATGAGGTTTTTGTCTGCTAGAGGTGATTCCAAAATGATTTAGTCGGCGAAAGTCGTCTAAGTATTCTTCTACCTAAATATCAGTCGAGAATACTTTCTCAACACTTAGTCTGACAGAGACTTGCTATTTCGGTGGCCTTCATAAGTCGGGCGGTGGTATATGTCTTGAGTGGCCCAAGAGGTCCACTCCACAGGACTTGCCTTCCCTCTTTAGGAAGGAGTTAGCTAATCGATAACTGCCTGAGGAGCCCCTTCCTGGGAATGTTGACGGGACTGCCCAGGTTAATTTTAGAGGCCAACCTAGCTCTTCCGCTGGGTTGCTGGCTTTTTTGTCCCCAAGCCTTCTGCCACATTATACTTTATGGGAAGTATATAAATACTAGCCTGCTAGCTGAGACGGTTTTCCAGGGTATGACGCTTAATGCCAGACATGGAAGATTTAGGGAATACATGAGAACCAGGCAAAGTGTAGTATCTGTTCCGATGGATACTGCACCCTATAGACTGGTATTGTCTTGGCCTTCGGGGCTTGATTTACGCCGGTCTATGGGATTGTCCTGTGCAGTTCTAGGAGGTCCACCCTCCCAGGCTTTGCCTCCCCTCTTTGGGGAGGAGTAAGTTAATTGCTTACTGCTTGAGGCGCCCCTACCGGGGAATGCCGACGGGGCTGCCCAGGCAATTTTTAATGGTCAGAGTGCTCACCTCTCGGGCGCTGGCTTTTCAACCCCCACTTTCCGACCCGAGCTTGGGTCACATCTTACTTGTGGGAGTAGGATAAAAACTGGCCTTGTGCCTAACTCCTGGAGAGGAGTAAATTACTCATGAGAAGCAGGCATGCTCGTCTACTCTGATGCTCTTAAGATTAAGATGGCTACCTCTACACGCCCTTCCTTGTAAGCCAGACCAACAAACTAGATAGCCCATTCTATGAAAAATGAATGCAAGAAATGTTACCTTTTTCAAACAAACAACTAATCAAATATTGAATAAAAAATAGGCAAACGTTTTTCTATAACAATAAAATTTATTTTCTTTCAAACAATTGACTATTTACATCATACTCACCAGAATTAGTTTCATCTCAATGGTCGTTTATTTCTACCTCATATCAAGCGTTCACAAACAATTATGATCTTATGTTTCGGAATTTTTTAGATGATGATGATTGATAATTTGCATCAAAAGACCTGTGACGTAACGGATATAAGTACTAAGTAATAATTAATTCTAAGTGACAGTCTTCTGGAGGTTGAACGTTCAATCCTAAGTGCGGGTGATACTAAAAATACAGTTACGAATTACTAAAGACTTCTACCCGGTCATGGCTGACGGAATGAAAGCAAGCTATCCTCATGGATTTAATAAAGGGTTCTGTTTGAAATTCAGTACAGATTCCCGAGTTCGACAGAAAGAAGAGTAGTCCAAATAATACAAATCATCATATGTTTATATAATACTTAGAGTCAGCTGTTCCTGATGAAATATATACTGAATTATTTCCCCAGGTGTGACACTCGATTTATACATATATATTAAAACAGAGACAATATGTATAATATTAGGTGATATATATATATATATATATATATATATATATATATATATATATGATAAAAACAAATGAAACTAATTTTCCAACGTAATGAAAAAAGGAAAACCAAAAATATTACTTATGTATTCATCAACGTTTTGTCTTTATTTCAAGACTTCCGCAGGATGAGTGGTCTGATGAAAATCACATACAAAGTACAAAATATTTAAAACAATAGCAGTAGGAAGGGAAAAGCTTAAAAATACCGCTTATGAAAAGATAAATTATGAGCTACAAATAGACAATAGAAGTCAGAGAAGTTGAATTAACCGTTAAAAATGTTAACAATTAACTACACTTCTCCCATTGTTACCATTTATTTGTAGCGTATAATCTTTTCATCAGCGGTATTTTGAAGCTTTTCCCCTCCTGCTACCATTGTTTTAAATACTTTGTACTTCGTGTGTCATTTTCTTCAGACAAATCATCCTAAGGAAGTTTTGAAATAAAGGCGAAACGTTGATGAATACATAAATAATAGTTTTGGTTTTCCTTTTTTCATTTTCCATATATATATATATATATATGCTAACTCACATATACGCACACGTGTCTCAGCTTTCATCGGAGAGTAACTTAGCAACACATCAATCAGGCTTACCCTTCCTGCCGTCCGTGTTCTTCATCATTATCTTTAATGTAACCTTGCTCGTTCGGATAAAGTAATTGCCGTCTTCGAGTGAGTGCCAAGTTTTCACTGCAAACAGCGGCCGTCTCTTCCTCGGGATCAAAGACACAATTAACATGCAACACTTAGACAACAAAACAATGTCAAGCAAAGTGGAGAATCCATCCACACTCTTGTCAACATGATAACATATCTAAATACTGTTTCCTTCCTTTCTTCCCTCCTTCTCTCTCTCTCTCTCTCTCTCTCTCTCTCTCTCTCTCTCTCTCTCTCTGTTACACACACATATATATATATATGTATGTATATGTGTGTGTGAAAGAGACTCCTTTATATATCTCTCCAGAAAGCGATGCAATTGGTAGGTTTATTCTAAATACATGATGTACTAAGTGTCTAATGAAATGGACAGTAAATGATTTGATGCTCTAGTTTGATAGAAATGTCAGGACTAAATATAAATCCCTCACCAACATAGATATATTCGATCAAATCGAGTTGAAGCACCCCAAAATAGGCAACAACCAAAAGGACACATTTTGCCATAACACCGATTTTCTTATTTCCGGTGTAATCATGAACAAAACAATACGGGCGACGTATAAGACTTTTATTTACAATTTATTTTTATTAACAGCCTAATAATACATAGTTTTATTTTTAAGCCGGTTTTATATAAAAAAAATTAAATATATACTTTTATTTACAAAAGTTATTATTTAAGTAAAATGTATAAATAAACAAATATTTAAAAAAACGTTTAAATTAAAAATGTTGTGCAGAGATTAAGAAAAGGGTAATTTTAAAAATATTAAATTGTATTAAGATTATTTTATTTCTAATTATGGTCAAAATCCATTGCATGAAGTGCCTAAAATTAAAAGTTTAAGCTTAAGAGATTTTAAGAAGAAACTGAAATTCAGAGAAGCTTGCTTAATTAGTGTCTAATGACTATTGATCAAATTTAATGCAAATCTGAAATATTTTAACTTTCAAATAGAGATATATACATATCAATAAATACAATTATATACACATCAATATATATATGTATATACATCGATATATATATATTGATGCATGTATATATATATATATATATATATATATATATATATATATAATATAGTAATTTATAGACAGCTGTTACGTAGTTTCATGACTAATCAGTGTGACTAGAAAGCGAGATTCGTAGCCTGAACGCTAGTCACTATTAAGTTATCAGTGTGGTTAGGCGTAGCGGACACACCAACCGCGAGATTCGGAACCCGTATGTCAATGGCTACCAACTGTGATCACTGGTGTCCAATGCGTGTGCGCACATGTAGAGACATTTGTGTTTTTGTGTATCTATACTCACACCAATATGTATGCATATTCATGCACACGTATGTGTCGGTGAGTATGTGCATGTACATATTAATAGACACGCGGATAGAAATAAATATGGCGATGGCATCTTTTGGATTCTTTTTGGGCGAGAGCAAATTACGTGAAGTGTTCATAAATTTTTGATGACTACATGGTGGCAGGAGTTGGTAATTTCACTGCGCTCTTCATCAATAATGCATCCAGGCTTGAGTGATGGCTTGTCAACAGGCGCACGTCTGTTGATCATGATGACAACTCTAAAGCGACCTAATTCACTGCGTCAATTTCGTTTTTCTTTTTTCTTTGTTTATTTTTATTAACTTTTTTTTTCTCCTGAGACGTTAGTCAACATTTTACTCGTCCAAGTGGTTTTGGTTTAAACCTATGGCGCCTTTTTTATTTATTTTTTTTTCATCTTTTTATCTTTTTTTCTTTTTTGCTTTCTTTCTCTTTTCTCGTTTCCCTATTTTCTTTATTTATTTTTTCTCTTTTTTTCCTT
Source organism: Sepiola atlantica (assembly GCA_963556195.1). Classification (NCBI taxonomy): domain Eukaryota; kingdom Metazoa; phylum Mollusca; class Cephalopoda; order Sepiida; family Sepiolidae; genus Sepiola; species Sepiola atlantica. The sequence goes on from OY744522.1 coordinate 127,675,800, forward strand.
TTTCTTTCTTTGTTTTTCTTTCCTTTTGTTAACTGCATTTCTATGAGTGGCTGCGTCTGTCTGTTTCAGTCGGTCGGTCAGCCTGCCATGCTTCAGTTTGAAATAACATTTTCATTGTTAAACGCGTTTTTTATATTTTATTAGACGTGCCCCCCCCCCTCCGCATACGAAACTATAAAAAAAACTCTGCTAGTCACTGAAGTGATCATTACTGAACACCATGTCCATACTCAACATTAAGCTTGATCTTATGCCACATCCAGCTCTCGTGAAGAGGTAGGAAAATAGTCAGTCCGTCCGTTTTATTGATATATATATATATATATATATATATATCATGTAATTAAAATAAGTTAAATATGTTAATTCCCCCTTATACAATTACAACAGACAGCTCTTTACGAACGCGGATTATCTGTTATGAGGAATTATAAATTGTTTTTATGTCCCCATTTTTCTCAAAGCCTTCGCCTTATGAGAATTTGATCTGGTAATATAAGACGGTTTCTACTACAGAATCGGCATATCCAGATCGATTAAACCCCGGTACATCAAACAGACACTGTAATGTATAGGTTTTAAATAAAATGCTTATATGTATATATTTATTATTAATAATCAGACTCTACAGATTTAAGCTCAATAGATATCGATATTTTTTTTATTTCAGCGCATGTATAAATAAACAATAGAAATTTAGATGTTTTTATACACTTTTACAAAAGTTGTGAAATATGGCGTACATGAAAGTAAACAGAATCTTATGTTCTTAATTGAACCTACATGAGCATACTTTAATAATGTGAGTTTTATTTTTGTTTTATTTTCTGACGAGCGTAATTTATTTTTGACAGTAACTAAACATTATTTATTTGATAAGTGGGAAGCGTTTTTTATTTACTTTGATAGTTTAACCGGGTAGGGTGTGCTTTAAAAGGTAAACTCCCTAAATAATAAAGTTTACAAGAAATAAATAATATGGCCATGTTACTAACCATGTTGCCTAGAACACATATCCCATAATTCATAATGAAAAGTTCATTAGTTTAGAGGTTTATCCCACACTTACATATTATTGGCGCTCACGCACCAGTCCTATTAAAATTTTATTACATAATATAACACAAAATTTGATGTCGAGCAATTATTTTCTCTATTAAATGTTCTGAAACCTGCTTATTTTTTAAGTTTTTTTTTTGGGGGGGGGGGAGTTATGGAGTAGCATCCCTCCTAAATGGTAAAGTTGACAACAAAACAATTAACCTACATTACCTGTCGTGTTGCCTAGTATATATATTCCATAATTCATAATGATCGGTTCATTAGTTTAGGAGTGAATCCTATACAGAGAAATATATATCTATAGGACGAGACCTCTTTAAGAGAATTAATAACAAGCTTTCAATCGAAGTGTAATGCAGAGTTCCGGTATCGCCGTAGAACACTGTTATAACTAGTTTACTGTGTATGTCCGCCGACTCGACATTATATAAAATGTAATTCTCTTCTTTGACATGGTAATTGAGGGTGGCTGAGGGGTTGAATACAAGGCTGCAGAGTAAAAAATGTGACTTTGTGACTGGGTTTGAATCTGTTGACCAGCAGTAATTATTATCCCCTAAACTGAAGCTTGCGTAAGCATGAAACACATGTATCTGTAGGTAAAAATTAAAAAAAATCTTTATATAAAACTATATATATATATATATATATATATATATATAGTAATCCAGGTAGGGTAAAAATCCACAGGGTAGAAATCCAAAGGGAATCAAACCGGGTTTATAAAAGAGTGCTCAATAAAAAATATAGAGCTGTATTGTGAATGCTTTTATTCAAACATGTACAAGGTTTGCTACACTGGCATGTCGATGTTATCGATCTACAGCTTACAAGAGCTGATGTCTCATCAGGCAGAAAATTATTTTTTGATTCAAAACCAGGTTGAATCAAAAAATAATTTTCTGCCTGATGAGACCTCAGCTCTTGAGAGCTGTAGATCGATAACATCGACATGCCAGTGTAGCAGACCTTGTACATGTTTGAATAAAAGCATTCACTATATATATATATATATATATATATATATATATATATAGGTGTGTGTGTGCAGATGTATGTATTCATTGTAATTGATGAAAGCTTTTTAGCAAATGATAAAGAATTCCTAAGTATCATTGAGAAATCTCTTTTCTTGGCGCTATTATTTGTGGCCCATTTAAATAGGCGCTAATTATTATATAATTATCATAACATAGCCCAACCTGGACAGGTGTCTGTTGGGAAGAGGGGAAACAAATTAATTATTTAAATGGATCGCATTAGAATAGGAAGCAATTCATTTCCATTTACAGTCTTTGAGGCGAGAAATACATTTCTCTATTAATTTCAACCCTCTCTTTCTTTCTCCCTCTCTCTCTCTCTCATTCCTTCTTTTCAGCTTATATTCCATTTTTTTTTCCATTGTCTCTATCTTTTTTGACATCTTCTGTTTTATTCTCATCAATATCTAGATTTTCCGTTTCTCTTTTCTTTTCATTATTTCCTTGTTAAATTGTTGATCAGTTCCTATTACTTGCCTCCCCACGAGGACAGAATAAGTCACAAGGTCTGTTTTTAATGTATACGGTTTCCAGCTTCCCCAATTGGATTGGGGAAAAATAAAAATGGCTTCAGCTTGGAAGGATTTCTACTTCACTGACCGAGATACTATATATCAAATTCACAAGCGGCCCCCAGTCGCCGTATGTATATCTCAGTAATGGAGTAATAACAGCGGTATTCAAAAATGATTTTTTTTCAGGGAGGTGTTGCCTGATATCCTTAAATGGTCACTCATCTGGTACTGACCAGGCTCAACGTTGCTTAACTACGGTGATCTAACGAGAACCGGTATATTAGCGTTATTATGTCGGTTCTATAGCACAACTTTCACGATAGATGTTGGCAACCTTCATGTTGTGAAGGCGGCAGGTACCTTGTTTTCAGAAAGAACAGGACCGGGGGAAGATGAACCAATTTAGCCTTCTACTCCAATAGCTTCTTTCCTCATGCTGCCCGCCTTTGGAACTCCTTCCCTGCTCCCTGTTTCGACTTGATCGACATTAGAAATGTAAAACTAATGTGAACAAGCATCTCGCTGCACAAGTCCCAATTTAGGACTGCCTCCAAAACTTTCACCCTAATTCTCAGTAGCCCCTTACGTCTACAGTGGCAACTTGCCTTGTTTGGGGTGAACTATGTTAAAAAAAAAGAAATAATAAAAATAACAGAATCGAGCCGGTTCAAAAAGCTGTAGCTTGCAGATTCATACG
>OY744522.1:127684113-127754113 GCA_963556195.1 Sepiola atlantica
TTCTGTTTTTATTACAAGTATGTAATGGATAAACATATAAAGATATGCAAAAGTCTATTACTATATTAAAAAATGAATATTATGCCTTGGATATTGTGAAACTATTTTTGTTTATTCAAACTGGTCTTAACAGCCGCTGCTCTTAGCCGCTGATTACTAATATTTGTAAACATTCCAACTCCCGTAAAAACAACATGCATAATGGAGACCATAAGAAGATCCAATAACAGGAAACAAAACCATGGTCAGAGGGCGTAGGTGTGGGATTGCTTAGAACCCCCCCCCCCCCCCGCCTCCGAGATGGGGTGGAGGATATGAAGAAACGAAGTTATAAAAAATAAAACCCCAAAAATGATAATCATCAAGATAGTGAATCGCTGAGGGGGTCATTTATACCTAAAAGAGAAGTTAAGAAAAAGATTCTAAAAATAAAAAAGAGAGAGATAATGAAGGCTTGATCATTTTTTAAGTCAACCTTAAAGGTGTCCCTCTCACTCTCACCTTGATCCCACCTTCCAATCTCATCCCAAGATCCCACCAGTCTCCCCTGGCCGACTCCCATACCCATTGACACCGGTGATTGAGTCACTGGCAGACGGCAACAAAGAACATACCAAACATTGTAAGATCAGCATGATCCTTGCTTCCAAAAGACTTTGGATCTTGCAAAAAAAAAGAGGACATGCTTTCTTTTACCCTCCTCCATACATATGCACATGCCAACAATCCCTGAAAATAAAAGAGTGAGGAAGTTTCTTTTAAAAAGAGCTTAAATGCTTTGAGGTATAAAACGGGTCTTCAGTCATTGTAGAGAAGCTTGAATCCTCTCCCTTTTTTCTAAGGATCCTTAGGGTCCTGATCTGAGAAAACACTCTCAAACCACCAACAACATAAACTATCATCTTGTTTATTTTTGTTTTCTTCTTGGTAAAGTTTAGGAATTGGCATGAATAAGAAGGACAAACTGAGAACAGAAAAATGCACACACACATAAATATATATACTTAGACTGGAGCTGATAGATTGACTGATATTTAGACTGGAGCTGATAGATTGACTGATATTTACACTGGAGCTGATAGATTGACTGATATTTAGACAGGAGCTGATAGATTGACTTATATTTAGACTGGAGCTAATAGATTGACTGATATTTAGACTGGAGCTGATAGATTGACTGATATTTAGACTGGAGCTGATAAATTGACTTATATTTACACTGGAGCTGATAGATTGACTGAAATTTAGACTGGAGCTGATAGATTGACTGATATTTACACTGGAGCTGATAGATTGACTGATATTTACACTGGAGCTGATAGATTGACTGATATTTAGACTGGAGCTGATAGATTGACTGATATTTACACTGGAGCTGATAGATTGACTGATATTTAGACTGAAGCTGATAGATTGACTGATATTTAGACAGGAGCTGATTTATTGACTGATATTTAGACTGAAGCTAATAGATTGACTGATATTAAGACTGGAGCTGATAGATTGACTGATATTTAGACTTGAGCTGGTAGATTGACTGATATTTAGACTTGAGCTGATAGATTGACTGATATTTAGACTTGAGCTGATAGATTGACTGATATTTAGACTGGAGCTCATAGATTGACTGATATTTAGACTGGAGCTGATAGATTGACTGAAATTTAGACTGGAGCTGATAGATTGACTGAAATTTAGACTGGAGCTGATAGATTGACTGATATTTAGACTGGAGCTGATAGATTGACTGATATTTACACTGGAGCTGATAGATTGACTGATATTTAGACTGGAGCTGATAGATTGACTGAAATTTAGACTGGAGCTGATAGATTGACGTATATTTAGACTGGAGCTGATAGATTGACTGATATTTAGACTGGAGCTGATGGATTGACTGATATTTAGACTTGAGCTGATAGATTGACTGATATTTACACTGGAGCTGATAGATTGACTGATATTTAGACTGATATTTAGACTGGAACTAGTAGATTGACTGATATTTAGACTGGAGCTAGTAGATTGACTGATATTTAGACTGGAGCTGATAAATTGACTTATATTTAGACTAGAGCTGATAGATTGACTGATATTTAGAGTGGAGCTGATAGATTGACTGATATTTACACTGGAGCTGATAGATTGACTGATATCTACACTGGAGCTGATAGATTGACTGATTTTTAGACTGAAGATGATAGATTGACTGATATTTAGAGTGGAGCTGATAGATTGACTGATATCTACACTGGAGCTGATAGATTGACTGATATTTAGACTGGAGCTGATAGATTGACTGATATTTAGACTGGAGCTGATAGATTGACTGATATTTAGACTTAAGCTAATAGATTTACTGATATTTAGACTGGAGCTGATAGATTGACTGATATTTACACTGGAGCTGGTAGATTGACTGATATTTAGACTGGAGTTGGTAGATTGACTGATATTTGGATTGGAGCTGATAGATTGACTTATATTTACACTGGAGCTGATAGATTGACTTATATTTAGACTGGAGCTGATAGATTGACTTATATTTAGACTGGAGCTGATAGATTGACTTATATTTAGACTGGAGCTGATAGATTGACTTATATTTAGACTGGAGCTGATAGATTGACTTATATTTAGATTGGATCTGATTTACTGATAGAATAATAGCAACCTATCATTGACTCTACATCTCCCAAACTGGGGCCTCACTATAGGATGTAGTTTTGTGTCATACCCAGGGCGGTGGGGATAGGGAGAAATTGAGTAGTAAATAGGATTATAAAATAGGGTATGTAGAATAAAAATTGGAAAAAGTGCTGGAAAATATGGATGTCATGGTGGTGGGAGTGAACACTTTACCTAAGGGTGCACAAAGCAGGTTAGTACTATATTCAAATGAATAAGAAAAATAGGGTAAAAGAATAGAAGGAAGAAAGAAACCAAAATGGAGGATTTTTTATTAAATATATTTTATTTTAATTATAAAAAGAAATTGTTCAGCTAAGAAAGACTAACTGGAAAATACATTTTTATGCAGATAGAAAAAATATCACAAAAACCAAAAAATCGATGAACAAAATATAATTTAATGGCAAATTTATTAAACGCAAATTGGTATTTTATTTAATTAACTTAAAATAAATGAAAGAAAATTTTATGTTTTTAATAAAACATGAAATTTTCTTTCATTTATTTTTATTTTTGGATCAATAATCGACTGCATTTGTAAAGTGTTATAAAAATATGAAAATTAAAAATATTTTAGACGTGTTTTTTTTTCCAGAATTCCGATTTCACAATTTTGCCTTTTCTTTTTTATTTTTTCTCATAATCTTAGTATTTCCTTTTGGTTACTTCTACCATTTACCCTTTCCCTTACTCCTACTCTTTTTTCTTATTTATACTCTTTCCGTTTTCCATTATTCCCAACTTTTTCTTTTCCCTTTACTTCCACCCTTTTTCTTTTCCCTTTACACCTACCCCTTTTCCTCCCTTTACTCCAACCATTTCCTTTCTCTTTACTCCCACGTTTTTCTTTTTCCCTTCACTCACACCCTTTCTTTTTTCTTTTACTCCCATCCTTACCATTCCCTTACTCCCACCTGTTCCCTTTTTCCCTTACTCCCTCGCTTTCCTTTCTTTTACTTCCACCTTTTCTTTTTTCCTTTACTTCCCCGATTTCCTTTTTCCTTTACTCACACCGTTTCCTTTTCCCTTTACTCCAACCCTTTCCTTTTTCACTTACTCCCACCCTCACCATTTTCTTACTCCTATCCTTACCATTTCCTTACTCCCACTCTTACCATTCCCTTACTCCCACCTTTTCCTTTTTCCCTTACTCCCACCGTTTCCTTTTCCTTTTACTCACACCGTTTCCTTTTCCCTTTACTCCAACCCTTTCCTTTTTCACTTACTCCCACCCTCACCATTTTCTTACTCCTATCCTTACCATTTCCTTACTCCCACTCTTACCATTCCCTTACTCCCACCTTTTCCTTTTTCCCTTACTCCCACCGTTTCCTTTTCCTTTTACTCACATCCTTTCCTTTTCCTTCCACCGTTTCCTTTTCCCTTTACTCCCACCGTTTCCTTGTCCTTTTACTCCCACCCTTTCCTTTTTCCTTTACTCTAGTTATCTTTGACTGACTCTCACCTCATGTATATTGTGGGTATGTGATGAACCTAATGGAAAGCATTGTGAACTCTGGAACTACCTGTACCGAGTTCAAATCCTCACACTTCTATTGTGTTCATTTAAGAAATAATATCGTGGGAAAAGTTATAAATCCACAATTTTTACCGAAATTTGGGTAAAAATAGCAACTTGTTTTCTAGTTATTGTATACAATGAAACATTTACAATGGATAATGTGCCTCGGCGTGAAATAGCTTAAGAATGGTTGCTGTGCAGACAAACCTTTTTATATATTTCAAAATAGCCGCCTACATCCAAACAGAAGTAACAGCACAGTGAAGTCAAATTAATTTATTCTTTTGTACACTCAGCTTCTGTTTGTTTCTTTTTTATTTTATTCATTAAATTCATATTTGCACGTTACTATTTTCTGTCTTTTTTATATTACCCCAAATTGTTCCTTTTCTTTTTCTATCCTTTTCTCCTTCTTCCAACATTTCCTTTTTCTTCTCTTTCTTGTGACATTTTCTTTTTTCTTCTCTTTCGCGTGACATTTCCTTTTTCTTTTTCTTCTGACATTTCCTTTTTCTTCTCTTTCTTCTGACATTTCCTTTTTCTTCTCTTTCGCATGACATTTCCTTTTTCTTCTCTTTTGTCTGACATTTCCTTTTTCTTCTCTTTTGTCTGACATTTCCTTTTTCTTCTCTTTCGCGTGACATTTCCTTTTTCTTCTCTTTCTTCTGACATTTCCTTTTTCTTCTCTTTTGTCTGACATTTCCTTTTTCTTCTCTTTCGCATGACATTTCCTTTTTCTTCTTTTTCTTCTGACATTTCCTTTTTCTTCTCTTTCGCATGACATTTCCTTTTTTCTTCTTTCTTCTTTTTCTGCCATTTCCTTTTCTTCTGACCTTTTCTTTTATTCCTTTTTCTTTTCTTCTTTCAGCATTTCCTTGTTCTTCTTGTTTAGACCATCACTTTTTCTTTTTCTTTTTCAGACCTTCTCCTTTTTCTTCTTCTTCTTCAGACTGTTCCTTCTTTTCTTTTCTTTCCGACTTTTCCTTTTTTTATTCTTCAAACCATTCCTTTTCTTTTCCTCTTTTCTTTTTCTTCATCTTCTCCTAACTTTTCCTTTCTCTACTGCCGATTTTCCTTTGCTAACCTTCACCTTTCTCCTTTTGTTCATCTTGTCCTTCCTCATCTTTACAAAACATTAATCATCTTAATATCAGAAATTCATCTAGCAAAGTATGACATTTTTTTAGGGGTGACACATCTTTGTTTGAACCTTCTGATTATTATGACACACAAAAAGTTATACTTACTTTAATTTCTTTCCGACATAAGCATATGTATGTCTTCAATGTATTTCCCCCCCCCCACGCACTCACCCACCCCTCTCTCTCTCTTTCTCTCTCTCTCTCTCTCTTACACACTCATACATAAACGAATTTCATCATATCCACTTTCAACAATACCTATATTTTCTTACATGAATCATCACGCATAAGCACACAGAGAATAACACAGGCATTTCTATACATGAAACTATATGTAATGCTTCACCACTTACCGCGATGGGTGAAAGTCCGCAAAGTAGAAACCGCATATTTAGTTGTTGAAATATATTTAAACACATTTTAAACTACTATACAGCATCCACACACTTGTACTGACCTTCCCGCATACATTTATTTTATTAGTTATGTAAAAATAATGTTTGATTTGATTGGAATTGCGACATCGGGGGGGGGGGGGGGGAACTACAAAGCCAAAGTGTAGAAACGTACGTACACAGGGTTGGCCATAAATCTTGTCGAAGATAATTACTAAACTTCATATGAAAATTAAAAAAAAAACAACTAAGCAAACTTTTATACATTAACTTATCGTGTCACATTTCCAAAGTCAGACCCAAATAGCATTTAAGTTGATAAATCAAACTTTCTTTTAGAATGTTTTAGATGAGGATTAATAATCTGTGTTCGTATTATTCGGGCTACTGTTCTCATCTTGGATGCGATTCTCACAACGTCTCGGCCGATGTAACCTCAGACTTTCTCCTGGTGCGTTTTGTCGAACTCTGGAATCTTCATGGAATTTCGAATGGAACCCTGAAGAAAATCAGAGGTTACATCGGCCGAAATATTGTTCGAATAACTCCCAAGATGAGAACAGTAGTCTGAATTATTCAAATAATACAAATCAAACTTTGCTTCTGACTAGCCAATGTTTATTTGTTATTGTTGTGCGTTGTTATTGGCAGTATAATAACGTATTTAGCTACAAATTATGTTTTTAATTACTTAGTACGGCCACGACGACCGCTACTCTGAAACAGTTTTAAATAATCACCTAAAAATCAAGATCAACATGGAGGAGAACTCATTTTCAATTGAAGAATATAATAGGAGTTGTCTACCTTAAGTTTAAAAAAGCTTCAAAGAAATAAAAATTAAAAAACAAAATAACTGCACTGCATGCCGAGCAACGCCAGGTAGATACAGCTAGTTTTTTATATAATAAGATTAGAAGAACACCCGTCCCAGGACAGGTAAAATGAATTCTATGAACAGACAGATTTGCACCACTTCTATGTCCTCTTACGACGATGTAAATCAAGACATAATGCTATTAAACCTTACGTCGAGAATCCTTATTCGAATTTTGTGCAAAATCCATTACATAAAATTGATTGTAGAAAATGTCTAAAATTAAAGACTTAAGCATTAGGAGTCTTAAGAAGAAATTGAAATTAAGGGAATCTTGCTTCATTGGTGTCTAATTAGTATGGATCGAATTCAATGCAAATCTGAAATATTTGAATTTTCAAAAGGGAAGTTGTGCCTGTATTATGCCTTTCAAAAACCCTGTAAAATATACCAAAGAAACTGAAATTTAAGGAAAATTTAATACCGATTCTTAAAAATTCACAAAAATCGGATATATCCCTTTTTGCCTGCTTTTCATAAAACTAAATGAAATTAAATATAGCCCAAATTCGGACCCTTTACGCCTAGCATCTGAATCCTGTACCTACAAATATATTAACATATAAACATACCTAACTTTATAAAGATATATATTGGTTTGATTTTGCATGTCCGTTTTGCGGCATATCAACCCTTTAAGGTGCTATTTAATGCTGAAACAATACCTATTGCAAGAAATTCATTGCATACGATTAGATGAACACAATCTTTTTTTTAACATAGTTCACATCAAACAAGGCAGGTTGCCACTGTAGACGTAAGGGACTACTGAGAATTAGAGTGAAAGTTTAGGGGGTCATCCTGAATTGGGAGCTGTGCAGCAAGATGCTTATTCACATTAGGTTTAAATTTCTGCATGTCGGTACAGTCGGGGAAATAGAGAGTAGGGAGGGAGTTCCAAAAGCCGGCAGCTCTAGGAGAGAAGCTATTGGAGTAAAAGGCTCTCCGACATCTGGGGACCTCCACAGTGAATGGATGGGATTTAGCTGATTGTCGGGTTCGTCAAGTGTATTAACGTCGAGGGGGCATCGGAGCAGCAAGTTCATCGGAGCACATTCCATTGAAGTACTTGTAAAACAAGCACAATGGTGCAACATTGTCGCGATGGGACAAGGGCTGGAGCTTGATGGATAGTAAGGGACCTATTAGATTAGATACTCTTTTTTTGGGACCTTGTCTGAGAGAAGGAGAGACTAGTGGATGGTGCACCAGCCCAGATGTAACAACAATACTCCATGCATGGGCGGATGGTGGCTTTGTAGATATATAGGATACTGTCAGGTGTGAAAAGTTTTCTAGCTCGGTAGAGGGAGCCCACTTTCTTAGCAGCAGCCTTGGCAATGTCTTCTATGTATTTGTTCCAATTCATGTTACCTGTGAATGTTAGGCCGAGGAGTTAGAACGTTGGATTCTCAGGTAATGTGTTATTTGCCATGGCAATCGGTGGTTGAAGAGCTTTCTTGTAGTTGTTGAAGTGAAGTTGTTTAATTTTCAATTACGTTTCAATTTTTTGTGATGAGGATTAATAATTGGTTTTATTTGGATTGTTTGGAGTACTATTCTCATCTTGATTTCGCCTTCATTGACTGACCAATCGCATCGAAATATTTTTTAATGAACATTTTATTTCTTACTTAATCAAACGAAAGGAATATTACGTTGAATAAAAAAAAATTATTTACTCCGTGAGTTGGCAATTAATATTTAAAAATTATTTTTTCTTATTAATGAAATCAAAATAAAAAGTTTAAATTCATATCATTCTTGAATGTTCTATCATGTCTTATTTTCTATTTGAACTTACGTCATTATTTTATTGGCCAATCAGAACGAACGGTTTATTTTGCTCTATAGCAAGATAAGAGCCGAGTGTGAAAAAATACGGTTAGCATGGTAAATTTAAACATAAGGTTAAAAATTGAGTTGAGTAGAATTTTCCAAGTAGAAGTTAGAAGAGCTACGTGTCCCGACAGTGACGTCACAGGAAGCCACTAAATATTACGGTGCGAATGAGCAGGGGAAAATCGGTCTCTTTCGACTGCACCAGCAAAGAGAAAGAGTACTCGGTTTGGATTGCTGCTGCTCCTCGACTAGGGAAGGGTTGGATGTTTTATGTGGATACATGTATAAGCATAAAACTCCAAAAGGATATTTAAACTCAATTGCATTTGTGACGTTTCTTTATTAATAAGGTTTATGTAAGTCATTATTGAGAAAAAGACGAGAGAAGAGTAGAGAAGATTGGAACCTCACCACTGCGACTACAGAAATTAGACCAGCAGATTTTGCCGGTGAAGTAGACGCACTGTTGAGATTGAAGGACGTTAATATATAAGCGTGATGAAATAAATATATATATATATATATATATATATATATATATATATATATATATATATATATATATATATATACATGGAAACACGCTGAATAAGACTTTCTACATATATCAATGCATTTTGAGGTACGCGTGTCTTTTCATTAGTAATAATGACCACATTTCATTTGAGTTTTAACTTACGAACATATACACGAACAGAGAAAGGATATTTCTGTGCAGGCAGCCACTTCGACGCTTACATCGGTGTCTCTAGTTGGGTATTTGTTTATTTTCGCTTTGAACAATCTTTGCATTTCCTTTATGTTTAACGACGCATAAGCAGACAAAGAGAAAGCAACAAAAAAAGAAAATGTCAACAATTCAAGACATGAATGCAATTTCAGATTTGCACGAAAGCTTAACCCATGAGCACGGCTCCATTCATTTTCACTTTCACATATTTCCTTTGTAACCTTTTATGATTTCGCGCTTCAATATTTTTACACTGAGTGACCTAGATATTTATAAAGATGTCCATGCATCTTTATAAGAGGTTATGTCCGTCAATGTGCCATGCCTAATTTTAAACAAGCATTTTCATTCCTAAAGAAACTGATTGAATGCACACATCTTATTTTAAATGCATCAAGCATTTCTATAAAGACCTCTGTCCTTTAATCTGTCACGCTTTAGTTTGAAATAATATTTCTGAAGTGATTCTGGAAATAGAACGATTACAAAGTTGGTAAGATTGTTTTTTATGGAAATCTGATATGACAAGGCATGAAGCCACTTGATGTAAAAAAAACATCGCTGATAAATGTGAGGACTAAGTGACAAAATAAAGGAAGCGAATGAAAATGCGTGTTTAAAATTAGACATGGCACATTGACGGACAGAACCTCTTATAAAGATGCATGGACACCTTTTGTTAGATCACTTGGTGTGAAAATATTGAAGCGCGAAATCATAAAGGTTCCGAGGCTGCCGAAAGTAAACCCTTAAAGATGCTGAAATAAAGCACATAGGAGAAGGTACACAAAGCTGAGATAAAATGGAATAGATACACACACACACACACACACACACACACACACACACACACACACACACATATATATATATATATATATATATATATATATATATATATATATATATATATATATGAAATAAACGCAGGAATTGTCTGCTGCAAAACTAATTGTATTTTTGCGGCCTGACTAAAGACCAGCTATGAAATGTGTTTATTTAACGTCAGAATAGACGGCTCTCTTAAATGCGTCAGATTCCAAATGAAGTGAAGGTCCCTTGTGTGTTGAATCGTCGGCGATCACATTCGAAAGAAAATAGCAACGTTTCTTGATGTCTTCTTTGTGCAAAAACAACTTCCAAAAGATTTTTACATCCAGCCCTATAAAATTAAGTGTCTGTTGATTGGACAAGGAGAATTTCTTGACCAATCAAATTGGACTATTTGAAAATTCAAATGAGACAGTGTAGGACAAAAGGATATAATTATTAAGAGAAAAAAGATGGAGTAACCCCTTTTTTTAAATCTTCGTTGATCTGTCAGGCTTAAGTTCGAAATAGCATTCTCATTGGTCTGCCAGGCTTAAGTTCGAAATAGCATTCTCATTGGTCGGTCAAGCTTAAAGTCGAAATAACATTTTCATTTGTCTCTCAGGCTTAAGTTCGAAATAGCATTTTCGCCAGTCTGTGATCCTGAAGTATCAAATAGCATTTCTATCAGTTTGTATGCTTCAGTTTGGAATTGCATTTAGTTGATCTGCTAGATTTAAATTTAAAATAGAATTTCCACCGGCCCATCCATCAAAATAGCGTTTTTGCTGATCTGTCATGCTTAAATTTAAAATAGCATTTTCGTTGGTCTGTCACGCTTAAATTTAAAATAGCATTTTCGTCGGTCTGTCACGCTTAAATTTAAAACAGCATTTTCGTCGGTCTGTCACGCTTAAATTTAAAACAGCATGTTCGTCGGTCTGTCACGCTTAAATTTAAAATAGCATTTTCGTCGGTCTGTCACGCTTAAATTTAAAATAGCATTTTTGTCGGTCTGCCGTGCATAAGTTTGAAATAGCATTTTCGTCGGTCTGTCACGTTTAAATTTTAAATAACACTTTCGCTGGTCTGTCATGTATAAGTTTGAAATAACACTTTCGTAGGTCTGTCATGCATAAGTTTAAAATAGCAAATTTCATTACGAAATGCACAGATTGAATAGATGCGTCTCAATCATACCCATTCTTGTTCTCGAGTTGAACAGATTTCTCTTTAGATGAATAGATTTCCCTGCTTGACACGAATACTTACATTCACTTTTAACAATATCTACATTTGCTTTTATATACATTCCAGATAGATATGAACAGAATGTACATTTTGGTAAACAAAACTAGGGAACACACAGTGCACGGTGCGTAACGTATTTGAGGACATATTTATACATAAACAAAAATGACTCTTAGAAACATATTTTTACTGAAATACAGTTTTGAGGATATAAATATATAATTTTGTAATTTTATTCATTCTAGTCACTTTCAGCTTCGATAACAAGTTTTTTGTAAATTATTTTATTTACCTCCTCTCCAGGAGGTTAGACACAAGGTCAGATGTGGGTTTTAATGGAACAGACTGGATTTGAACCCGGCACACCCAGGTCCTCAGTCCGCATCGTTAACCACTAAGCCACCGTCACACGCCCTACTTTTATGTAAAGTATGAATCTCCTACAGACTAAAATCAAGTGTTTCTTGTTCCTATTAATTATTCTAACTTTTAGGGATTATTTATTCTTAAACTTTTTCTCAACTACACTCCAAACATAGTAGTAAATTGTGTTCTGGGGAGCTAGGAGGTGAACTGGTAGCGATTATGTCATCATGAAATTGTGCTGGATTTTTTTTTATTTGTTTAGGTGTCTATTATCTAGTATTAAACGATTTTCCATTACTTTTTCTGATGTAAAATTACCTTTACTCAATCACATAAGACTTGTATCCGATGTTTTCAGATCGTTTCCTTCTGACATACAGTGTTCTTTTGCAATCGAGCGTATAGAGCTTCTAGCATTACCACTAACGGTGTGCTGTACTTGCCGAATAAAAGCAGGTGTTCTAGTGCTATCAGTGCGTCTACTACGCATTTTACGTTTTGATATTGGTGATATCTTTCTATCTTAAACTGTAGCCTGTTGCGAACTTTGGAAACTAAAGATCAAGCGATTTTCAAAAATGGTTCTATTTTTAAATTGATATATATATATATATATATATATATATATATATATATATATATATATATATAGGCAGCATCTTCTCTTGCAGGCAAGTATTGTTGAATATAAGAGACAACTCATGTCTAGATATCCTTTGGTAGATCCTTTCAATAGTCCAAATTAGGATCTTAATTTCGGAGATGAATTGGCTGATGAATTTACCATAGTTTTGATTTGTAACTAACACATGGTCCATACCTGATTAACCTCATTTCCCCGAAGATGGACCCAGATGGGGTCGAAAGTATTTGGGAGACAAATCCAAACTATGGCAAATTCATCAGCTGATTCTCCTCCGAAACCAAAATCCTAATTCGGACTATTGAAAGGATCTACTAAAGGATATCTAGACATGAGTTGTCTCTTATATTCAACAATATATATATATGTCTGTGTGAGACATTATATATATATATATATATATGTCTCACACAGACGGTTTGTCCAGGACAAGCGTGAGAAGAATATAGTAAAGATGATACATTTAGGTGTGAAAATCACAGATGGTGTTACAAAATGAAAGACTATGTTAATTGTCCCAACACCATAGATAAAGAACATGTATTGACAGGGTAAAGATAGATAGAGATACGTGTGGGTATGTAAAGTAAATATGATTTTATTGATGATATTTGTGAGCCTACATCTGCGACCAGTAAAGAGAGTCTCAAGACGACTGCGGCCAGTGTGTGAATAGCGCCTGACATAAATGGTGTCAGAGTTGTGAAACCAAGCAAAGATGGAAAGTGTCCGGTTTTTTAAATTCGCACATAGGCAAAATTTAGATCTATTTTATTTCCAGATGACGAAGAGGGCATTCTCCATTGGCTAGTATAATTCAGGGGGATAACTAGGATTTAATCCAAGAGAGTGATAATTCTGAGCCAACACGGTCATTATTTTCCGAATAAACTAATACTATTCATAAGTATTTTTAGCTACTCCCTCGTCTTATTTCTCTATCGAGTATTAGTAGAATTTCCTGATAAAATATTACCTGTATTGCTTTGTTCTTGGAGTTAGCGCTTCTTTGCGTTGCCTCCCTTCAGCTATAATTCTTCAAGAATGCAAGATGAAATCTGTCGCATGCGCTCTTGTTATGAGAAAGTTGTTGATGCATTTGGAAATTGAATTAGGATCCACATGCCTACACTTTCCCCCTAACTCGCAGGAAGATGAAGAATTCGCTTAGGCGTAGAAATCCGCATTCAGTACCGTTACTGGCTGAAGATGACTGGAGAATAAATGCAAACCAATTTTTACAAAGACAGATAATTAGGTTATCGTAATTACATAAAAGTGTTGTTGTAAATGAGGTTTTATAATAAGTGGAATACGGGCACAGAAGTAATATATATATATATATATATATATATATATATATATATATTTGTATGCATTTATGTATATATTTATGTATTTAAATCAATACATTTGTACGCAGACCACACACACACACATTGAATTGAATAAACCTATCACACATGAAATAGTTTTTACAGTCATCTTTCTTAAACTCGAATAATACCCAGAACGGGTAAAATAAATTCCTTGAACAGAACAGCTTTGCACCATTTTTATGTCCTCTCCGAAGATGAAAATCAAGATATATAATACTAAACCTTATGTCTAGAATCCTTATTCTAATTATGATCAAAATCCATTACATGATTTTGATTCTAGAAAATGTCTCAAATGCTTATGCTTAAGGTGTCTTAAGAAGAAATTGAAATTGAAATATATAAACGTATAAATATTCACAACATTATAAAGATAGAAGTATAAAGTGAAATTGTCCATATTTCATTGACCGATATAGCTTCAGACTAAAGGTACATACTAAACCTCTATTATGTAAGATACTGCACAGATTGTTACATGTTATGAACAAAAAACGTTTCTTCTTTTTTTTTCGAATTGATTTCTTACTTGTTATACTATGCGATAAAACGTTTCCGTTGTTATTACTAATGTCATAGAAGTAGTTGGAGGATATAACCTTATCTCACTTCAAGTGCTCTTCCTGCCACTCTAATCACTGTGTGCTATTTTTATAACAGTATTTTTATGTGTGTGGGCGGGAGTGAGTTACACCAGTTGTCAATAATTTTTCTGGCTTTCTCATGGATTTCATGATACTGCCAGATCAGGCTGTCTGAAGATTACGGCTTCCTAACCAAAAATGCACCAAACATTAATGTTATTGCTTTTTCCTTTCCCTTTGCAAAACTCAATCATTTTCTGTAAGCCCCCCCCCCCAAAAAAAAATTCCTTTACAAAACAACCAAACTAAACATAATGAATAAATATTTGAAGATATAAAGAACTTGAACCATAAAAACTTTTACCAAAATGACTAGATTCGGCATTAACTAACCTGAAAAGGTTTGACATGTCGTAAAACAAAACAATTAAATCACATCAAATCAATCTCATGGCCTTCAATACTCGATGACGCAATAAACACACATCTTCATGTCATTTCTTTACTGATATACTAAGCATACTCTATAAAATATTTTCGGCATTTTCAAAGTGAGGCCCAAATAGCAATATGTGTGACATATCTCTTTTTTATTCGGGCTAGCCTATTTTCTTCTTAGTTTTCTCCCACTATGTTCTTGGAAATAATATATTTTATTTCGGTTGATTTTTTTCTGTAAATACTTAGTCCACTCCTGCTTAAAATATACATCATAACATGTAATAAATAAAGTAGTTACTTTTATGGGGCACAATTGACTTTTAGCGGTTTTGTAGACTATAAACAACAGACATGCATGTATAATGCAGTTCTGTTTTTTCTTACAACTCCCCAGCTATGCCAGGTCGGGACAGCTAGTATATATATATATATATATATATATATATATATATATATATATATATAGTCATCCACAGTTACATTGTTTTGCTGTATCACAGCTCTTAAGTGTGGCTAGACAAGTCTCATGCCGAGATCAGAACTTGGTCATCTACTAGACAGTCGGCGCTTCTAGCCATTTGGCTGTCTGTCACAAGCAATGTGTAAGCAAAATCCCAATACTTATATCAACGCTATCAACTGCTGAATAGTGCTCCATTTCTTTACACAAAGAACTTTGTATTTTCACTGATAGCAGTTGACGATTTTACTTACCACAGTGCTCAATCCAAGAAAAGGGGCATATGTAGGCATCGGTAGACAGACTGTTTTGATGTTTCACAGCTATTGAGTTTGGCTAGACAGGCAAATGCCTCAAGCCGAAATCGAAACTAGACTGCATAGTAGAGAGTTTGTGCTTCTAACAATTCTCCACTTGCATATGAAATTGTACGACAAGTTTGATAAATCAAATCCGATGGAGGTCCTAACCACCAAAGTGAATATTGCCAACCGCTATCAATTCTTGGACACACCTTTAAAAATGGATGCATTGTTGAGTAGGTAACTCTCTCACTCTTTCTTTCACTCCCTCTCCCTCTCACTCCCTCTCCCTCTTTCTTTCACTCCTTCTCCCTTACTCTTTCACTCCCTTTTCCTCTTTCTTTCACTCCCTCTCCCTCTTTCTTTCACTCCTGCTCCCTTACTCTTTCACTCCTTCTCCCTTACTCTTTCACTCCTTCTCCCTTACTCTTTCACTCCCTGTCCCTCTCTCTTTCTCTCCCTTTCTCTTTCTTTCCTTCTCCCTCCCTCCCTCTCCCTCTCTCTCCCTCCCTCCCTCTCTTTCCCTACCTCTCTTTCCTTCCGTCTCTTTTTCCTTCCCTCTCTCTTTCATTCCTTCTCTTTCATTTCTTCTCTCTTTCCCTCCTCCTCTCTTTCCCTCCCCCGCTCTCTCTTTCCCTCCCCCTCTCTCGCTTTCATTCCCTCTCTCTCTTTCATTCCCTCTCTCTCTTTCATTCTCTCTCTCTCTCTTTCATTCCATTTCTCTCTTTCATTCCCTTTCTCTATTTCAACACCTTGTCTTCTCTCCTCTCTCTCCCTCTCTTTCCTCTCCCTCCTTCTCTTTCCTTTCCCTCTCTCGTTAATGGAATTGCTGAAGAAAAAAGTAAGCAAAAAAAAATAAAAATTCTCACCTTCCCGCCCACTCGGATCACTCTTGTCTTAAACTCGACTCTTCAAATTTCCCTACCCCCCTCTAACCATCTCTGCAGTCACTCGCAGTTCAATCAAAAAGGAATTGATTATTGGCTATTGATCGCGGGACACGAGGAGAGATGCCCCAGCGGAATACTGATTCAATACCACTTTCCCAGATCAATACAATCAACACTTGGCCATACATCAGCGTCGATGTCTACGGCTTCAACTATATACGTACAGACGTTGTGGCATAAAAGCATATGCCTTACCTGTTCTTCGCTCGGGTACACCAACCAATGCACACCGACTTATAAAAGTAAACGGAGAGGAACAGATTTGCATACAGAATAAGTATTGACTGCACACACCAGTGGCAGCTTGTGGTTTTAGGGGAAAGGAGGGCTACTTTAGAACTGTGAGAATTTTTTTTTTTCATGAGTCACAACATCAAGGCCAAAGACGACTCGATGATGATGATTAACGTGATGAATAGATTGTTACTTGAATTATTATTCAGGGGATTTTAATCTTTAACTTTTAAAATAGTTTGTGTGAAACATTCAAATCAAATATTTTTTTAAAAACTTATCGCTTGCCTAGTTATTCTTATTTATTTTAAGGATGAAAAGAAAGAAATTGCTAGTCAGAATAAAATATCGATTTGTCAGATGTATTGCTACTTTTGATAATCCGTCAAGATATCTTTATATATTAGATAACTAGCTTTTTCTACACCTATCTTTTGACCTCTCTTTAACCTGTGCACGTCTCCTGACCTTTTAAATCTCTCTTGGCTTCTTAATAGCACCACATATTTTTAAGAATATTTAAATTTTATCCGGTATTAATTTTTATCCTGTTAATTGATAAGGTAAATGATAGTGGATGGGATAAGTTCAGGGAACATCTGTCATTAATAACCAGCAGGGCATTATAACTGTTTATCAAGGGAAGAGTCTGTCAGGCATGTGTATGCAGTGTGATGATGTATGGAAGTGAAAACGACCGGTGAGGGTTGAGGACATGCGTTGCATAGGGAGAAATAATATGACAATGATACGATTGATGTGTAATGTGAGTCTTAAAGACAGGCTTAGTTCTGATGATCTCAGAGGAAGATTAAATCTGAACAGTATAGGGAGATGTATGCAGAACAGGAGACTTTGTTGGTATGGTCACATTGAGAGAATGTATGAGAGTTCTTGGGTTTGTAGCTGTAGAACAGTTGAGATAGCAGGGTCAGTTGGCAGGAAAAGGCAAAAGAAAACATGGAAGGAAGTGATGGAAATGGACTTGAGAGAAAGAGGGATAAACACCTAGTCAGAGATAAGTTAGTTTGGAATTAATTTTTAACATTTTTTGCCAACATGTAAAACAGGCGTTAAACCGAATATGATGATGATGACCACATATTTTAAGAATATTGTAAAAAAATTGCAACACATGTCGGAATTTAAAGAATATGTACGGTTCATCTATTCATATTATTTGGATTATTCGGACTACTATTCTAATCTTGGGTTTTATTATCACAACGTTTCGGCCGATGTAACCGCCTACCTTCTTCAGGTGTGTCTTGTCAAACTCAGAAATGTATACATAATTTCTAACTGGTTAATCCACAGGGGTAGATTGTTCTCGTTCTATCAGTCATGATCGGATAGCTTTTTAAGTAATTTTTATTTTTATTCTTAGCTAGTATCGCCTTTAGTGAGTATTGAACCTTCAATCTCCAGATGACTGTCACTTTGAACTGATTATTACTTAACACGTTATCTGTTGCACCACGTGTCCATCTCCCACTCTATAATAAAGAACAATGTGTATTTATTAGTATGTATGTATATATATATATATATATATATATATATATATATATATATGTACTACCATCTCATCACAAAAAAGTTAGCAAGTAAAACACATGCTAGCACCGAACGAAACGATTTCAAGTGGTGAGGGGAAGTGAGAAATCAAATAGTAAGGTAAAACTTACATCGTCACACAAAATAAATTGGGAAAGAAATCCTCCACTTTATAATAAAAATCAACGATGGTTGTTTTTTTCTTTGCGTCATGAAGAATAATAATAATAATTTATATATGAAAAATTAAATTACTGACGTTATTCTATGATTTTATATGAATATTTTAATTACATAGCGAGATAAATAGCGAGTGCGAACACTGGCTAAGCAATTTTTTTTACGTCATTTTTGACAATTCTCTTCTACTTCATGTCATTATTGACGGAGCTTGTTCACTCGTGCCTATAATAACACCCAAGATGAGAACAGTAGTCCGAATAATCCAAATAATCCAAATTATCAATCCTCATCTAAAAAATTCTGAAACATATTAATTGCATTGCACACTAGGCACCTGAACATTCATTACTTTCCTGGCAGAGAGAGTGGATGCTCTTTCATCCATTTTTATTTCTCACTTGGTTAATCTACACGTTAAGTTGCGATGCTATTTAAAAATGACTCGTTGTGTTTTTCCGATTTGTACAAAAAATGCACAATTTAGAAATTTGGTATCCACAGAACTGATATTCTTTATCTTTAATCCTTTTTGGAGAATGACAGGAAGCAGAAAACGGAAAGAATCCTGGAGTGATGCCTAATTTGATGACACGACAAAAAGCCGAGACAACAATGTCTGCCGTCATATTTGATTAGAGTAGGAACAAAAATGTTCAAAATGATTGCAAGAAAATCGAAAATAGTAAGACAGACTAAAACGTGCCAAAAAAAAAAAAATGACTTACCAAAGAAGAAAAAAAAGTTTTCAAAAGTTTTGATATTTGTTTATTTTCTTCTTCTTTTTTTCGTGAGATTGTTCGGGCTTTTTCTTGGATTTTTTTTCTCCTCTTCCTTATGTCTGTAGATATGTTGGGATTGCCTTTTGTCTCAAGACAATTTTGAAAATTATTTTCTACTTCATGAAATTTTTATCGTATATTCAAGTTTACCATTATGAATGCATGAAAAGGAACATATAACATATAAATCGAGATATTTTCTGACAAAAACAAGGTGTCGTATCAAGTAGAATCTGTTTTAATTTTTAAAAAATAACAGCTGTTTCTTCATAGCTACACAATCAGAGCATGAATAATCACAAAGTCTGAATATTCACATTTACAGAAAGAAACATTTAAATAATATAAATAGAAAATATTTTGTGGCGTTTGCTATGGGCATATTTTCATACAACTACTAAGCTATACTCGGGTATTGAACAAGTCAACATGTTTATACATATTATATTATGTGATAATATAATATATTAATAAACATATATAAAACAATAATAGATGTAGCTTAGAGTTTTATGATAAGCCATATTTATCATTTTTGCTATAAAGCTCTATCTGAACTGAGCTTTTGTGTGTGCAATATTTTATAATTATCAATATATCTTCTAGATTTCTATATAAATATATATAAAACTCAATGTGTGTGTATGATGTTTGTGTGTTCCCTATAGAAAGAAAAGTTAGAGAATCTGAATAAAATCAAAAAGTGTATTCTTGTGTAAAATTTACCGGGAAAGACAATAGAAGTGTTCCCAAATCTCCAAGTTCACTCCTAAGGGAGCTATGAGGACATAACCCTTATAAAACTTGAAATATAGCGTATTTTTATGAAATTTAAATCTTATGTATAAAATTTTCTAGGGAAGTCAATGGAAGTGGTTACAAATCTATTAGTGCTCTCCTAACCTAAGTGAACTATGGTGGCCGAACCTCCTTTAAAACTTCAAATATATCCTATCCTGA
The DNA here is from genome assembly GCA_963556195.1 of Sepiola atlantica. Taxonomy (NCBI): domain Eukaryota; kingdom Metazoa; phylum Mollusca; class Cephalopoda; order Sepiida; family Sepiolidae; genus Sepiola; species Sepiola atlantica. Next base: position 127,704,212 of record OY744522.1, read on the forward strand.
TGAAATTTATATCATACGTATAAAATTCCCCAGGGAAAACAATGGAAGTGGTCCCGAATCTCTATGTTACCCTCTATGTGCCGAATATCTATGTGTCCCTACCTCTAAGTGGCCCATGGGGACATAACCCCCTTAAAACTTCAAATAAGTATATCCGATTTTTCTTATGAGTATTATTTTAAAAGTCTACTAGTTAAGATAGTATCAGACTGAAAACATCGAGTGTGCAGTTTCGATTCTACCCCCTCCTCCGATTAAAAAAAAAAGTTATATGAAATCAAAGAATATATTTTTCTTTTTTTTAATGTAATAACATGTAAGTGGAGAATTTTGGTATATTTAGTACGTAACGTCTCTTCATCTGTCTGCCTACACCCTTTCTCTTTCTCTCTCTATATATACTTAGATCTGTTTACTTATCTGTCTGTGTGCATGTCTGTCTCTAAAGAAGACATACGAGGAAGTATACCTTAAATATAAGTGTATTCACATATACAATTTGCATGTGAACATAATGGAAGGGGTTCTGCGTCTCTGGGATAATGATATTTTTCTAACATGTTACACAATGAAATTAATCTCTTTATAAGCGTTAGATTAAGCGTATTAAGATATATCTGAATAACTCAGTGGGTAAGATATCTAGCTGACAGCATCAAGGTTGCTGTTAAAGTAAACTCTCCCTACAATGATATTGCTTATGATGCTATTCCACACTCTAACCCGGGAAAAGCCGGGTAACCCTGCTACTATATATATAAAAATCGAATCCTCTCGGTTATCAGTGTCATAAAATGTAGACAAATGAATAAAACTTAATTTTAAAATGAAATAATTTTTTCCACTCACATTATCAAGATGTTTAGCTTAGTTGGTAGTGATTAGTATTCGGGTTTTGAATCTCAGTGTTCAGCGCTCATTGTGTTTAGCCACATTGATGAGTTGTGAAACAACGAAACAGCTATCAGTGGGTGACTATATTTTAGTATTTCTCTATTTTATAAGTTTATTATTTCCTTCATTTTACTTCATTATATACGTTTTTATTTATTTATTCATCATTTTCTATTTTTTTAATTTTCATTATTATTATCATTATTATTATTATTATTATTATTATTATTATTATTAGAATTAATATTATTATTATTACTTTTACTCAAGTTCATTATTTTATTTTTTATTACATTTATTACTATTTTTATTATTATTATTTTTTTTTATTCTTATTACTATTTTTTTAACAATTTCCTTTAAACTTCTAATTTTACTTAGTGCAGGTTTAAACTGTAAAACCTTTTTATTATGATAGGTTGTGGGCTGATGTTTCTTGAAATAGTTCTGAGATGAAAATCTCTTCAATTTATTTAATGGTGAATTTATCAATTAGTTAATTTTTTAACTATTGGTTCTCATATTTTTAAATTTTCTCCTTAAAAAATCTGTAATTGTTCAAAAATTCTTTTTTCGATTATATTTGTTATATGTATGTTATGTAAACAGTCTTTATTTATTTTATTGCACGTTTGATATAATTGCTTTGTAACCGGTTTTAAACGAATTGTAATTATCATATCCTAACCCTAATCCCTCAACCTCTCGAATTGCTGTATAACTGAGTGATGTCTGCACTGTAGTCATGATGCTATGTTTTAACTCCGAACTTGATGTGTATCCCCTGTGCTGCTGATAAGACCTGATATTGATAAAAATCCATATCATCTCAGAAACGATCGTACACAAAATTGTTGTTTATGCTGAATTCTTGGGACGTAGGTCAAAGAAATTGTTATGAATTGATTTACTTCATATCTATAATATATATATATATATATATATATATATATATATATATATATATAATTATTATTTCATGTATCCACATAAAATGTCATGATGAGATAGAATCTTTTATGTGTCAATTTTCAGTATTAACTTCAACAGTGCTCAATACGTGAGTAAATCTAGGTAGAAAGTTATGAAAATATATTTATGGCAATTAAGCTACACGCCTTCCGCGTTTCATCCCCGTAAGGAATGGTCAGGCTAAAATGCATTTTAGCGTGACGATTCCCTATGGGGATGAAACGTGGAAGTCTCTGCGTAGCTTAATTGCCATAAATATATTTTCATTACTATATATATATATATATATATATAAGTAAAAATATATTGATAACATGAACTAAAAACCAATATTTTTTCAAAAGTGCTCAATACAAATTAGAGCTTTATTAAACAAAATTAAATAAACATTAGAAACAGTTTACACGGATCAAGAAAGGTTTTGGTGCTTACACGTCTCGTTCAGGACTCTATAAACGTTGAAACGTTGGTTGATCCGTATAGACTGTGACTAATGTTTATTTAATTTTACTTATGTATATATATATATATATATATATATATATATATATATATATATATATAAACTCAGTCTGATGATATCAATCCAAGTCTGTCTGGTTCCAATCTATCTCAATCACTTTATCTCAGCAAGCATCCATATTGTCTTACAAACTCGGTACGTCTCATTTCATTATCCATGTGACACGAGTGTACGTTGTTTGTTTTTGCCGACCTCATTCTAAACTTGATGACATCTTCCATGTATTGACCTTCGACATTTTCCTTCTCTCTGGCCAATCCACTGCAGCCGACAACACAATGTCATGATATTTGGGCCAAAGGCTGGTCAAGTACTTCCATGAAAAGCTCTAAAAGTCTGATTGTCCATATCTTCCATGGACAGATTAGGAAAAAGATTCTTTTTATGCATCGTCTCTTGCGGCTTCCAAGACGGGGAAAAATTAAAAAAAACGTACGTTCGTGTCGTTGCTCTTCTTCCGCCATTAAGAGATACGATTAAGAAGTCTCTGCACAAAGACTTTCCTTAATAGCACATTCATATATATATATATATATATATATATATATATATATATATATATATATATATATATATATAGTATTAATCGATATGAATTGCATCTTCATCTGTGTTGGTTTTTATGCTATACTGAATTATCTTACTATCTTACGTGTATGTTTGTGTATATACTATATATATTGAATGTGTGAATATATTATATACGTATATTAAATGTGTGTATATATATTGTACTTATATATAATGTGTATTATTATATGCGTACACATGTCTGTATGTGCGTACATATGTGTTTATATATGTAAACATATATAATAAATGTCAGCTATGGTAATGCTCATCTAAAGTGTAGACAGCCATATCATATGTAATGTGTGTACATGTATGTACTATGTGTGTACATATGTGTAATGTGTATGTGCATATGTGTAATGTGTGCAAATATATATGATTTAAATTGCAGTCACACTCTTTCAATATATATATATATATATATATATATATATATATATATATATATATATATATATATATATACAATAATATTTATAAATAAATATTTATTATTTTAAATACCTACAAACATCGATGTTTTATGCTAACGCAATCTTCAGTGTAGGAACCCCGATCACAAATCGCCACTGATTCGTAGTCGAGGGTCTTATCCCATCGGCCATAGCCAATTAGTTAGTAAATGGAGAGCAATTTTAAATGTAAATAGCGAGTCGGCGGCTAGATACCAAGCAGTATATATATAAATATATATATATATATATATATATGTAATTTGTGTGTATATGCAATGTGTACATATATACGTAATTTGTGTGTATATGCAATGTGCACATATATACGTAAATTGTGTGTATGCAATGTGTATATATATATATATATATATATATATATATGAGAGAGAGAAAGAGTGTGTACATATGCCATTGCACCAGCATTTGATATACATCAATATCATCTGAGATATTTTGTGGTAAGAATAACTGATGACCGGATTCATAAACAACCTTTAGACGGGCAGTTAGCTGAAGGGAACGTCCACCACACAAGCCTAAAATGAGGTATAAATAAAGCATAAAACACTTTGATGAAATCAAATCTCAAGATGAATGGCTCGAACATGTTAGCCGTTATTGTGAATTTGTATGAGAGAGTAAGTTTTTAGTAGGGCGGGAAAAACATGTTCACTCTACATATGTTTAATTAAAATAATATCAAACGATGGCAATACACGGGCATGAGTTGCAGCCATCATGTATATATATATATATATATATATATATATATATATATATATATATATATACGTTTCATCTTTCCAGAATTTTCTGTGTAGAGATAACTGGTTCCGCTAGTCGAACGATTCGACTCCCAGACAAGTAGATATGTTTATATGTAAAACTTTCACTCCTAAATTAATTAACCAATCATCATGAATTTTAGACACAGCTGTTAGTCGTAAGGGATCCAAATGTGGCATATATTTAGTTTAATTTAGTTTTATGTAAAGGGAATAAAAAAGGGTGCTGAACCCATTCGTGAAAATTCAGATATCTCATATTTTTTTAGAAATATTTACAATATCTTACATCAGCTAATAAATATTCACCAAATGTCGGTTTCTCTGAAGTAATTTAAAGAAATTTTTGGGGTCATAAGTTGGACACAAATTTCTATTTTAAAATTCAAATATATGAGATTTGCATTGAATGTGATCCATAGTCATTAGACACCAATTAAGCAAGATTCTCTTAACTTCGATGTCTTAAGACCCCTTAATCTTTAGCATTAAATGTGAGACATTTTTAGAATCAAAATCATGTAATGGATTTTTATCAATATTGGAAGAAGGATTCTAGACATAAGGTTTGGTAGCATTATATCCTGATTTTAATCTTTGTGAGGGGGCATAAAAGTGGTGTAAAACTGTTGTTTAGGGAATAAATTTTACTCGTGCTGGGACGAGTATTCTACTCATGTATATATACACGATGATTGAAGAGGCACATATAGTCAAACAGATAATATATGCACGTGGGTTATTAAAGGTGTGAATCCTCAAATAAGACAATGAATGAAACAGTATTAAATACAGATTGGTAAGTTTGCAAATTTTTTTTTTTTTTTTTTTTTTTTACATGGTTCACCCCAAACAAGGCAGGACGCCACTGTAAACGTAAGGGGCTACTGAGAAAAAGGAAAAGGGGGGAAGGATTGGTGGTTCAGCTTAAATTGGGATCTGAGCAGCGAGATGTCTGTTTACATTAGTTTTAAATTTCTGCATGTCAGTACTGTCGGGGAAACAGGGGGCAGGGAGGGAGTTCCAGAGGCCAGCAGCACGAGGAAAGAAGCTATTTGAGTAGAATGCTCTCCGGCATCTGGGGACCTCCACAGTGAATGAATGAGATTTAGTAGAATGTCGAGTTAGTCTAGTGAATTTACGTCGAGGGGGCACCAGAGCAGCACACTCATCGGAGCATAATCCATTGAAGTATTTGTAAATAGTGCTCAACATCAAAGCTATAGAGTTTTTTGATGATAACAATTGTGAAGTTTATGGCGTCGTGGTGTTAACCAATTTGTGAATAGGTGGAATCATTATTTGTTTTTAAATGTTCTAAAAGCAAATAAAAAAACATACATTTTCACGTCATAGGAACCATTTCTTTTATTGATGTCATCATTCCATGTCTGAGATTGTTGAAAACGTAGAAACACAAGTTTTGGGGGATTCAAAAAAAAAAAGAAGATTATTATTTCAAGTATGAATCGTTTTTTGTTCATTCAGTAGCTTGCAACATTCGTCATATTTTTCCCTGAGGAGGATCTTATTGATCGAAACGTCGCTTATATGAGTCAATAAAAACTTAATTTGAATATTTTGTCTTTTATAATATATATATATATATATATATATATATATATATATATATATTGTTTTTGAAGCTTTGCATCCATTGTTACATTTTCTAACAATGAGATCATGCGCGTTTTTTTATTATTATTACATATATTTTAATTTGCCTCTTCAGAAGTTGAATGCAATTATATATATATATATATATATATATATATATATATATATATATATATATATATATATATATATATATATTTATTTTTTTATTTCATGTATCAACATAAAATGTTATAAGGAGATATAATATTTTATGTATCAATTTTCAGTATTTACTTAAACAGTGCTCAATACGTGAGTAGGGCTAGGTAGTAAGTTATGAGAATATATGTATGGCAATTAAGCTATACAGTGACTACTGCGTTTCATCCCCGTAGGAAATCGTCAGGAGCCTGACAATTTCTTAAGGGGATGAAACGCAGTAGTCACTGTATAGCTTAATTGCTATACATATATTCTCATAACTTATATATATATATATATATATATATAATGAAAGAGATATGAGATACATAATCCGACACTTGACAAAAAGTAAGCGAAATACCAGGAGGTACTGAGGAGCGTGGTGAAGCCCTGCATGAATAAGGTCGCCGCCGAACGCCCTTACATCTTCCAGCAGGACTCTGCTCCTGCACACAAGGCCAGACGGCCCAAGTGTGGCTGTTCAACAATGTTCCTCACCACTGGTCGTTGGACTTGTGGCCGCCCTTCTCACCTGACTGCAACCCCATTAACTATATCATAGACGACTGCAGTCATGGAAGCATTCGCGGCCATAGACAAGGACATGGTCGCCAAAGCATGTGACTCATTTTTCGCCCACCTTGAGATGGTCGTCTCCGCCTGCGGTGGTTGACATTGGAAAATAATGTAGTATGTAACTCTAACTGTTGCTAGATAAACTGTCGGTTTCTTGCATATAAAACTTTAGTTGTTGTTGCCTATTTTGTTTGTTTTTTTTGTCTATTGTTGGAATTTGCTGCAACAACCTGTATATATGAAGAGAGATCTGATATATATATATATATATATATATATATATATATGATAATTGTTATTTATTTTATTTGGGGAGAATGAAATGCATTTCATTCTCCCCAAATATGATCTGAGGTTAAGATCGGATTCTAATTCTGCCTGATGAGATCTCAGTTTATAGTAACTGTTGATCGATAACATCGATATGCCAGTGTCGCAGATTTTGTACATGTCTGTGTAAATAAAAATTATCATATATAAAGCTCTATTTTGATATTGAGAACTTTTTATAAACCCGGTTAAAATTCTCTGGATTACCACCCTGTGTATATTTTTTACCAGGATTATTACCATTATTATATATATATATATATATATATATATATATATATATATATATATATGAGAGAGACCGAAAGAGAGAGAAAAACGATATATATATATATATATATATATATATATATATATATATATATATATATATATATATAATGTGTTTATGTACATTATTGTGCTTGCATTTTGCTTATTATTCATATATATATATATATATATATATATATATATATATATATATAATGCTGAATAATGATACCAATCAAAAATGAGATGTAAGGAGAAGTGGTTTGCTGCGTATCTACCTTAGGGGGCCTTTTGGAAAATTAGTCAACACGCACACACCTTCCACATTTCCCCACCACTTCAATACTCCAACTCATCTCCCCTCCACACTCTCACCCCCATCGTTCTCAGTTTCTCGCCTTCCCACCCTCGACCGAGCTCTTCTCATCACCAAGTATGCAGTTTACAATCTGTCTTCGCGTGCGAGCACAGATCTCAATTTGAAGAACTTTTATAATTAGCGTTATCTCTGTGAAAATAAAAATAACAATCGGAAAAAGGGAAAAAGAAATTGAAAATGTATTATTATCATCATTATTATTATTATCATCATTATTATTATTATCATTATTATTATTATCATCATCATTATTATTATTATTATTAGTCGTAGTAGTAGGAGTATGACTACTAGTGTCTAAGTGCTGTCAATAATAATGGAAATCAGGTTGGGCCATTTATCGCACTGGCAGTGAGATTAAAACGCCAAATTCATATTCAAAATAGAACAATAGGCTTCTAAGATACTGATCAGGTGTATGCAGTCGACGTCCTAAGTTTAACTAATTTGCCTATTGCTTTGCAAGAGTACATCTCAGTAATTAACTGTTCGGTCTTATTGTTTTCTAATTCAATGATTGTTTTTCATTTAGTATAAAACATAGTTCTATTTTTTCATATAGCGGATATAAGCTTAACATTTTGGGTGAAACGAGTCTTTCCTGTCCTGTTTCATCAGTTTACTTCCGGAGGTTGTGATCTAGTGCTTTCTACATTGTCAATTAAAAACAAAGCGTCCCACCCCCAACAACACACACACTGCGACCAATCAAACAAGTCAGTGAGTATTTCTCTTCACCTTACATTTATTTCATTACAAAATTAAATTCCACCATAATGCATTTCGGTTTATACAAAAACAAACTAGCCATTTTTTTTTTTTATTTAATTGTAAATTAAAAATAAAGACCCCCCCCCCTTCTTCCCCTCAAAACACGCACACACCTATGGGCAGTAAACATATCTAACATCACTAATAAATAATAAATTGTACTTAGTTTAACACTTTACCGATTATCAGAATACTACTTGGCTGTTCTCTAATGTCTGGCATTATTCCTTAATGGTTAGCAAAAGAATTAGAGACCAGTCAGGTACACTTCTGATGATCGGTGATACCGTGAAACTGCAATAAAATGTTAAGCTAAGTACAATTTACGGTCATGGTAAAGATTAGCTTTTGAAATTGAGTTCTGGTTTCTGCTTCACAGACAGAAAAACGGTGTCAAGGCAGAAACGGTCCCCTCTGATTAATGATGATCTTCCTTCCAGATAACGTGGTACGGTATCTTTTGTTTATTAAATTGTTAGGTGAAAGTACAGAATAGTTAACAAAGCCCCCCTCTCCATTATAAGAAGCGCTTTCTAAATAATAACGTTATTATTTCGGCACGATCCGTAAACTGCAGAAGTACCTTCTTTTTTTTTTCAAAAACAGTTTATAATGAATTATATAAAAAATAGTCCATGCGTTTTACCATGACTTCACGTTATCTGAAAGAAAGATAACCAGAAGGGACATTTTCTGCATTGTTACAATCTTCTAGTCTGCAAAGCGGCAGCCTAGACTGAATTTAAGTATCTAATCTTTACCATAACCCAATTTACTTTATTATTATTAATATAGCTCGATCTGATACGATAGTAATCCTTTTATTTGTCCAAGATCTGCTGTCTTGATTCACACACATATTTACCATTCTCTCATATATATATATATATATATATATATATATATATATATATATATATATATATATATATATAGGGTGGGCCAAAATAAGGGTCCTATCTTTGAATTTGAATAACTTCCACAAAATAAAAGTTAAACTCACCAAACTGTATGTGTGTGTAGACTGACCCTTCCGAGATTTTTTGAAATAAACAAAACAAATTTTAGCCGAAAAACACTTCTTAAAACTTACAAAAACTAAAGTATTGTTTTTTACACTATTTTGAGTTTTTTAAGCAAAAATAACGTTTTCTAAATGAGGGTACGTTCCTTAGGGCTAATACGGCTCATGCTTACTTCGGAAGGGGTCCTTTACTTATTCTAAAAAATAAAAATAAAAAAATCAATAAATAAAAAAGTTATGAATTTTTAAAAATAGGACCCTTATTTTTGCCCACCCTGTATATATATATCACATCTATATTTCTCTCGATATATATATATATATACATATATATCTCACATCTCTATTTCTCACTATATATATATCACATTTCTATCTCTCCATATATATACATATCACATCTCTATTTCTCTCTCTCTCTCTCTCTATATATATATATATATATATATATATATATATATATATATATATATATATATATATATCACATCTCTATTTCTCACACATCTCTCTATATATATTTATTTATGTATATATACTTATATATATATATATTTAAATATATATATACACTTTTTGTTATTGTTTTCAGCGATAATTAACTAATTATATATTTCGCCAACCATGAGCGTATGGAGTTGCCTCCCTTATACATACGCACGTGTTCTCCCTGTATATTCCCTATTAACCTACTTTAAGGGACGTGTACAGTGTGTATATACATATATATAAATTAATATACATACATACATATATATGTATAATTTTATATTATTTATTTACTTATATTTATTTATCTATAAATAAGTATATATATATATATATATATATATATATATATATATATATATATATATATATATATACCAACTACTGATAAATGGTCATTCAGACACAATTCTTCAACCGAACTGAATCAAAAGAGCAAAACGTTTGTACACATAAAGGACTAAATATCCTTTCAGATAGAGCTTTATAACAATAACTATATTTGATTTACAAGTATATGAATGAAAAATACTGACCCTCACCCAGATATTTTTGTGAGAAACAGATACAAAAGTTACTACTATTTATATGCTTAAGTGTCAAATTTGTAGGTTCTAACGCTCGTTTTTTTCCTACTAAGTGTGTACTCATTATAACTCAATATATAATACTTTTTTTTTTAATGATATTTCACCCCAAACAAGGCAGGACGCCACTGTAGACGTAAGGGGCTACTGAGAATTAGGGAGTAGGTTCAGGGTGTCATTCGAAGTTGGGAGCTGTGTAGCGAGATGTCTGTTTACATTAGTTCTGTCTTGTTATAGAGTGGGTTGGGCAAGGTGGGTGCTTGTTAGGTGCCAATAAGCTCACACAACCAGTCCATTAGGGGGTTGTGGCCTCGGGTAAGCCCACCGGAGATAACTGCAGGGTCCCTTTCTATGCGCGACATGGCACATACAACTACCCACGGTATTATACAACTGATGATGGAGCAGCCGTTCTTAGCGCTACCCAAGAGATTACCCTCCTGTCCTGTCAGTCAGAAACAGCAGCCAGACAAGCCGGAACAAGAGCAAGCCAGACTGGTCATGTAAGACTTAGTGACGAAAAAACTTTCCCTAAGTTGTCCAAATAGAGAATAGAGAGAAAGAGAAACGGCGTTCATTGTCCTAGTAAGGAAACAAGGCCAGGCACTGAGTGTTTTGAGGCGTCCCAGCACTGGTACCTCTGCACCTGGCTAATAGACAAAGAAGGAGTGCAAGGGTCGGCGATAGGCAAAATCTGGCGGTCGCATATCTTGGAAAGAACTCAAACACGTGGTTGCTATGAATCCATTAAAATACGAATACAAATCTGCATATTTTGCAACGTTATTACTACGAGGAAGTTTTTTTCTTAAAAAACAAAGCCATTCTTACCCCTAGCTAAGGTGCTAATAATTTATGCACGTAGACGGAGTGTATCTACATCTCTCACACCGCATTTGGCACAAGGCCTGTAGTTGATGAGACTAGACCAACGTACAAGAGGTGGTGCACCCTGGGTTCTTAAAAACTGCCTGAGTAGCCCCATCAGCATTACCCGGTGAGGGAACCTCAGGCAGTTTGCTATAAATTAACTCCTTCCCAAGCAAGAAGGCAAGGACTGAGACGGTGCACCACCTCGAGTTGAACAGAACAAATAAAATAGCCGACAGAGAAAAGGCCATCAATTTTATAGTGCCCCAATCTCTGTCGGATTGTCGGGGACAGACTCTCGACTCGTATGATTGGCGTACGAACAGTGACAGATTTCTCCACCGCAAATGGAGTGCTTACTTCTAGCATTTGCTATTCCTAATTAGTCACCCATCCAGGTACTAACCAGGCTAAACGTTGCTTAACTTTGAAATACCGGTTTGTGTCGAATTACCAATGTGATTTAGTCGTTATAACTATAATGAAATTATTTTCTGTCTTTTAAAAAAGAAATGGTTCTTTATTTTTGCAATTCAATTTATTGAACATTTCATATTTCTGTTTATCCTTTTCTGTTAAACATTATTTTTTTTTATTTTAGATTATCGAATGTTTTAGTTTCTTTTTTACCTTCACTCATATCTAATTATATCAAATTTATTATTCATTTTACTATGACTATGAATATTGCAAGGAGGACCAATAATTCTTTCTTTTTCTCGATGTCATTGTCTTTTATTTTGTATTCGTTCCTGTTTACCATTCTGGATTTTACACTTTTGAATATTTGATTAGTTCTAATTATTATTTCATGCTTTTTTCGTCGTCTTCTTCTTCTTATTATTATTTTTTATTATTTTTATTATTATTATTATTATTATTATTACTATTATTAACAAAAATCATTTTTAATTCTCCTTGGCATTCTTAGATTAAAGTGTTATTCATTCATTTTCAGAATGTCACGATGCCCATTTAATAATTTATTTCCAATTTTCATCATTACGTAGAGATTTTCCAGTGTGTGTTATCGTTTTAATGGATACTATCACAGCACGTGGAATCTGTGATGGCAAATTCAAATTCTACCGGATCTATCTATTCTGATCATTTGAACACTACTATTGTTGTGAAAGTTACTGGGTGACCCGCGTCCCCCCCAACAAAAAATGCCACCTATGTAATAGTTCACAAAATTCACAATCCTTTCTGCAATCCAACCATATTTGGTACAAATAAACTTCAGTCTCTGTCTGATTTGTCCACTAAGTTTCATAAATATTCGACAATCTTTGTTTTATTATCATTCAGTGATATGCGGGAACACTTGAACGATCGTCTCATCAGCAAGAGGTCTGATACTAAATATGCTTTAAAGGATAATATCTATCAAAACAATTCCCAGACTGAAGAGGAACATCACACTCAAAATGATTGCAGCACCAGAATTATTGACAATTTTCCTGTTGTATCCAGGCATGCTTATCCAGGCATCTTATTAACTATATGAATCTGCAATATGGCTAAAACAGTAACTCGTTTTCAATTGAATACATAGAGTAAGTATTGTTTTGGCATTAAATGGGGTTGATATGCCATAAAACAGACAATCCAACCAACTTGAGTGTGAATATTTCTAAAAATGCTCCATCCTACAGAATCAGCCTCTCTGTTGCACACGCACAAAATAATGCATATACACACTTTAACACTATAACTATTGAATTTAGCAGCCAGTTCCTAGCTGTCTGACCAGTTGAGCTAGAATCAAATAAACTGAAATAGAAGCTCAGAAAGTTGGTTCATAAGCAGACTAAGCCATTCCATTATGCTTATAAACCAACTTCCTAGGCTTCTATCTCAGTTTCTTTAGTTTGAACTGAACTGGTGAGACAGCTAAGCACTGGTTATTAAATCCAATATATTTTAACTCAGTCTTTCCTTATATCTTCTACCACATGTCAGGGTTGCTCCCAGTATTCAGATCATTATCAGCACTGATGTTTAACTTTTTGTTGCATAATTTATTCTTCTGTTCATTTTCGAATTAATGTACATTTCTTTGGCCCCATTCCAAATGCTTCACCATCAACGGCTCAAACTATCACCTTCTTTGCCATTTTGCAGAACGTTTTGATACCATTCCAAGTGCTCAATCAATAATCGGCACAACTGTTACCTTCCTCTTTTACAGTACAACGTTTTTCAGTTTGTTAGAACTTTTTTGCTTCAGTTTTTATAGTAGACTATTCCAAGTGTTCTACTAACAATTAGCATAACTGCCATCTTCCTATTATACAAGATTCATCAGCTGTTTCCAGCACCATTTCAAATGCCCTACCAGTAAGTGACAAAACTCTCACCTTCTTGTCCTACAAGGCTTTTTATGACTATTCCAAGTACTCCACCAACAATAAGGACGACTGTCACATCTATTTCCAATAAGATGTGTCAACCTCTTTGGGATCGTTCCAAGTACTCTACCAACAATGGGCATAAATGTCCCCCCCCCCCCTCCCGTTCTACGAGGTTTATTAGTCTTGTCAGGCTTTTTGGTACCATTCCAATTGCCCTTACCAAACAATAGGCAGATTTTCTTTCTCTTTCACTTTTAATCTGTCATCTTGGAGAATGGTAACCTCCTCTGCCAGACCCTGCCCCCCCCCCCACACACACCACTGTTTCTTGCCACTGTCATGACTGCACTATGACTGTTTGTGTATTTATTATTTCTTTGTTCACACTATTATTGTTTTATTATTATTATTGTTATTATTATTATTATTATTATTATTATTATTATTATTATTATTATTATTATTTTGTACTTTTTTACATTCTTAATATAATTATGATTGGTTCAAGATCAAGAAATACAGATTAATATCGCTTTTTTTTAATTTTTTCAAATTATTTGATTATATCTTTTTCCTCCGTCTGTCTGTCACAGTTAAGCTTGTAATAGAATTTTTAGATGCGTCCATATATTACTATGAAAGGATATGTCCGTCTGTCAGTCACGCTTAAGGTTGAAATATAATTTTTAGATGCGTCCATGTAGTGCTATGAAAAGATATGTCCGTCTGTCAGTCACGCTTATGTTTGAAATATAATTTTTAGATGCGTCCATGTATTGCTATGAAAGGATATGTCCGTCTGTCAGTCACGCTTAAGTCTGAAATATAATTTTTAGATGCGTCCATGTATTGCTATGAAAGGATATGTCCGTCTGTCAGTCACGCTTAAGTCTGAAATATAATTTTTAGATGCGTCCATGTATTGCTATAAGAGACTATGTCCGTTCGTTTGTCTGTTACAGTTATGTTTGAAATATCATTTTTATATGCCTCCATGTATCACTATAAGAGGATATGTCTGTCTGTCATGCTTAAGTTTGAAATAATATGTTCGTTAGACTACCATGTTCAAGTTTGTAATAGATTTCGTTGGTCTGTCAAACCTAAGTTTGAAATAACTAAACATATTCACCACTAAACAGGCAGATTGAATAAACGTATTGCATTTCCGATGCGTCCTTGCATTTCTATAAACGGCATTGTTGGTCGGTCAGTTGGTCATGCTTAAGTTTATAAATATTATATTCGTTGGTCTGTCACGCTTAAGTTTGAAATAGTATTTCTATCACTACATGTACAAATTCTATAGACCTATCTTAGAATATCAATTCTTGTATTTATTTTATAAGATTGCTTTTGTATCGTTTCCTTCATATTGTTTTATATACAACTAATTTAATTCGGGATTTAATTTTATTAAGAAATTTTGGGGTTTAAAAGTTTTTGGAATTTTTTAAATAAAATTTTCATTTATTAAAATTTTTATTTGGAGGATTAGCTTTTAGATTGTTTAATTCTATTTAATATAAATTTTACTTTGCAATTCATATTATTATATTATTTCACATTTAATTTTGTAAATATTATTATTAATAATAACTGGTAGGGTTCGTAGAAAGTCCATGGTTAAAAGGTTTTAATTTTATCGCTTACTTTATTAATTTTAATTAAATATCACATAATAATCTTTTCACACTCGCGTATATATCAGCACGTTTGAATTACTGTCTTCCATCCCTCATCTGTGGGCATCCCTCTTGTAATGCTATTCACTTTTACACTGCTTCCTCTTTTTTTTCTCTCTATTTCTCTCTCTCCCTTCTCTCTTCTCTCTTTCTCTCTTCTCTCTTTTTCTTTATCTTTATCTTCTTTCTGCGTCTCTCTCTCTCACGGATGAGAAGGAAATATTGTTTTATGATAGAAAAAGAAAGACGAACAATTGAGAGAGTGAGAGACGGAGAGAAAGACATAGAGTGGAAGAGAAAGACACAGTGAGAAAGAGAGGGGGGCAGTAAGGCACAGAGTGAGATAGAAGACGCAGAAAGATACATAAAAAGACACGAAAATGAAAGAGAAAGAAATGGAGGAAGAGAAAGACGCTCAGAGAGGGAGAAAAAAACACACTTAGAGGGAAAGCGACAGTAAATCACAGACTGAGAGAGAAAAAAAACACAGGAGACATATAAAAAGACAATAAAATGAGACAGAGAAAAAGACACACTGAGAGTGCCTTTCGGCTAGGATCAAAGTTCAGTATCTGTTCTGATACTTTATCTTTTTTGTCCTCGATCATTTGTATTTGTGCTATCCAGTGTGTTCTTTTTGGGGGAGCTGGAATTTCCCCACATTAAAAACAAACCTTGTGTCTAACTCTGCCCTCGTGTGGAGACAATTAAATAGGGACATCTTGAGAGGGAGAGGTACAGAAATACACAGACACCGAAAGAGAGAAGGAATAACATGGAATAACGAACAGAACGATAGATAGAGAGAGAGGGGGGGAGAGGGGGTGATAGAAAGACAGAGAAGGTAGTGGAATTGAATAAACGAAATGGAGCAATAGCTTTCGGGCACGTTCTAAGAAAGAACGTTTAACGAAGGTTCGCCAGGATGGTTGGAATTGTGGCAGTACAATCCGATCTGCCTGTCTTTTAATCGATTTTGGATTTTAGGGTTCGGTTACCAACGCTCAGCGATTCTTGGGGTTCGGCCGAGAAGCAGAAACGAAGGAATTTTCCCCTTCTTTGTTCTGCCGTATTCACTGCATTCTGATAACATTTAGACTCACAATCTCATTTATTTAATACCTGTGCATAGAAGAAGTCAAAACAATTACTGTTGACTTACATATTTTGAATTCGATCTGTCATCACCGGCCAGTGTCTGGTCGACACAGCTCACAACGTCTTTCCCTTTCTCTGTCCCTTTCTCTTTTCCACTCTCCGTTTCTTTTCTCTTTCTCTCTTTTTATCCTCCTCTTTCTTCTCTTATTTTCTTTCTCCTTCCCTTTCCTCTTCTCTTTCCTCTTCCCCCACATTATCTATCTAATCGTTCTCTTTTTCTTTCTTTGTCCCCTTCTTCACTTTTCTGCTTCACCTTCTCTTTCTCCTTCACCTTTTTCTCCTCCTTCTACTTCCTGCATCTTTCTTTTTCTCATCTTTATCTTGCATCTCCTCTTTATCCCCTTTCTTTTTCCTCTTTTTTCCCTTCTCTTTCTCCTTCTCTTTCTCCTTCCCATTCTTTTTCTACTTCCCCTTCTCTTTCTCCTTTTCCTTTTTCTTTTCCTTCTCTTTTTTCTTTTCTGTCTCCTTTTTCTTCTCCTTCTCCTTCTCATCATTCCCCTCTTTATCCTCTTTCTCTTTCTATTCCTTCTCTTTCTCTTTCTCCTTCCCATTCTCTTTCTCCTACTCTTTATTCCCCTTTTCCTTCCCTTTTTTCCTTCTCCTTCTCTTTCTCCTTCCCATTATTTTTCTACTTCCCCTTCTCTTTCTCCTTTTCCTTCTCTTTTTCTTTTCTGTCTCCTTTTCCTTCTCCTTCTCATCATTCCCCTCTTTATCCTCTTTCTCTTTCTATTTCTTCTGCTTTTTCTCCTGTTTCTTTTTCTTTCTCTTTCTCTTTCTTCCCAATTTCCTTCTCTTTATTCCTTCTCCTTCTCCTTCTCTTTCTCTTTCCCATTCTCCTTCTCCTTCTCCTTTTTCTCCTTCTTTCACTTACACTTCCCTTTCAATTCGAAAGTGTGCTTTAAATCTCTTTAAATATTACGAGATTAAACAATTGTTTAATGCTCTGTACATGACCATAAAGGTTGATCACATTTTGAAAAGATCAAAAAAATACTTTTTCCAAATATTTTTCCATTTTGTTTTAATTTTTTCTGCTAAATTTAGAATCCAGAAGTGATTCTCTTGAAATAAACAATTCTTGTTTTCCCTTTTCTTTTTCTTTCTAATTTTAACCACACATTTTGTCATGACCTCGGCTATTCTTTTCGAATTTAGCATTTGTGCCATTGCTTTTTATTTTGCCTTTTTTATTTAGAAGTTTTTGGTTTCTCCATATTTTCTGTAATTTTGTTCCTCTTTATTTTGCTTCATTCACATTAATTTTTCTATTTTCACTTTCATACATTCGCAATTTCATACTTTAACACTTGTCGAATTTCATACTTTTCTATTTTCATGCTTTTTCACTTTTGCCCTTTTCTACTTTTGCCCTTTTCTACTTTTGCCCTTTCACCCTTTTCTACTTTTCCCTTTTGCCCTTTTCTACTTTTGCCCTTTTTCGCTTTTCTACTTTGCCCTTTTGCCCTTTTCTACTTTTGCGCTTTTTCCCCTTTCTACTTTGCCCTTTCGCCCTTTTCTACTTTGCCCTTTCGCCCTTTTCTACTTTGCCCTTTTCTACTTTGCCCTTTTCTACTTTTGCCCTTTCGCCTTTTTCTACTTTGCCCTTTTCTACTTTTGCCCTTTTGCCCTTTTGCCCTTTTCTACATTTGCCCTTTTCTACATTTGCCCTTTTCCCCTTTTCTACTTTGCCTTTTCGCCCTTTTCTACTTTGCCCTTTTCTACTTTGCCCTTTTCTACTTTTGCCCTTTCGCCCTTTTCTACTTTGCCCTTTTCTACTTTTGCCCTTTTGCCCTTTCCTACATTTGCCCTTTTCTACATTTGCCCTTTTGCCCTTTTCTACTTTGCCCTTTCGCCCTTTTCTACTTTGCCTTTCGCCCTTTTCTACTTTTGCCTTTCGCCCTTTTCTACTTTTGCCCTTTTGCTCTTTTCTACTTTTGCCCTTTTCTACTTTTGCCCTTTCGCCCTTTTCTACTTTCGCCCTTTTCTACTTTTGCCCTTTCGCCCTTTTCTACTTTTGCCCTTTCGCCCTTTTCTACTTTTGCCCTTTTGCCCTTTTTCTATTTTGCCCTTTTCTACATTTGCCCTTTTCTACATTTGCCCTTTTCTACATTTGCCCTTTTGCCCTTTTCTACATTTGCCCTTTTGCCCTTTTCTACTTTGCCCTTTTTCCCTTTTCTACTTTTGCTCTTTTCTACTTTTGCCCCTTTTCCTTTTTCTACTCCCACCCTTTCTTTTGGCCTGTGTGTGATCCAAAAAGAATGAATATCACAGTATTTTTATGCATAAGATTCACTCCTAAATTAATTAACTAATTATTGTGAATTTAGGAACACTGTTGCTAGACGTATTGGTGAGTAATTTCGGCTCGAGATCATACTCAATTAAATATGTGAGTTTTGTAAATGTATCTTTGGTTGTTTCTGAGTTTTAGCCGGGGACACACAGACAGAGAAAAACGATAACTGTATATCATAAATTGTTAGTCTTTTTTTTTAATATTGTTCCATTATTCTACTTTCGCTTTCTAGTCTTATCTTATTCCACAGAATGCTACTCTCCCTCCAACTCTATTTTCACTTTCATTTTGCTGTCTCTTTCCATTTGTCAGTCGTTTTGCAATTTTACTTTCATTTTCAACTTTTATGACATTATCTACTTTCATTTTCGCTTCATTTTATTTTTCGATTGAAAAACTCCTTTGATATTTTCCATTTTTTAATGTTCACATCTATTTTCCTTTTGCATTCCTCTCTCGTTTCACTTCACGAGATAAATTATTGGACGCACAAATATACAAATGCTCTAATAAATAATAAATGTCTCTTGTGAATGTAGTATAATCAGCTTATTTGAACATTTCCAAACATTCGAAATTGCAATAAAAATTGTATTAAACTGACGTTTACAGTGTTAAGATTACATACATGTATATATAAAATTCGGTATGTGTATATGTTTAGATATATATATACTAGAAGAATACCCGTCCCAGGACGGGTAAAATGATTTACCTGAACAGAACAGTTTTGCAACACTTTATGTTCCATTATGAAAATTAGAATAAACATATAATGCTACTAAGCCTTATGTCAAGAATTCTTATTCCAATTTTGATCAAAATCCATTACATGATTTTGATTCACAGAAAATGCATAAAATTTAAGGCTTCTAATGACTATGGATAAAATTGAATGCAAATCTGAAATATTCGAATTTTTAATATGAAGTTGTTCCTATATTATGGCCCTTAAAGCTCCTTTAAAAGACTCTAATGAAACTGAAATTTGGGGAATATTTATTAATACCTATTGTTAAAATATTAAAAAATCTGAGGTTTCTGAATTTTGAGGAAGGGCTTCCACCCCCTCTTCGCCCCATTTGTATAAAACAAAATTAAACTAAATATAGGCAATATTACAGCCGCGTTCCAAATCCATAATGATCGATTAATTAGTTTAGGAGTGAATCCTATACATACAAATTCATAAACATACACACATAGCTAATTTATATAGAGATATATTTCTATATAGAGGATTCGCTCCTAATCTAATGAACTGATGATTATAAATTAGGGAATATATATATATATATATATATATATATATATATATATATATTTAATCCAGGTAAAGTAAATATCCACGGGATAGAAATCCAAAGAATTTAACCGGGCTTATAAAAAGTGCTCAATATCAAATAGAGCTCTATGTATATGATTGTTTTTATTCTATGGAATACTATAAATTTTGTACATGTCTGTTAGAATAAAACACACACGCACACACACATATATATATATATGTGTGTGTGTGTGTGTGTGTATTCAAACAGCATTTTCTCATTTATGCGAACATTGTTAAAAATAACAGAACTCGTCTGTTTAATTATACCTTTTTTTTTCAATTTTTCTGATGGTCTTTTTTGTATTAAAATATTGATAGTATATATATATGTAAGGTTATTTTTTTCTTTTTAAAATTCTCTACCTTCTCCAGCTTTTTTTGTTCATTTGCTTTTGACACCTGAGGATGATTCGACGAAGAATCGAAAACGTTCATGAAACCTTTGGAACATTTATATATATATATATATATATATATATATATATATATATTAGTCCGACCATGTGTCACATCCCACAGTAGTAAGATGTGACACAAGGTCAGAAAGTGGGATTGAAAAGCCAGCGCCCTAAAGGTAGAGCAATCTGGCCTACAAAAAATGTCTGGGTAGCCCTGTCGCCATTCCCCGGTAAGGGCGCCTCAGGCGATTATTAATAAACTAACCCCTTCTCAAAGGGTGAGACAGCAAAGCCAGGGACAGTGCACCTCCTAGAACTGCACAGGACAATATCTCAGACCGGAAGAATTAAGGCCCAAATCCAAGACGGTACTGGTCTATAGAGTGTAGAATCCATCGAAACAGATACTACATTCTGATTTTAGCCAAAAGGCCAATGAGATGGGTACATTATTTGTTTTGTAAACTTTACCATTTAGGGTGTGTGTCCCTTAAACTCGATCCTCCCACCCCAGAAAAAAACCTTTAAAATAAACGAGATACAGAAAATTTAATAGAGTAAGAATTGCTCTACATCAAATGTTAAGTGATATTAGTAATAAAATTTTAATCTTTTAACGGACTGCACTGGTGTGAACATGAGCCTCAATAAGATATATGTGCAGGGAAAACTCCTAAACTAATGAACTTATCATGAATTATGGGATACATATGCTATGCATCATGGTGAGTAACGTAGCCATATTATTATTATTATTTTTTTTTTTTTGGTAAACTTTATCATTTATCTGAAACCGCACCCTACACCCCCTAAAAAAATGAATATTAAAAACTAGTGTTATATATAGTATTAGTACCCGTTCTACGACGGGTATTCTGATAGTATATATATATACAGAATGTTAAGTCTGCAATATCTTGGATTTAGTTAGTTTGTCTGGGGATTTAAACTGCATTTTACATTTTTTTTTTTTTTAATGACTCAGAGCTTCTTTAGACTATATATTGGGTATTTAGATCTGTATGGCTAGGTTTCCTTCCTCTTATCTAATTACTTTTCTGGTACCAAAGGTACTTAAGCTTTATTTTTTATTTATTTTTTAATGCAACTTTAATTCCTATATAATTTTATTGCTAGCTACCATATTGCAGAATGGTTCTTGGATGTAGTGTTTAG
The DNA here is from genome assembly GCA_963556195.1 of Sepiola atlantica. NCBI lineage: Eukaryota > Metazoa > Mollusca > Cephalopoda > Sepiida > Sepiolidae > Sepiola > Sepiola atlantica. The sequence goes on from OY744522.1 coordinate 127,725,895, forward strand.
ATAGTATTATTATTATTTTTATATATTTTTTTATTATTGCTTTAATTAATGTTATTTGATATGCAAATTACTATATCATACGGTAGTCTTAAGGGTAATATATTATTATTATTATTTTATCATTATTATTATTTATTTATGTATATATTAGTGATATTTTAAGCTGAATTATTTCGACACTTGATTATTGGGGAAATGGTCGTATAATCAGCACCATTGGAGAGCCATGAATATTATAACTGTCCTGTTTTTAAATCTCCGAAACAGTTACATGGTAAACAGCTGATGATCCCCGTGTTAATATTAGACGCTTAAGGTCTCCTGTTTTTGTTTCACTTTTAGATAATTAACAACCCCCCCCCCCCCCCCATTTTTTTTTTTTTTTTTTTTTTTTTTACTTATATTTTTTCATTTATTAATTTTCCAACGAATGTTAAGTCTGCAATATCTTGGATTTAGTTAGTTTGTCTGGGGATTTAAACTGCATTTTACATTTTTTTTTTAATGACTCAGAGCTTCTTTAGACTATATATATATATATATAATAATCCAGATAAAACATCCACAGGGTAGTAATCCAAAGAATTTCAACCGGGTTTATAAAAAGTGCTCAATATCAAATAGAGCTTTTATATATGATTATTTTTATTTACACAGACATGTACAAAATCTGCGACACTGGCATGTCGATGTTATCGATCAACAGTTACTATAAACTGAGATCTAATCAGGCAGAGTTAGAGTCCGATCTTAACCTTAGATCATATTTGGAAAGAAAGTTTATAACTGTTGATCGATAACATCGACATGCCAGTGTCGCAGATTTTGTACATGTCTGTGTAAATAAAAATAATCATATATATATATATATATATATATATATATATATATATGTAACGTTAGTTGGAGAGAACCCAACAGAATGCTCGATTATAAAGAAAAATTTGAAAATAAGAGCGTAATATAAATTAGTAAAAAAATAACAAAAACAAAAATAAGTTGGGATGCAAATATCGTAGAAAAGTCACACAACGCGCAAGCCGCTATTTTTCGCGGAGACAGACATAAATAGAGGCTGAAGAGAGTTCGGCATAGGAAACGAACTATAGGTCCCCTTTGTTTGGATTTGAAACCGACGGTACCGATGTTGTTCTGATCTTCTATAATACATATATAAATAAATAAATAAATAAGTATACATATATATATATATATATATATATATATATATATATATATACATGGACGGCGGCACCGGGGGGTCGAGGGGGGGGGGCTCAAGTCCCCCACTTTTTTACTTGCCCCCCCCACTTTACGGTCATCAATAATGAAGTTATATATGCATGTGTTTAACCGGGGCCCCCCAGTTTTTAGGAGAGCCCCCCCCCCACACACTTTTATAACTGTACCGCCGGTCCTGATATATATATATATATATATATATATATGTGTGTGTGTGTAAGATATATTTAGAGGATATTATTCCGGTAGAATGTATAGGTAACAAACATGGAAATAGAGGAAAAGGCAAAAAAGTCTAATAGAAACAAAAAGACTGTAAGACAGTGTCAGGATTTGATTCAATATTTCACTTTAAGCCAGAGCTTTTTTTTTTCAAGAATAAACATGATATGCATATTTTGGAGTTACTACTCCCACCACGCCATTCACTGTATAAATATTTACTGTTATTTCATCATGTTTATTCTTGATAAAGCTCTGACCTAGACCAAAATATTGACTGTTAATTTAGTTTTGTTCATATTATAAGTAATGAGAATAAAAATTGGATAGAATTCAATATTTATTAAATCATCAATTGTTCAAACAAGGGTAATATAAAAATACTTTTTCCTTTCCTTTTGTTTGAACAATAGATGATTTAATAAATATCCCATTTCATCCTATTTCTATTCTCATCACTTATCTACTTATACTACTGCTCTATCTCGTATATCTATCGAGTTTTGACTATTCAAGATAGGATATAATTTAGAGATATAACCTTTATCTTTATTTTCATATTTCACACACACACATATATATATATATATATAGTATATATATATATAAATTATATCTAAAAAATGATACATATATGCATACATGTTTCAGCTAAGTAAACACACACATATATATACTGCAAGCATAAAACTTTTACCGAAATGACCTGATTCAGCATTAAATAACCCGAAAAGGGTTGATATGCCGTAAAAAAAAACAACCAAACCAAACCTAGCGATTACTTAATTAATCAAGTTCAAATATGTTTATAAAATGAACTTGATCCAATATTTTTTTCAAAAGTGCTCAATACAAAGTAGAGCTTTATAAATAAAAATTATATAAACATTAAAGCAGCCTACACTAATTAATTTGTTTCTGTACCAGGCGTACATAATACAGTGCTGTCTGCTTCGACATATATATATATATATATATATATATATATATATATATATATATATATATATATATATATATATATATCCTCAGTATTTCCTCAAAGTAGTGGATATTTCCAAATGTTCTTCATCAATGTAACTGATTCTTTCAGAATTATTACTGTTATGCTCAGAATAAAATATGTATTGGTCATCCATCTTGATAATCCAGCCAATTTCCACGATAACACTTTCTTACTCATCTTTGTCCAATCTACTAAGTAAACTAAAATACGTTTCTTAACTTGGAAGGCTCTTAGATTTGGTGTTTATCCCTTACAACGTGAAGCGGAACGGATGTCTCGAGCGATCCTCGTGACAGAACACTAGTCTGTCACTGGTTTTACTTCCCAGTAAGGTCAGTACCAAGTGATATACCTGGATGGAGTGTTTGCTTATAACGCCTGGTATTTTCAAATTGTCACGAATCTAAGTACTGACCAGACTCAACATTTCTTAACTTTAGTGATCTGATGGGTATCAGTGTTTCAATTCTATTTCAAACTGAAATGTCATGCACCAACGAAATTGCTATGTAAAACTTAAGCATGACAAACTTATGAGATCTATATACTCTGATGTTGTTACTTTTCTTATTTGCTTGTCACCATGCACACTTCATCTGTCTACAGGAATGTGTTAGATGCTGGGAAGAAGAGTGGATAACATAAATAAAAGGCAGAATGATAAGATGGATGGTGGGAGGAATGAAATAATCTAAATAATTAAGAGGGAGGAGAGAGGGATGCTATATTATGACATCACAAGAGAGTTTCGTAACTATTTGGAAATTCCAAAATATTTTCATGAATATTTGGAAATTCCAAAATATTTTCATGAATATTTGGAAATTCCAAAATGTTTTCATGAATATTTGGAAATTCCAAAATGTTATCATGAATATTTGGAAATTCCAAAATGTTTTCATGAATATTTGGAAATTCCAAAATGTTTTCATGAATATTTGGAAATTCCAAAATATTTTCATGAATATTTGGAAATTCCAAAATATTTTCATGAATATTTGGAAATTCCAAAATATTTTCATGACGATTTGGAAATTCCAAAATGTTTTCATGACGATTTGGAAATTCCAAAATGTTTTCATGACGATTTGGAAATTCCAAAATAATTTCATGAATATTTGGAAATTCCAAAATATTTTCATGACTATTTGGAAATTCCAAAATATTTTCATGACGATTTGGAAATTCCAAAATGTTTTCATGACGATTTGGAAATTCAAAAATGTTTTCATGAATATTTGGAAATTCCAAAATGTTTTCATGAATATTTGGAAATTCCAAAATGTTTTCATGAATATTTGGAAATTCCAAAATAATTTCATGAATATTTGGAAATTCCAAAATAATTTCATGAATATTTGGAAATTCCAAAATGTTTTCATGAATATTTGGAAATTCCAAAATGTTTTCATGAATATTTGGAAATTCCAAAATGTTTTTAGAAATATTCAATAATAGACTAGTTTATACCTGCTCTTTAAGAAGTGTTGGTACAGTACCTGGGTATGTCGATTTCCATCTTTACCTAACTCCTACCGCTTTATAGCTAGTACACAGAAAAATATTTGTGAAATTTTGTGGAAAAAAATATGCTACTTAGTATCGGCATAAGAGAGAGTAAGTAACTACGATGAATGCATTTACATATTGTTTTTACTGACAAATTACATTAGAAATTATGTTTTTAAACAAAAATAATTAGCTTTGAACAACTTCCAAATACCCTTTATGTTTACTTGTTAGGATTATAAAAAAGATCACTTTGTTTAAAAAAATATTCATCTAATATTTTTATATTATGTTAATTTCTTTAAATTTATAAAACACATCCAGTTTGAAAAGAAATCCTTTCGACTTAGATGAGATTCAAATTCTGGTATTGACATCGTAAAAACTAATGCCTTAGTAATGTGTACTCTGCCTATTCATTTTTTCTCAACCGATCACGTGTTTCTATTAATGTACGAACAGACAAACTCCCCAAATACTAGAACTTTTTAATAGTATATAGATAGACAACAAAATATTGATCCAATGGTTTGCGGGTAGTCTAGTTGTTATTTAAAACTGAAGCATGATAGACTGACGAAATTGCTATTTCAAAATTAGGTGTGACAAGCTGACTGACATGGCTAAACTAAGGTACATCATTTGAATCAACAGATTTATGTATGAGAATTCGATTCCACACTTTGACGGACAGACGAAGGCAGATCTAAAAAGCAGAAACAAAAAAGAACTACCATCTCAACCCAAAAGCAATCCTGTAAATGGTTTCCGCTTCGTATCACCTTTACTTCAAATGCGCCAGAATCGATCTAAGTAGATACAAACGAGCACAACAGGTAAATAATTAGATAAACAAATAAATAAATAAAAGTGAAATTAAAAAAAAAGAAAGGGAATCCATGTCCCAAATTCTTCAGGTGATTTTCTTTGGCTTATTCAGCTTGGGACTAATATCCACGGATCGCTGAATTTAGAAAACTTGCCAACTTAGGGTGGGGGTTGCCAGTGTACAAATGTTTTCCGGAATAAAATGGTCATTTCGGGGCCAATGGAATCAAATTGAATTTTGCCACAAGTTCCAGAGTGCAATTCTCTGTGGAAATGTCGTTTAGGCATCCGAATTTTCGTCAAGAAGAACTCTGAAGAACACGGCAATGCTGGTTGGGCGGGATGAGTTAATACGGAAGGGTTGGAAACTGACGAGAGGACGGGAAAACCGGCCATTTCTTTTGAATACAGCTAATGGTCGTTCAAAAGTGGACAATTGGATTTGAATCCGTCAAACGGAAAAGGAGGAATAAGATGATGAAGCTACCGCTGCCATTGGCTATCTTTCCGAGAATGGGCAGAGAATTCTTGGAGATTGATTCTTTACGTTTTTATTTTATTTTATTTTATTTTTTTCTATTCTTTTAGGGGTTTTCGTGAGGTGGGGTGGTGTACGGACAAGACTATGAAGCATTGTGTGAGGTGTTGGATAGGATGAGGGTAGGGAGTAGTTGTCAATTTTCATTTCAGCTTTTATCTGTTTAAACTCTTCTCAGCACTTCAAAGTTTTTGGTGATGGCTTTTTATGGCTTTGAGTGACTGAACGTAAAAATGTTTTGTCAGGCGAGAGAAAGAGAAAGAAGACACACCTTCTTCTTCATTCAAAGAATTATTTTTTTAATTCCGATTGAGGTATTACCTCCATCCCCCCCGAAATATCCCCCCCACTCCAAAAAAAACAATATATATTGCTTTTTTTTGCTTTTTTCGATATTTACAAAATTTTACCTCATTTTTAAGTGACAGGTAAACAAAAAATAATACATTTTGTTTATTTCAAAATCTACTTAGCAGGAATACACTTAACAATCGGCTTAAGTATATTACTTTGTTTACTTAATTGCAAGTTCACTGCATAATCAACTTTTTTTATGCTAATGGGTCACAACTTATCAAGGCCAAAAGCCATTTGAGGATAAGCGTAAATGAGATGGAATGATTGCTAGTTGAAAGATGAAGAACCTCATAAGAGGATTAAGGATGTTTATTAAAATGAACTAAGTTTGCTTACTCATGGGGACGGTTTATGACAGGAATCTGATTTCATTGTATTTTACGACAACAATGTTGTAATGTGCAGGGGAGCAGTCTTGCAGCAATGTGCTCCACAGACGCAAATCCCTTGCAAAGAAGTTCTCTTTGTGGAAATTTTGATTGACGCTAGGCACACAGTGATAAAAATAAACAGTGTCTACAGCCTGGCAGGAGGTTGTGACGATGCTTACCATATCCAAGTTCAAAGTGGTCTTGGACAAACATTCAGACTGTATATAGATGTAAATATGCTCTGTATTTTTTACATGGCTTGTTGCACTTTGTTATTTTTTGCCAATAAATTTGAATACATATATATATATATATGTGTATATATATATATATATATATATATATATATATATCTAGTAATTGAACTGAAATTTTTAAAAATTTAAGGGTGCATGACTTGTGCAATGAATACAGACAGACTATCAAATTGGCCAAACTGAGTTCCAATTAGAACTATTGGATTCACTTACCTTTCCCAATAGTATGACAGTTTATCAGTACCCTCTCCAGCTATGGAGTAAATAACAACTTTTGTTCACTGAATCGTTTAAAGTAGGTATTTTGTGATTTCACTTCATGGGTCCCAATTACATGGCCTCCACAAGTTAAAAAAAGCTACATGAAATCCACTAAATATTCCATAGCGCTTATGACCCCCCCACCCTACTCCAGCATACACCCTGGGCGAGTTGAGCCGGCTTCCTCTAAAGGAGGAAGTATCTAGGGAATATTAAATTCACAAGTGGTCTCCAGTTGCATGTGTATCCTGCTCAGACAAGAACATTTTAACAATGTTAGTTTTTGCAGTTTTTTGCAGGGAGGTGCACATAAAGCGCCTATATTCCCAAATGGTTACCCGTCTTATACTGACCAGACTCAATATCGCTTAAGTACTGTTGCTACATGTGAGCTGGTGTACAAGCCATTAGCCTCTCCCTCTTGGACAGGGTGCAAAAACGAATTTCTAACTTAATAAGTCCCACACTGTCTGCCAAGCTCCAGCCCCTGTCGCATCACCATAGTGTTGCATCCCTGTACTTGTTTCACAAATACTTCCACGAAAGTGCTCCGATGAACTTATTGCATCTGTATCCCCTCCCCAAACGTAAATACCCCTGATTCACCCGAGGAGTACCAAAATCCATCCGTCAACTGTTGGGGTCCTTAGATGTTGGAAGATTTTCTACTCTAATAGCTTCTTTCCTCGACCGTTTGCTTTTAGAATTCTTTCCATGCTCCCTGTTTCCTCAACCGTACCAACATGCAAACATTTAAATGTAATGCGAACAAACATCTTGCTGCCCATTTCTCCACCCAGTTTGCGCCATATAAATCTGATTCTTATCACAGTAACCCCTTACACTTCAGTGGCAATAATGCCTTGTTTGGGTCGAATAAAAATTTTTAAAAGTTGATTTTTAAAATCCTGTGATCTAACGAGAACAGGTGTGTCAACGTGATTATGCCGTGATTTCACTAATAAATAATCACACAAAAAGGGTTGATATGGTATAAAACATACAAACCAATTGATGATAACTGCTGCTCTGTGATATGAATTGCTGATGGCCGCTGACGTTTAAGAGCCAAGCAATGGCTCCATCTTCTTTAAACCCACCCGACCACTGCGATTCCTGACAGTCAATTCCAACTCCCATTCACATGTCTGACCTGTTATCTATAATAACGCAACCTTCCCCAATGTATTCCCAGAAGACCTTCAGCAAATGAACAGAAAACTAACGGAATAAAAAAAGCAAAAAACCTTTTAACTCTCAAACGCTGTGTGATTTGAATGGTGGCACTCGCTCACACACACACTAACAGGATGATAGATGTGCATGTGTGTTAGGCATTGGGTCTCGTCTCGGCTGTTGATGCATAGGGAAAGTGGCGAGTGAGGATGTACAGGAACAAAAGCTCTGTAGGCATCCATGCGTAGCTCATTGCTATGCTGCTTCGCATCCCTGGGGAAATTTGCTTTTTCCGAGGCAAAGTGGTGTGTAGTAGGATAGAAAGTCATGTCCCCGGTCGAGAAAACTGAAGAAAAAAAACAACAACCCTCAAACAAACGAAACAAAAATTAAATAAACACACACAAAACTCATAGATGTTAACCAGAATTATTCTGCTGAATCTGATAACGCCAGTAGTGTAGTGTCAAAATCTCAATTTTTTTCCTGCAACGTAGTCAGATTTTTATTTTTAAATCTCTGAATTTTAGCTGTTGATTCAATTCAACGAGCATTTTTATCGCAGAAAAAGTTAATGGCTCCTTATAGACGCCTTGAACCATGCACTAAATATTCAATAGCTCTTGTGATTTCATTTTATGCGTTCAGATTACAACATGGCCGCCACCGGTTTTAAATAATTTAGACGAAACGCACTAAATATTGAATAGCACTTGTGATTTCATTTCGTAAGTCAGAATTATAACATGGCGGCAATTTTCTTTTTTTTAAATCTACATGAAATGAACTAAATATTCAATAGCTCTTGTGATTTCATTTCATGGACCCAGATTTCAACATGGCTGCCACATGTTAAAAAATCTATATGAAATGAACTAAATATTTAATAGCTCTTGTGATTTCATTTCATGGACCCAGATATCAACATGGCTGCCACATGTTAAAAAATCTACATGAAATGAACTAAATATTTAATAGCTCTTGTGATTTTATTTCATGGACCCAGATTCCAACATGGCCGCCACATGTTTAAAAAAATCTATATTAAATGTGATAAAGAAATTGTCCCAGCACATGACACCATATTACATTTATTATTTTTTATTTTTATATTTTATAGCATTCAGTTTTTAGGGTGGGGCCCATTAAGTGGAGGGGTGTATGAAAAGTGACATAAATTTCGGTAAATTTACAGTCAGTGAAGACATCTGCGAACTCTACTCAAAGTTTATTAACTTTTCCCTTGTTTATCATTTTCTATAATTTTTAAGTTGAAAATCAAGTTTATTTCACTTGAAAATTATAGAAAAAGAGGTACTTATCTAGATTAGGACCAAAGCTAAAATCGACTTGGCATCAGTTAGGGTTAGCTTGGGTCCTAATCTTTATATGTACCGAAAAAGATAATTAAGAAAAATTTTAATAAGCTTGGAGCAGAGTGCACAGAGGTCTTCACTGAAATGCATTTCCTTTTTATGGATGTCAAACGTGAACGCAGACTCTGAGTAATCCTATTGATCAAAATGAAATATACTTAGCCATGTACCCTAAGTGATGTAGTTTCAGAATACATATGGTCATAGGGTCGATATCCAAAACCCTACGAGGAGTTGGCGAACAGACAGGAATTACAACTTTATATAGACACACACACACACATACATACATATATATATATATATATATATATATATATATATATATATATTCACTAGAAAAATGAATACCCGTTCCATGACCGGTAAAATTAATTCTCTGAACAGAACAGTTTTGCACTACTTTAATGTCGCCTTATGAAAATTAAAATCAACATATAATGCTACAAAACCTTATGTCTAGAATCCTTATTCCAATGTTGATAAATATTCATTACATGATTTTGATTCTAAAACATGTCTAAAATTTAAAATTTAAAATTCAAGTTTAAAGGATCTTAAGAAGAAATTGAAATTCAGAAAATCTTGCTTAATTGTTGTCGCATGACTATGGATCAAATTCAATGCAAATCTGGAATATTTGAATTTAAAAAAAAGGAGGTTGTGTCCTTAAAAACCTTTAAAATACTCCAAAGAAACTAATTTTTTTTTTTGGAATATTCATTAATTGAGATCTGACTGATACCTATTGTCAAAATTTCACAAAAATTAGAGGTATCTGAATGTTCACAAAGGGCTTCTATCCCCTTTTTACTCTCTTGGCATAAAACTAAATATAGCCCACATTTGAAGCTCTAACGCCTAGTAGCTGTTGTCCAAAATTGATAATGATAGGTTACTTAGTTTAGGAGTGAATCCTCTACATACAAATACATAAGCATATACACATACCTAACTTTATATAATATATATATATATATATATATATATATATGCTCGTGTGTTTTCTAATTCTCTTGATTCCATCCTTTATGTGTGTCTCTATGGTTATTTGCCTTAGCTCCTGTTGTGCTCCGGACTTGACACTGCACGTGATGACACATTTGCCCTTAAGTGAAAGTATTGATGTCTCTCCTCATAAAATATTCGAACCTTTAAAAACCCCACCTATGGTTACAGCTCGTAAAACCCTTTAATGATGCTCGAACAAAGTGAAATACAATCAAATATTCATCTTAACGGCCGGCTCAGCTTTTAAATCGATCTATGTTTCTCACAGGGAGATAAGGGCGACAAGGCGAAGGAGAGAGAGAGAGAGACGGATGCGAACGCTCCCTGATGATGGACAAGCTGACTATGTAGGTCCTGCTGTGCCAGCTCTCTCTCGCGCTCTCGCGCTCTCGCGCTCTCTCTCCCCCTTTCTCCCATTTTCTTTCTTCCTTTTTCTCTGTCTATCCTCTTTCTCTCTTTCTCTCCCCTTTCCCGTTCTCTCCCCTTCCGTTTCTCTCCCCTTCCCTTTCTCTCCCCTTTCCCTTTCTCTCCCCTTCCCTTTCTCTCCCCTTTCCCTTTCTCTCCCCTTTCCCTTTCTCTCCCCTTCCTTTTATCTCTCTTTTCCTTTCTCTTCCCTTCCCTTTCTCTCCCCATTTCTGTCTTTTGCTTCCTCTTTCACATTCTCCTCCTTATCATTCTCTCTCTTTCTCCTCTTTATCTCTCTCATAAAATATCTGAGATTTTCTTTAGACGGTTAAGGGTGTTATGACAAAGAAATATATAAGTCAGCCATGTTGAAATATTTTGCTGGCCTTATTTCATCAAGTAAAAAAAATGAATCTGAAGTGTGTTAGGTGTGCATATATATGCCATCTATGGAATCGTTAAAAAATTAGCAATCCTTTATGCAATTCAACCATATTTGGCACAACTCAACTTAAGTTAATGCCTGACTTTTCCACTAAGTTAAAGTCATTAATGTTCAATAGTCTTTGCTTTTTAGTGCCAAGAAAGGAGTGTGTCAGAGTTATTGACAATCTTACACGTCGTATGCAGGTGTGGTTATCATTGAATGGCATTAAAACAAAGACTGTTGGACATTGATGACTGGAACGTGGTGGACAAGTCAGAGATCGACTAAAGTTCATTTGAACTAAATATAGTTGAATTGCAGAAAGGGTTTTGAATTTTATTAATGATTCCATGAGCAGTGTTTTTTTTTTGGTGGGGAAATCACCCTACATTAGCAGTAGTAGTAGTAGTAATAGCAATATAAACATGCTTACCTCCCTTACACATTCTTTATGGTATGCTTAACACTTCAAGGATGCTTTTAGACAAATTTGGTGCAATTTTGCCAAGTATTTTCCAATCGATTTTAATATTTAATCCTGTCAACATATTTTATTAGTGATATTATAAAGTAGGTAGGAGGAGCTGTTCTCTCTAAAAAAGAACCAGGAACACATTTAGTAATAGACAATTTTTTGTTGATTCACCGGTATTTGTATTTCAATCGCTATCATTGGCTAATCAACATAGATTCAAACAGGTGTATGTTATTATTAAATATAGTAGTTAGTGCTCATCTGTGTGACCAGTTAAGCTACAAACAAATAAACTGAAAACAAAACCAGAAAGCCGGTTTATAAGAAAGCTGGAATGTTCTATTATGCTCAGATGGGCAAGTCCATTGTCTGAGTTCTGATTGGCTGATAGTCCTCGAGTGGATAATCTGTTAGGAAAATTCTTGCTTGAATTAAGCAATAATTACATATCAACTATTGGAGCTCTTCATACCAGTAAGTGTAACTTTGATTTTACAGTTATTTTTAGTGTTAATAGTAGTAATGTTTAATCCCCCTCCACGACACACTCAGTATTTTGAGGATGATTTATGCCAGATTTGGTTCAATTCCGTCACATAGTTTCGAAGCCTATAATTGACTAACAGACAGAAATAAAATGCATAATTATAATATTGATTTGGTTTGCTTTTTAAAATTGAATCATTAACGAGGATAAACAGAGGGTAATTATAGACAGAGTTGTGTCGGGTGGGGATTTCAAGGTGGAAGAGAGTCTTGGAGGATGGCTTCATCGCCTAAACAGCAGACAACACATCGTGAATAAAAATGCCTTTTTGAAAGAAAGACTGATACTATAGCAGGTAGAAATAATTATTTGCGCACATAAATGGTTTTCAGGGTGTTTACTTTTTTATTTTTGTTTTTTTTTTATTTAAAAGAATATTTTCCCCTAAAGAGTTTTCTTACTCTTTATGTATTTTTTGATATATTTTATTTTATTTTTTTTGTTGATAATTTTTTCTCCTTTCCAATGCTTTTTTGAACAACAACAGAATTCAGTGCAAGAGCAGAAAAAGACTACTGTTGCTCACAGTCAAACAATTAGCAAATATCGAGGAATTAATGAAGAAAACTTGAAACTTTCAAAACAATACTTAAAGAAAACAGACTTTAATTTTTCTTCTAATAAAGATGTATAATTACTGGCTGAGGTACATATGTGCCAGAATGATGATGATATTGTCTATAATTTTATTGATATATGTATATATATATATATATATATATATATATATATATATATATTTTTTTTTTTTATTAAAAACTTCAGTGTTTAAGCTTGATAGATATTCATTTCTAATTCTAGAGCCTTTATAAATAGACAATAGAAAAAGCAGATTTCAGCAACGATGTCTTTATTTTCCAGTAAATAGATTCATCTTTAACGGCCGTTTCTTCATTATTCCAGACAATCAAGGTTTTCAAGCTTATCTTGAGCCTTCTAGAACAATGATTGATCAGAAAAAAATCCAAGTAAAGTAATAAAAAAAAAACGAAAACTTACTTTAAAAATATTCCATTGCATCAAGTTTTTTCCAAAACTACATGTGTATTTATTTCAAAACCGACGCCATATTTGATTTTACCAGTGAAAACCCAAACAAAGATTATATATATATATATATATATATATATAAGAGAGAGAGAGAGAGAGAGAGAGAGAGACGAATACCCGTTCCATGACGGGTAAAATTAATTCCTCGAACAGAATAAGAAGCAATTGAAATTCAGGGAATCTTGCTTAATTGATGTCTAAGAATTATGAATCAAATTTAATACAAATCTGAAATATTTGAATTTTTAAATAGAAGGGTTATCCCATATAATGCCCCCTAAAAAAACTTTAAAATAATCTAAAGAAATTAAAATTTGAAGAATAAAATTTCATAAAAATCAGAGATATCTTAATTTTCACCAAAGACTTCCATCTCTTCGTTGGCCCGTTTTCATGAAACTAAATTAAATTAAATATAGTCTGCATTGCCCCTCCTTATGCCTAGCAGCTATGTTCCAAAATTGATGACAGGTTAATTAGTTTAGGAGTGAATCCTGTACATACAAATATATAAACATATACACATACCTAACTTTCTATACAGAGAGAGATGTGTGAGTTTTATTTTGAGGATGATAATTCGACAGAACGTATAGGTAACAGAAATGGAAATGAGGAAATAAGCAAGAAGAGGTTAACACAGTCATGGTTTGATTCAATAGTTTATCCACAGACGGGCTTTATCAATGATGCTAAGATGCAGGGCTAGTCGGACACGTTCGGCTCGCTTAAAGCCTAAAGCCAGAAAGAGGAAAAAACTTGTTTCTTAATTTCGCACTGCGTGGAGTGAGCCTTTTCGTACTTTTGGATAGAAGAGTTTATTCTCACGTTGGCAAGTAATGATTCAGGGAAGATAACTTGAATATAGTTAAAGGGAAATAATTCTTGAATATTCGGAGCCAACACAATATAACAAAAAAAAAAACCCACAAAATACAAAAATTAAAGGAAGATTTAATCAGGACAGTATAAGGAAATAAGTGCAGAACAGGAGACTTCGATAGTATGACCACATTAAATAAAATTGATGAAAGTTCTTGGGTTAGTAGATGTAGAACAGTTGATGTAGCAGGTTTAGTTCACGGGGGGTGTCCAAGTAAAACATTAGATGAAGTGATAAAGGTGGAATTGAGAGAAAGAGGGTTAAATAAAGACTTGGCCAGAGATAGGTTAGTTTGGGAGTCAATTTTAAAAGCCGTCCAACACATGCCAACATGTGAAACAGGCGTTAAATAGAATATAATAATGATGATTATGATGGTTATATCTCAGCCCAAACCCAAGGAAGGGGATATATTACTATCCTTTATGAATGATGTTTCCACCATGAGTCATGCTTAACCCTAACACCTATTATTTTTTTTGTTAGATTTTAGGCCTGAAGGATCCTGCCGATTAATAAGAAAAGCATGTCATTCTTTTAATGCATAGACCACCCGTTTGGCGTCACGACATTGCTAATATATTATCACCTGTGATAGTCCTGACTTTGCTATTTGTAAGACAAAGGGACCAGCGAGCAAACATGGTAATGATGGAAGAAAAGCAAAAAATGAGGAAATTCCCTCAAGAAATTCTCCAGAACATGATTGCAGGAATATAAAAGGCATCCATGAAGTCTTGGAGAATGATAATAATACTGTTGGTCCCTGTAATTACCATTCCAATAACCAACGCCTGGAACCGTCTTGACAGAAGCAAGTAGGGAGAAAAAAAAATCTATATTTTTCTTTCTATCTTCGTGAAACACATGCAGAAGTACAATGGATAAGTCCCCAGAGTAGACTAGAGCATCATGGGAATTTTTTAATAAAGAAACGATTGTTGCAATTGCGTTTACATATTGGATCGCAAAAAAAGAAAACTTGAAAATAGAAAACTCATTCTTTTTCTTTGTTTCTTCATTCTTATTTTATTGTATATCTTTTCATTTATTGTTTAATCTTTCCGATACAACAAAGCAACACTAAAACAGGCGCTGTCCGTCCGTCGATCGATCTATCACATTTAAGTTTGAAATGTCAGTTTGGCCTTTTGGCTAGGATCCAAATGTAGTATCTGTTCCGATGGATACTACACCCCATAGACCGGTATCGTCTTGGCCTTTGGGTCTTGATTCCGCCGGTTTATGGGTTTGTCCTGTGCAGTTCTAGGAGGTCCACCCTCCCAGGCTTTGCCTCCCCTCTTTGGGGAGGAGTAATTTTATTGCTTACTGCCTGAGGCGCCCCTACCGGGGAATGCCGACGGGGCTGCCCAGGCATTTTTTGTAGGCCAGAGTGCTCACTTTCTCAGGTGCTGGCTTTTCAAATCCCACTTTACGACCTTGTGTCACATCTTGCCGCTGTGGGAGGAAGATAAATAGAAATCCAAGTGTAGTATCTGTTCTGATACTACACGTAATCTTTTTTGTTCTCGGTCAGTGAAGGAGAAATCTTTCTAGACTGAGGCAATTTTTATTTTTGTCCCAATCTAGAGTGCCACTTTTTGGTGAGCTGGATTAAAAAAAACGGCTTTTGGTTTAACTCTGCCCTTGTGAAGAGGCAAGTCAAACAGAACAGTTTCATCCAGATTAAATGTACACATCCAATTTTAGTGACGACCAAGCACCTCGATAAAAGGCTGTCTACCTGTCCGTCTGTCTGTCTGTCACGCTTAATGTTAATATAGCATTTCCATTACTAAATGGGCAGATTAAATGGACGCATCTTATTTAAGATACGCCTGTCATGTTTGAGTTTGAAATAGAATTTTCTTTGGTCTGTCATGCTTGAGTTTGAAATAGAATTTTCTTTGGTCTGTCAGGTTTTAGTTTGAAATAGAATTTTCTTTTGTCTGTCAGGCGTGAGTTTGAAATAGCAATTTCTTTAGTCTGTCAGGCTTGAGTTTGAAATAGCATTTTCTTTGGTCTGTCAGGCTTTAGTTTGAAATAGCATTTTCTTTGGTCTGTCAGGCTTGAGTTTGAAATAGCATTTTCGTTTGTCTGTCAGGCTTTAGTTTGAAATTGAATTTTCTTTTGTCTGTCAGGCTTGAGTTTGAAATAGCATTTTTGTTTGTCTGTCAGGCTTTAGTTTGAAATAGAATTTTCTTTTGTCTGTCAGGCTTGAGTTTGAAATAGCATTTTCTTTGGTCTGTCAGGCTTTAGTTTGAAATAGCATTTTCTTTGGTCTGTCAGGCTTTAGTTTGAAATAGTATTTCTCTCGCTAAACAAACAGATTGAATTTGCACATCTTTAAAATCTCTGTTCTTGTATTTTTATTTTTATTTTAGAAATTGACAAATTCACCAAATGTTTCTAATAATTTAATTTCCAAAAGAAAGAGGCTAATGTTCTAAATTTGAAACGGAAGTAAAAAAAAAAGCGGCAATAAATAAAAGAAGGAGCAAATTAATGTTATTTTCAAATTTCATGGCTCGTTTAATGATGTATTGTGGCTGAAATAGACGAAAATATAAAAAAATATATTTATTTTGTTTTTAAATGAAAGCGATGGACGAATCAATATATTGGATTTGAGCGAAATAGAAAGAGTAATGGGTTGTTTGAAAGATGAGGATGAGAGTGATAAATATGAAATAGATATGAAGGATGTACAAAAAAGAAAATGGCGGAAGGGTTATTTTATTAGCTATCATTTATTATTCACACATTTTGGATTTGTATCTTCATCTTAGTTGTTTTTTGTCACAACAATATCATCATCATATTCGGTTAAAATTAGTTTTCCATGTTGGACTGCCTTAAGAAAATGACTTCCAAACCAACCTAGCTATTTATCCCCCTTTTAAGTCCATCCTTATCACTTTCTTCAGCCTTCCTCTGCCAATTGACCCTTCTACTTCAACTGTTCTACGTATACTAACCCAATGAACTCTTATCAATTCTTTCGATGTCAACACAACATCAAAGTTTCTTGTTTTGCATATATCTCCCTATACTGTCCAAATTTAATCTTCCTCTGGGGTCATCAGAACTAAGCCGGTCTTTAAGACTCACATTACACATCCATAGTATCATTCTCATATCATTTATCTCCATACAACGCATGTCTTTAACCCTCACTGACCAGTTCTCACTTCCATACATTATCACACTGCGTACACATACCTAATAGACCCTGTTTTATGTTTCGGTCATTTTTCCCTCTGGCCTGCTTCAGGTGCCTTTTGTCAAACTCTGGAAACGTCATGGAATTTTGAATCCAACCCTTTTTTGGTGCCATGGGGAAGTGGTAGACTGTTCATATTCTATTCTGCGGGCCTTTTCACATACTTTCAGTCTGTAAGGGTGACTGTGTGGGAAGTTTATAATAAAACAAGGGTTGCACAATCACAAGCACACATCTGAGGGGTCAGCATTGTTTGAGTCCAATGGCAGGGAGAAGTCCAGAACTGAAAACAATGTCGAGATAAGCTGAGAAATCATCATCATATTAATATCAACGTCCGTTTTACATGCTGTCATGTGTTGAACGACTGTAAGAAATTGGCATCCAAACTAACCGATCTCTGGCCAGGTCGTTATTTATCCCTCTTTCTCTCAAATCCATTTTTAGAACTTCTTCCTGTTTTCCTTGGCCTTCTCCTGTGAACTGAACCTGCTACCTTAATTGTTCTGTATACACTGACCCAAGAACTCCCATCCATTCTTTCAATGTGGCGATACCATTGTAGGCTCCTATTCTGCACACATCTCCCTATACTGTCCAGATTTAATTTTCCTCTAGTGTATATATATATATATATATATATATATATATATATATAATATTATGATAATTATTTAATTGTTATTCACATACACATGTGTTTCATATTTTTCCGGGAATCGTCAGTGTGGAGGATGACTGTTCTGCTGGTCACACGATTCAAACCCCAGACCGAAGTTACCTTTTAGCTTTTAAGTCTGAACCTCTTTATCGATGCTGTCCACTCAACAACCATGGGGTAAGAAGAGTATTAAAGTCTATTTATGTGTTTACAAGCGGACATATTTAGTACGCTGTCACTACAGTGTTCAACAATCCAATTGGATAGAATATAACATTAAGCATTTATTTAGCAGCCTAATTTTTAAAAGCAAAAAGAATTCATGTGCTTGATTATATATATTTTTCTTATTTTTTACGATTTTAAAATCGGGTGCTAGTTGCAAATTCCTAAAATTTTAGAAAACTTTGATCATGTTAAGTCTCTTTAATAAAAATGATTAAAGAAAACAGAAATAGGAGAAAAGGAGAAAGAAGGAAAGCAGATATATAAATGAAAGAAGAATAGAAATTAAAACAATTGTTGCAATACTTCGAACTAGCCTGCCTTAAATGCAATGAGAGATCCATCTGCAAGGTGAAATCTGACCAAACCCTAAGGATGCTCAGCATAGAGGCTAAGTACGAATATGTTACACTGGTATGATCATGTAGAGCATGGATAAAGCATTGCAGAAGAATAGATGTATAAAATCGTGGGAAGGTTGACCGACCAAGGTAAACTTGGAAGCAAGTGATTGGACAAGACCTCACAGAGTGGAATTTGGAGACACGTGGCACGCTGAATCGTTAGAACTGAAGAGTGAGCTTGCGTAATATCAGAAAACGTCTGACCTCTGAACAAGTGATGTTAAATGAATAGAAGTAGAAGAAAAAAGGGTGTGTAAAAGTTAGGTTAAAATCAGAAGTTTTCAATTAAGTAGAGTGTGGAAAATTCCATTCAAAGTCAAGATAGAGGTAAGAAGTACATGCAAGAATATGACGTCATGGACAGGAAGTCTAAAATGAGACGTGGTGAATAAGAGAGAGAGAGAGATGTCTATTTGGTCTGTAAGTTGATGACTGTGTTCGGGCACTGTTTTTCGAAACTTTGTCTCTATTTGTCACCCCCCCCGGGTTGTGGATGGGTGAAAGCTCGCATAACATGTAAAAGCATACAACATAAAACAGCAGGAATGCGATTCAGCTAATATGTTGGTGTCGTTTATCTATTTTGTTATGTTATTGCAGCTACAAAGAAGAAGGAAGACACAGAAACATCGGTTGCTACATCACCACTACGACTACACCGTTACAAATAGGCGTTACCATCTACTGAATTACGTGTCAGAGAGACGAACAACTGTGTTTCCGTTGACACAGAAGATGATGACAGTCCGTGGAGAGCAAAGCACCCCCTCACTCTCTAGTGTTACACTATGAAGAACTAATAAAGAAAGAACAAAAACAAAGGAAATAAAATACAAAAAAAAGAAGGAGAAAGAAGGAAAAAAGAAAAAATGAAAACAAAAATAGAAAAAGGAAAAAGAAAGAAAAAAGGAGGAGAGAAATAAAGGAAAAGGAAAAGAGAAATAAACAGGAGACAGAAAAGACAGAACAAAAGATAAAGAAGGGGGATTAATAAAAAGAAGCAATGAAAAAGGAAGTAGAAAAAAAATGAAGGAAAGAGATACGAGAACAAATGAAAAAGGAAAGCGGAGGAAAACTAATTAAAAGGGAAGGAGAGAGAAGAAGAACAAATGCAAAAGGAAGGAAAAAGAAGAAAAAGAAATGAAAAAAGGAAGAGGAAAAATAAAGATGGTAGAATGTAGACAGAGGTTAAAGTAAAGAAATAACGTGAGAAAACAAAATACAGAGAGAAAAGAAAGAAATGAAATAAAAAGCATAAAAGGAATAGAAGGAAAGAAAAGATAATATATACAAAGAATGAATGAAAGAAAGAAACAAACACAGTAAGGAAAAATAAAAATATGAATTAAAAACAAAACAAAATGGCCGCCATTGTCCTTACTTTATTCTTCACGCTCATCAATATTAAGCTCGCTTTCTTTTTATTCTCATTTTTTTCCATTAAATGAAAACTGAACGACACCTTCCAGCCATAACTAATGCATTTTTCACAAATGATTAAACATAAGGATCCAAAGATAGATCTTTGTCTCTATAGTAACTAAACATTCCAACTTTAAAATAAATAAAAACAATATGGAAAACAAAAACATATTATTGTAATTCTCTAGTCTTACCGCGAGCCTTGAGAGATAATCATCGTGTAAACACAACTAAAATGTGTTACATAACACAGACACCTGAGAAAGAGCAAAAAGAAGATAAATGTACTGAAACCTAATTAATTAAAACATTTCTATCTTAACCAAGATAGAAACGTTGTTTCAATTAATTAGGTTTCAATACATTTGTTATATAATATATTTAAGAATGGCGAATTACTCTAAAACGATAAATGATTGCCGGCCGTCGGCTCAAAAGTGTTACCTCTGTGAATAAATGGAAGTTGAGATTTGATGTCAGTTTTGCTAGAGAGCTGTGTGGTCTCTTTTTTCCAGGCCGGCTTGAAAGCGAGTGGATGCAGAAAGTAGGTGCTCGTCCCAAACAATAGTTTAATATTTTATTTAACTCCTCTCCACGAGGTTAGACACAAGGTCAAGTATGGGTTTTGATAAAATTGTTTCTGTGGAACGTATTGGATTCGAACCCGGTACACTTAGTCACCGTGTCATTGCCAAAAATGCAATAGTTTAGTATGAGGGCAGCTAATGACTCTTTCTCTCTCTCTCTCATCTAAGTGTATATCCTTGCTGTGACTAATGCCTGAGTATGTATCTCATGCAAATAAAACCATCCAAAAGAAAACCTGCGTCCAGTGTTGCCAATTTAGATGTTTCCTTGCCAGATCTGGAGCTTTTGTTTGGAATTTGGCTTGTAAAATTTGGATCTAATGGCTAGCGTTTTTTAGTGTAAAATATGGAAATTTTGTTTGGAATTTGGCTTGTAAAATTTGGATCTAATGGCTAGCGTTTTTTAGTGTAAAATATGGAAATTTTGTTTGGAATTTGGCTTGTAAAATTTGGATCTAATGGCTAGCGTTTTTTAGTGTAAAATATGGAAATTTTGTTTGGAATTTGGCTTGTAAAATTTGGATCTAATGGCTAGCGTTTTTTAGTGTAAAATATGGAAATTTTGTTTGGAATTTAGCTTGTAAAATTTGGATCTAATGGCTAGCGTTTTTTAGTGTAAAATATGGAAATTTTGTTTGGAATTTGGCTTGTAAAATTTGGATCTAATGGCTAGCGTTTTTAGTGTAAAATATGGAAATTTTGTTTGGAATTTGGCTTGTAAAATTTGGATCTAATGGCTAGCGTTTTTAGTGTAAAATATGGAAATTTTGTTTGCCACCCACTGAACCGTAATTTCAGATTACAGTTAACCTACTTTTCATTTTCATTCCTAGTCATCATATGAGAGTATTCCTTAAGTTATATTTCATACATTATATATACAGAACAATTGTAGTTGTATATGTCATTAAAAATTTCAATATTTTAAAATATTCCCGGAATCTCTCGACTTTATAAACCCTAATCAACCACAACTTTATAAATCTGTTGTTAAACTTTACATTCCTCGATTAGTCAGAAACACAACTCGTACATGAATTACGTCCCTTGTTTTTTTTTACATTAAAATTAAATACAAATGACATTAAAGTGACACATAATTTCAATAACAGCGAAATTTTCAATATGTAATGAAAACACAAAATATTATGTATATTCGTAATATCTTATAGAGGACGCGAACAGTTAAAATCTAGCAGTTTTCTGGAGTTTTTTTCTGATTTAAAGGATTTTGAAAATCTCAGTTGGCAACATTGATGTGTCCAATAATTTGATCAACGACAAAGATGACGATAGCAACAATCGTGGGTCACAACAGCAGAATGTATAATGTGATTATACACCCTCGACGACATCACTATGAAACACATTTATTCTCTCTTCGCTTATAGATAAAGACGTATTTGTTTCTAACATCTTGTGAGATTTAAAAAGTTGGACCTAAACAGCATTTAAGCAGACATATAAAACTTTGATTCTGACTAAGCAAACTTTCATGTTTTACTGTTGTATGATGTTATTGGCACTGTGATAATGTACTTCACTACATTTTTCTTTAAAAAGTATGTAGCACAGCTCGGACCATTCGACAATGGAAGCGTTTTTTCAATTACAACAAAAAAAATCAAACAGTGAATAAGTCATTTTTTTTTTACTTTATTAAAGAATACCACAAAAACTATTGTCTCCCTTACAACTAAAATGTTCATCTTTTTTCTATAAAAGACACATGCAAACAAATAAAGATTAAAAACTAAAATGAATTCAATGCATTTCAGGCAGCACCGGATGGGTACAGCTAATATATATATATATATATATATATATATATATATATATATATATATATATATATATATATATATATATAGATATATATATAGATATTTATATAGATATTTATATATATATAATGGGAGAGTAAATAGGAAAAACTAAAACAGGATGTTTTTTATATATTCATCAACGTTTCGTCTTTATTTATAAGACTTCCTCAGGATGATAATTTTAAGAAAAATGTCAGGCAAGTACGTGAAAATATTGGGTTGACATAATATATATATATATATATATATATATATAACATATTCATTGGAGATATTTTTTTACTCGGATATGTTTAGATATTTCTAAATATATGCTAATCAATAATACAATTTTTGCACATTGTTTTCCCTCGATGAAAACAGCTTTTTGGAAAATCCATAGATTAAGGAAAATATAAATGTTTATTTATATTTCTTGTTTGAATACTTGATGAATTAATAAATATTGTAATTTTTGCAGTTTTTACTTTCATCTTTCATTTTATTATATTATTGCTCTATCTTGCATATCGAGCATTGACTTATCACAGTAGGACATGATATAAATATATAATATTTATCTGTATTGTTTAATTTGTAATATATATATATATATATATATATATATATATATATATATATATATATATATATATATATATATAAAGCTAACGGATATTCTGCTAGTGAATAATATAATTATTACACCAAACAGAACAGATTTGCCCCACTGTTAATAATATATATGCTACTAAACCTTATATTTAGAATCCTTATTCTAATTTTGATAAAAATCCATTAAATGATTTGGATTCTAGGAATGTGTCTAAAAGTTTGAGTTTAAGCTTGAGGCTGGTAATATGGAGCATTATACAGTGAAATTTTCAGATCAATATTCAAATTATAACACGATATAGGAATGCCATATATTTATCAATAACATTTCAAAGACGAGGCAAAATTCTTAAGTAATTTTCTTCATTCATTCTTTTTGTTCTTTTATTCTTAGAGAAAAGAATTCTTTCCTTACGCAATTTTTGACAGATTTTACTACATATTTTAAACTTTTATTCACTCTCTTCCTCCTTTGCTCCTCCTCGTCGTTATATCTGTGATTATCTTCATTAATATGGAGGACTATATATATATATATATATATATATATATATATATATATATATATATATATATATATATATATATATATATATGGTTTACTGATACATCGTTCTTTCCTTTCCTCTACCTCTACTCATTCTTCCTATTATCCCAATCTGTGTAGCTACTTAAAACTATTATTATTTTTATTATTTGTATAATAATAATAGCAGCAGCACGAAAGCCGCCTTTAGAAGTGGCTTAATATATATATATATATATATATATATATATATATATATATATATATATATACACACACACACACTTGCCTAATACATAGTTATCTCCCTTTTCTCCTACCTCTCCAAATTCTGCCTATTATCATAATCTATGTATTGACTTAAACCTATTATTATTATTATTATTATTATTATTATTATTATTATTATTATTATTTTTATTATTATTAACAGCATGAAGGCCACTTTCTCCTATTCCTCACTTTCCTCCCCTTTCTGATTTTACTGACATCAAAGTTTTCTAGGGAAGATTTAAAGCCTAAATTATAGTCTGACTGGATTAGCAATTTACATCCATTCGCGTTGTGTCTGGTCTTTCATACTTTTTATTTTGGGTTTTCTTTTTCTTTGTTTATCTGATCATAACTGTTATTTTCCATTGAAAATGAATCGAGGAAGGGAGAGGGGGGCTTTTTATTTTCACTTACTTATTTATTTTTAATTTTATTACATTTTTCTTCTAGCTAATTTAAGTTCTTTGAAGAAAACTTGGAAAGGTTTTTATTAAGTATAAAAGTTTATGGTAATTGCAACACACCTACTATTCCCTACCCCTATTTTTTGAAAACTGGTTTAATTTTTTTTCGTTTTTTTTTGCCTAAAGAAAAATGGGGCAAGGAAGAGGCAAAACTAATGAAAGGCGTATGGCATGCAGTTGGGCGGGAGGCAAGATATACGCACAGAATTAGCGTGAAGGATTGAACAAAGAGAAATAATAGATTTTCAAATCCAAAAATGAAGAATTACGATAGATATATTGAGATAAAGATAAATTTGATGCCTTGTAGGTATCATTAATTTGCCATGCACACACACACACACACACACACACACACACACACACACACACACACACACACACACACACACACATATATATATATATATATATATATATATATATATAAATATGAAAGCTAGAGTGCAAAAAGCTGATTAGAGAGCATCAGAAGAGATAAAAGAAAAGGAAATGATGTAATCGATATTGGAATGTACTTTTGAAAACGTTGATCCAGGTTCAAGATGACCAAGCAAACTAATTCTGAAAGAATAATTCGGCTTGGTTCCGATTTTGTTGCAAAGTTGGTTTTTATGTTAGACTAGCAATGTAACTTTTAATCTACTATCGTCTTGTAGTTTGTTCACACAAGACTCAAAAAAGAAAACACGTACAACTGATATCTTAAAATCTTCAGTTTTAAAAAGGTTTTTTTTTTATGGATTCGAGTAACACGGAACTAGACTTTGTTGTCAGTTCATTAATACTGTAGTCGATAGACTGTTACTTGAATAAACTACTATCATTGATTCCTTGGCATTTTGTGCTAAGAGCAAAGTGTAGTATCCGTTCTGATACTACACTTCATCATTTCTATCCTCGGTCAATGAAGGAGAAATCCTTCTAGTCTGGGGCAATTTAAATTTTTATCTCGATCCAAAGTACATCTTTTTGAGGAGTCGGATTTTACCCACGTTAAAAATAGACCTTGTGTCCAACTCTGCCCTCGTGTGGAGGAAATTAAATGAGAACTGCTACTCGTATCGCTGTGTATGTTGATAAGCGTGTATGTGTCTGTATCTCTTGTCAACGGTGAACTACACAGTCGTGTGTGTGCATGGCTTAATGTAAATTAGTTCTTCTGTCCTTCCGAGTTCTGT
This sequence comes from Sepiola atlantica, assembly GCA_963556195.1. Taxonomy (NCBI): domain Eukaryota; kingdom Metazoa; phylum Mollusca; class Cephalopoda; order Sepiida; family Sepiolidae; genus Sepiola; species Sepiola atlantica. The sequence continues at coordinate 127,751,222 of OY744522.1, forward strand.
TTTCTCTCCGTCTGCCTGTATATTTACTTATGTTACCTACGTCACAATTGATGTCAAGAAACATAACATATATTTTCCTTTGTTTACAACCCGAAAGATAACTTTACTTCTTGGGCGTCAATTTTGTTTACCGAATCCTAATAAACTATTTTACCCATTATTCGTTTACTGACGCGATTTCAACATTCCGAAATAAATTGCATTTCAATAATTTTAAAACAAATGGATTCGACATTTTATTTATTATAATTTCGAGTTTTTAGTCGGTAAAATTTTGACTAAATATACGTCCAACATCTCATCATGTTGCAGGAAGACTCAGCATTGTATGAGGCACTCTGTCTTCCTGACCTCAGCTCATAATAGCATATTAGTTCTTTTATTATTATCTTTTACATTTTGTATTGATTTACTCCTCTCCAGGAGTTAGATACAAGGTCAGTTTTTATCTAACTCCCACAAGTAAGATGTGACCCAAGGTCGGGTCGGGAAAGTGGTGTTTAAAAATTGCCTGGGCAGCCCCGTCGGCATTCCCCGGTAGGGGCGCCTCATGCAGTAAGCAATAAACTTACACCTCCCCAAAGAGGGGAGGCAAAGTCTGGGAAGGTGGACCTCCCAGAACTGCACAGGACAGACCCATTGACCGGCGTAAATCAAGCCCCGAAGGCCAAGACAATACCAGTCTATGGGGTGCAGTATCCATCGGAACAGATACTACACTTTGATCTTAGCCAAAAGGCCAAGAAACATTAAAGATATGCTCTGTATTGTTTGGGTAGGAAGGGGTGTAAGCAAGAATATATTTTAACACCTTTGAGGCACACCCGGCATTTCTTAGGAATTAATTAGGGCATCTGTATAGTTATACTCAACGCCTTGAACACAATACTATTTCAGTGGAGGGTGCGTGGGAACGCGTTTCTTGCAAAAAACATCAACCAGAATTCAAATATACTTTTCAATGAAGTTTTCCATCCAATCGCCAAGTCGTGATCTTCACAGTACTCAGCAAAAGATGCACCTTAGTCGCTTTCGTCTCATTAGAAGAAAGACCGCATTCTTTGTCTGTGCTTCTGCTTTGTAGACCAGCCTACCAAAGGTAATGACGGTGTCTATCATATCGAGAATTAAAGTCGCCTTCTCCAAAACATTCAGACGGTATATAGACGTGCACATCTTCTAACTATCCGTTTACATGGCTTGTTGCACTTTTCTATTTTTTGCAGGTAAATTTGATTCGATTTATATTCTTACTTCTTAATTTTTGAAATGAAATAAAGTCAGTCGGTGCGAACACAGACCCTACGATATTATTATGCCCTATTTGATCAAAATGTATATATACTTATACATAACATATGACAGGGCGAAAATAATCTATGTTCCAAATAAATAAAATCTGTCTAGTAGTATTTGAAGAGCAAAGAAGGCATAGACGCCTTCTTTGCTCCCCTAACAAATAAATCAAGCATAGCTCATTATACTCCCATTTTCGTCTATTATCTACGTTCTAAATTTCATCAAGATCAAAAGTAGTTTTACCGCTTATACACATACATACATACATAGATACAGACGCCTATCTTTAGCTCCCTTAAAGGAAGAGGACTCTGTAAGTAAAATATGGGAAGCTTCTAACTAAATCAATATTGCAAATTTCCCTCTACTTGGTTGATCGAACACTCTATGGAGGTTGGCTGTGTTCGTTCAATGAATAATGGGGATATTTTCCTTTACTTTGTTGTATAGCTGTCTCAGTGGCCGTAGGGGCAAATACGTCGGAGAGAGGTTAAAGGTGACTTCAGTCTGGGGTTTGGATCCTGTGACCAGTGGTACAGTTATATCTAGCCACACTAATGATTCGTGGTTAAGATGAAACATATATGTATGTGGATATTGAAAAATATTTATTATAAATAATCATATATATATATATATATATATTATATATATATGATTATTTATAATAAATATTTGGTAAATAGCCGCCGATTTTCGCTATTTACAGTTAAAGTTCCTCTATATTTACTAACTAATTGGCTATTTCCGAATGGATAAGATCCCCGACTACGAATCAGTGGCGATTTGTGTTCGGGGTTCGCGCTTACCGACCGTTGAGAATTAGTTCCTTGACTAAAGATTGCGTTAGCATGAAACATCGATGTCTCTAGGTATTTAAATAATTAATATTTATTCATAAAAATATTATTGTTTATATATATATATTAAACACCAGTCTTTCTCTGCTTATTCTGGCATTGTTTGTTCAGTCATACTGATCTTCTTCTTGCAACTGGACTTAAACAATGTCAGTTGGTACCTCTCGCACTCATTACTTTGTGCAGTGGATTCCCTTTCAGAGTCTCTGACTGGGAAAGCAAAGCACAGGATGTCCATTGTTTTTTCTGATCAGCTCAGTATATTTATCAAAATCTGTTTTTTTTTCTAAACAACAAATCACAAATGTTCATTTTACAAATTTACCTTCTGATTTTCATACATCACAACTTGTCAAAACAATCTCAGCGTTGAATTCCAAATGTGACCATGAACTGCATTCCGATCGCTAACTTATATTTACATAACCCACTTTCATAACAAAGACAGCTATCAAAATGATCGTCATAACTATTACTAGTCATCACATTAGTATCATTATTACCTCTATCACTATTATTATTATTATTATTATTATTATTATTATTATAATTATTATTATTATTATTATTATTATTATTATTTATTTATTATTTTTTTTTCATCACTATTATTATTAATGTTTTCCATACCTACCCCACGAGTGGTTTTGTTACACTTCTGCTTATAGGACTATCACATTAATATGAATAAAATTTATATAATAATATACTAAGGCATTTACATGTTGCTGAG
>OY744522.1:127759113-127871613 GCA_963556195.1 Sepiola atlantica
AAAATATGATGTCTATACGTGTTATATATATATATATATATATATATATATATATATATATATATATATGTGTGAATATATATATATATATATATAAGTTATGAAAATATTTTTACGGCAAATAAGCTACACAGAGGCTTCCGCGTTTCATCACCATAGGGAATCGTCAGGTGACGACTCCCTATGGAGATGAAACGCGGAAGCCTCTGTGTAGCTTATTTGCCATAAATATATTTTCATAACTTACTACCTAGCTCTACTCAGCATTGAGCACTGTTGAAGTATATACTAAAAATTGATACATAAAAGATTATATCTCCTTATAACTTTTTTATGTGGATACATAATAATAATAATAATAATAATAATAATAATAATAATAATAATAATAATAATAATAATATTATTATTAATATATTATCTTAGCTGGGTAGCTACAGATTTGAAATTTTTGTGTGACGCCTTCATTTAATATATAATGACCACTTTCATTCCCGGGAAGCACCTGGTTCCCCTGCTAGTATCCTATGTAAAAAACCTAAATAAACGGTTTTTCCTTTTTCATTTCCCATTACGTCGGATTACCCTAATCCTTCCGTTCTCATATATATATATATATATATATATATATATATATATATATATATATATATATATATAATATTAAATGTAGATATTTTAGTTAATTTCAAAAGAAATTCATAGCAAAAGTCTTGTTTATAAAATCGATTCTGGAATAAATTGCTTTTGAAATAATTGTAAAAATACTTTTGCTATGAATTTCTTTTGTAAATTAGCTAAAAAGTCTATATTTAAATATATATATATATATATATATATATATATATATATATATATATATATATATATTAAGCTCTGTTTATTGTATCATGCATATTGAGCTTCTACTTTACTTGCAAGTAAATCTAAGATTCCTAACGGAAAAAAACTTCTTTAAAATAATCTTTATTTCAAGTTGTTTTTTCTAAGGAAAACTTTAAATACTATCTTGTTTTCCTATAGCTTTTTCCTAGTACTTTAATAACATAAAGTACATGCTAAAATATACTTTAGCTTTTCGTCGCCCTGTCGCCAGGGACACGAATTTGCCGATTGCAACTCGGTGCAGCGGAGTAATCCCCTCCCCCGAAAACGAGGCCACCTGTAGGCCGTGGATGGCGACTCATGATGCTTTAGGACGAGATCCTTGTAGCCGAGCCATTCTTTCACTTCGGCCCTTACTTCGGCTAGACGAGAGGTCGGAAAGGCCCGATTCGATCCGATCAATCAGTTGGTCACGTCATGCCCTAGTAACTAGAAGTTCATCCTCAACCGCATTATTCAACCTGATTCTTCAGAAAATCAAAACTTTATTTCTCCTTTTTATTTTTCTCCCCAAATAGATATAGAAGGGGGTGACTGAGGGTCAATCATGTTGAACAAAGAAGATTAACAATGCTAAAGAGTAATGTTTTCTAAGAGTAATGTTTCCGCGTGTAATGTTTTCCAAGAGTAATGTATTCTGAGAGCAATGTATTCTAAGAATATAAATAATAGAATTATAAACCCATAAATGGTTGATATGCTGTAAAACAAACCAAACCATCTTAGTTTTAGGATTGAGTTATGTTTGAAAAATAATTTTTTTGGATTGTTTGAATTAGCCATAATCTATAATAAACTAAACCAGTCACCTATCTCTCTTATAGCTGTCTATATATTTCTCCGGTCCTCTCACTCTATGTTGATTCAACCACTCTCCAATATTTATTGTCTCTGTCAGCATTTAGAGAAAGAGTGATTCTTTTTTCTTAACATCGTCATCTAGTTTGTGTGTGTGTGTGTGTGTGTGTACATGCCACAAAACCATATGTGAATTTGATGGTGAAATAATGAGTCTCTTTACTTCTGTATAATGATAATAATAATAATAATATGAAAGTAAAAATATTTATTTTGATTATGCAAGAAGAATATTTTAAAAGATGTCACATTTTATGAATTTTCGAATTCAATATATATATAAATTCCGAGACACACACACATATATATATATATATATATATATATATATATATATATATATATATATATATATATATATATATATATTTATCCACAGACACGTATTTCTTCATCACTACGACTCATCAGTGTGACTAGAACTAGCAAGATTCAAAACTTGAACCCCAGTGGTCGGCGTTTGATGCTCTACAAACTGCGCTACTAAATGAAACTCCTAATGACAATGGAAGAAATTATACTGTATATAAAAGAAGTTGTTCATTTATTCATATTTTTTAAGATACTGATAACCAAAAGTACTCTATTCCTTTCACGAAAGAGTATTGTCTTAACGCTAAGGGTAAATCATAGTTTCCTTCACCAGAGTGCTTCACCCACAAGGGAATAATTAAATATTTATTATTAAATAATTGTATATAATATATATATATATATATATATATACATATATATATATATATATATATATTTATACTTCATGTATCCACATAAAATATTATAAGGAGATATAATTTTTTATGTGTAGCTTGATTGCCATATATATTTTCATTGCTTACTATATATATATATATATATATATATATATATATATATATATATATATATATATAAAACCAGTAACAATATAAAAGCAAATTAAATACAGTTTTAATTGATTCGAAGAAGAATCAATATCCAAAGCCGAGATGAACCTCACTTTTGAATAGTGAAAAATTTCAATATAGCTATTTAAAAAAATTTTTTTTTATTGCTTTCATTCAGCCCAAAACAAGGCACATTGCCAATGAGACGTAAGGGGCTACAGTGAATTAGGGACCATATCTAAAGGGACATCTTTAGTTGAGAGTTATGCAGCGAGATATTTGTTCACATTACATTTAAATTTCTGCTTGTTGGTACAGTCAGAGAAACAGGGAGCATGGAGGGAATTCCAAAGGCTAGCAGTTCGAGGAAAGAAGCTATTTGAGAAAACCTTCCAGCATCTGAGGACCTCCACAGTGAGGGGTGGGATTTTGCTAATTTTGAACTGGTCAGAGGTATTTATGTACAGAGGGCACCATTGCCACAAGTTCGTTGGAGCACATTCCATTGAAGTACTTGTTAAACAAGCGCAATGATCCAACATTGCGGCATTGGGACAGGAGTTGGAACTTAATTGACAGTGTGCGACTTATTATATTAAGCTCTTTTTTGGACCCTATCTATGAGGGAGAAACTAGTGCTTGATACACCAGCCCAGATGTGACAACAATACTCCATGCATGGGCGAATGGTGGCTTTGTAGAAATATAAGATACAGGCAGGTGAAAGAAGGTTTCTAGCACGGTAGAGGGAGCCTACCTTTTTTACAGCAGTCTTGGCAATATCTTCTATGTATTCGTTCCAATTCATATTGCCTGTGAATTTCAGACCGAGGACTTTGAATGTTGAACTCTCAGGTAGGGTGCTATTAACCATGGCAATCTGTGGTTGAAGAGGTTTCTTATAATTGTTCAAGGAAAAGAGCTTTGTCTTAGTAGCATTAAATGTTACCATACATTTACGTCCCCATTCAACTACAGTTGAGTTTGAATTACCTACTAGACACCATCTTCGAGTGTCTTCGGTCTCTTTGTACACAGGGTTTGCCAGGACAACCTGACACGAGGATACTTCACCCTACAAGTAAACCTTGACCAATATTCAAAATAACATAGTATTCGCAGCACAAATAAGATCCCCTCAGCACGGCTATACACTTACTCATACAAGGAATAGTGGACCTTCTCTTAGTGATGTTACCTCAAGTAACACAATGTAGCTGGATACTCCACCAGACTAGATGAATTCTTGTCCTGGAATCCGGTAAGACCAAGAGGTCACAAGAAAGATATACTATAACATAGTTTACTGGTCAATTGGAGAGAGGAAAATTAATGTTCTTAACTTCTTTACTAACTAAACGTTTGAGAAATAAAGAAGTTTAATAGAATATTCGAATATCTATGTATCTCATATAGAGATCAAGTGTTGACCTCAGGAAGGGGCCCCTTGATTTCCGAGAACTTAGAGTGAAGTAAAATGAAACAAAACCAACTGGAGGTCATTCTCAAAGGATTCAGACATTTCCTTGGATATGTGTGCCCACCTGTCTAGATTAGAGTGTGGTGTCGTCAGCAAATATACCCATCTCGGACATAATTACATCAGGGAGGTCGTTTATGAATATCAGGGATAATAAAGGTCTAAGGATCGACCTCTGAGGCACAGCCATATTAATGTCATGTTGTTTGGATGTACGACCATCAAGGACAACCTGGATAATTCCTTTGGCTAAGAAGGATCTGATATATTGATTATTTGTCCAGTAGTACCGTACAAATTAATTTTCATAAGAAGAACTTTATGTCAGACTTTGTCAAAGGCTTTGAATATATCAAAACTACCTCCCTAGCTTCATCTGCCTTGTCCAATGTATTCTATATGCATTCAGAGATAATCGTTAGGATATCCGCAGTAGAATGGGCTTGCCTAAATCCATACTAATGGTCAGAAAGAAGTTTAGCATTAACAAGGTGGTGGACTATCGTTGGATTAATATACAACCTAAAGATTTTAGCGAAGCGCAGGAGGAGACTGATAGGGCGATAGTTTTGCAGATCAGTTCTTTCACTAGAATTCTAGAACACTGGTATCACAGAGGCAATTTTTCATCTGTCAGGGAAGCAAGATTCGGCAAGGCATTTTTTGTAGAGTTTAGAGAAGATAGGGGCAGCTAAGCAAAGCATTTCTTTATTAATATAGCAGGGATAAGATCTGACACACATACTTTGGAGGTGTAAATCAAGATTATATCATTTCTTGATGGCAATTTTGGAACAAAATAACGTTTACACATGTTTCTGGAGAAGTCTACAGCATTCACGTGCAATCCAAGCTGTTATAACTGACTCCCCCTTCATCCGATAGGGCGACAAATCTGCTAGTATTTCAGATTTTGTGCCTTTCTAATGAAGGGGAAGGGGCAGTGACAATAGTCTGGATTGTCCGTAAATACTGTCAACTTCTCCAGAAACATGTGTAAAGTAAATTTTGTTCCAAAATTCTCATTAAACAATTGAATGATGTAACCTTGATTTAATACTTTACACATATGTATATATATAAAGCCATGGAGATCAAAATATTTTCAACCAGAGATCAACTTTCATTCGAAGAAAATGTGTAATATCAGGTGAAGACATTCATTTTTCTTTAATGGTTGACTAACAAGGCTTGTTGTTAACGTTGGGAACAACAAGTAACAAAAAAAAGTTCTTCCTGTTCAGACTAGCGCCAAAATAATTTTGGGATCAATTTTTGGAAATATTTCAACTGTTTACAAAGATGAGAAAGATTTTTTTTTTATCCCAAGACTTAGTCGGCGGAGTCAATTCTGTGAAAGGTTCTTCTCCTTTTTTTTTTGTCTAGACACAACTTCTGACTTGGAAACATTCTCTGGAACTTTTTCGCAAAGATTTTTATGCCCTTCGGTTTAAAAATAAAATGAAATGATTTGTGGAATCAATAAATGGAACATAGACATCTTGATCCATGAGTAATAAACAAGGGATGTTTTTACATAGTTATATGTTTCATATATGCTAATAGTACATACATACATACATACATACATTATTATATTAAACTAAAAGAATACTCGTCCCAGGACCGGTAAAATTAATTCCCTGAACAGAACCGTTTCACACCACTTTCATGTCCCCTTACGAAGATTAAAATAAAAAAATAATGATACTAAACCTTATGTCTTGAATACTTATTCCAATGCTGATCAAAAACCATGACATGATTTTTATTCTAGAAAATGTATAAGGCTTAAGCTTAAGAGTTCTTAAGAAGAAATTGAAATTCAGGGAATATTGCTTAATTGGTGTCTAATGACTATGGATCAAATTTAATGTAAATATGAAATATTTTAATTTTTAAATGGGAGATTGTGCCCACATGATGCCATTAAAACCTCTTCAATATACTCAAAATAAATTAAATTTCTAGAATAATTGATGTTTAATATCTATTATCTATTATTAAAATTTCACAAAGATCAGAGGTATCTTGAATTTTCACAAATGGCTTCCATCCCATTTTTAGCAATTTGCATTATACTAGATTAAAGGTAATATAGCCCACATTACCCAACCTTACGCCTATCACTAAATAATGCACTTTAAATTGTTATGCATGACGTTGTTTGGTATCGTTAATTGTCACATAGCTATTATCTGCGTTGAGGGGATTCGCTTGTAACTCGTCAATAAAGAACATATAAAAAAACTTGAACCTGTACTTAGTTTGTATATTTCAATAATTGCCGGTTTAGTTATTTCCTCCAACACATTAGAACCATGTGAGGACTTTTATGTTTCTTACTTTTATTGATGTCTCTAACCCTTATCTCTCTATGAACAGCAGGTTTATCACAGAGGCATCACCGGAGAAGCAAAGCACAGAACGTCCTCTTCTCTCCAAATTAATTGTTTCTTGATATGTTCACCGTATTTATCAAAATCTCTTTTCATTTTTACACATTCTTTTCTAAGCAACAGACACAAATGTTTATTTCCCAAAATTACACTACCAACTTTCATAAATCATAAACTGCTAAAACAAACTCTGCTTTGAATTCCAGATGCAACCGAAATCTCTCCCGGCACATTTCAATCACTAACCTATATTTTTATAACCTGCTTTCGTAAAAAAGACATCCACCACCACCACCACCACCACCACCACCACCATCATCATCATCATCATCATCATCATCATCATCATATTATTATTATTATTATTATTATTATTTATTACTCATTATCACATTTGTTTTATTATTCTCTATGTCCCTATTATTGTTATTACTTTCACTATCTACCCAACAGGTAGTTTTGTTACAGAGGTTCGTGATCTGAAATTATTTTCTTCTTTTCATTACCTGTCGCTAAAATTCTTTTGTTTGTTTTATTGTAGGTGAGTACACTTTCTACTCGAAACTTGACTTTGGTAAGCTATCTCTTTACTCTTTTTTAATACCTATCGTCTGTCGATGTGATGAACACTTCGTCTTGTACCTCACCTGTACAGGTAGATATAGATTATTTTTTAACATCTTTTTTCCTTCAACTCACCAGTTCAGTATATTTTCTTTTCTTGTTTTCTGATCACAATTTCACTTTATTTTGTTAATTTTAGTTCCTTTTGAATTTGATTTTTTTAATGGAAGGTGATGAGAAAGTGAAATAAAATAACTATTTAAATAAAGAATGTAACTTAATTAAAATAATTAGAATTTAAATCATTTTAAATTTAAAATATGAAAAGGAATAAAAACTCGATATAAATGTAAGAAAAAAATGTTATAAATGAATCTATATAATAAAGGTGAACGTACGTGTGTCCGATTCGTTTCAATAAATACATATGCAAATTGAATTTTTATGAGCAAAGAAGGGAATCTTAATCTTAATAATCACTGATAATAATAAAGAAAGGAACAAATAATCCCGTACGCAAATTTAAGTTGGGCGGTTGGAGAGGTACCTAGACAGGCTGAACCCGTTTAGGATGCCTTAACTTCCTTCCCAACTCCCTACATACCGTCCATGGTAAATCATACAATTTCCCCCTCTCTCTCTATATATATTGTTCTCTTTCCCCCTCACTGTATTGGCTTCCATTATAAATCGTGCAATCTGCCCCTCTCTCTCTATATATATATATATATAAAATATGTTGTCACTCTCCTCCACCTCGATTTACGTCTTAAATAGTTAATTTCCTCCTCTCTCAAGATATGTATTAAATATGTTGTCGCTCTCTCTATATGTATATTAAAATGACGAGTGTGAATTTCTCTTTTTTTATTTTAAAAAATGTAATCACCTCGCCTGGATGCTTGACAAGACCACAGGGTCAAAATAAATTATTGCACCAGTGATTATGTGATTCCGTGTTATTTTATTTTTATTTAATATATATATATATATATATATATATATATATATATATATATATATATATATATATATAATTTAACAAGTTCTACCTCGATTAATTGTTTCGGTTTTTACAATAAGATTTACCTTATGTGTGACAACAGTAGCAAATCAATTGTTATTGATAAAAATAAATTACTACTCCCCCCGAGTTTAAATTTTTTTTGAAATTTGCAAAATATTAATTAAAAACAAAATTAAAAAATTTAATCAAAAATTTAATTAAATTTTTTAGAGAAAATTTTAAAAAATAATTAAGAATAGAAAAATATGAAGCAAAAATTGCAATAAATATATTTGAAGAATTATAAAAATGAATAAAAAAAATAAAGCAATAAAATTGCAGAAAAAAAATTTGCAATAAAATTATGAACAACGACACAAGTTAATGGATTGTTTCATCAAAAATATCTGAAATGGGTTGATATGCCGTTAAACAGACAAACGAAACTAATTAACACATCGTTTAAAACATTGTGTTTTGACAAGAAATATCTATAAAAGGGTTGATATGCTGTAAAACAGTTGTTAGATGCTGTAAGGAAGGGACGTGAGTTGTCTGCCCTTTCTACAAACAGGTGGCCAGAGGGTGACGTCATAGCCGGATAAAAGTAAAGTGACTTCCGTTTTCCATCTTGCTCGCTCTTTTTTCTCTGGAACTTTGTAGGAGTCTGCCCTTGCCCACAGCTGATGTCTAGGCTTATTGCCCCCCCCCCTGCCCTCCGTCCATGTAGTACTTAAGATAAACCACATTTCATTGCTTTTGATTTTTTTTTAGAACTTTAATAAACTAGTGAACCGTATCAACATGGCCTCGCTTTTCCTTTGATGATCAGTTTATTTTAGATTGACCATCGCGCTTCGTATTTGAGATGGTAGACTGGGAGAAGCAGAATTACTATTAATATCATCAGCACACTTATCATCAGACGAGAACCAAGTCTACTCGAGGCATAGGTTACATTAATTGGCGACCCTTCACCTATGTAATAAGCTGTGTACTGTATGCAAGTCCAGTGAATTAGGATTTTGATTCCTCCTTAGATTTGTATCCACTTGAAAGTTTGTATGTGTTAATACTGATACGATAACTCATTAGCAAATTGTTTCTCTCCAGATACATTACTGATAACATAATTTTCACTCTCGTGACTTTATTACTTTATCTATACAAGTAACCAATTACTACTCTCTACCCTTGTCTTTCGCATAAAATCAAAGTGTAATATCTGTTCTAATACTGCATTTCATCATTGCTGTCCTCGGTTAGTGAAGGAGAAATCCTTTTAGACTGTCCCAAACCAGAGTGTCCATTTTTGGGGAACTAGATTTTCCCCACATTAAAAACCGAACTTAGCGCCAATTTGGGAGCTTTAGGGGAGTGTGGAGTCGCTCCTTAGTTACCACTGCTCCCAGGTCCACTCTGGCCTGGACTACTAGTATCTGTCATTGTCTTATCTGCCATGGTCTTATATATAAATTAAATAGAACATATCCCAATAATAAAATGAAACTGTGATCAGCAATATAATGTTCTATCCTAAATGAATAATAAAAGCAAACTCCATGAATAAATATTTGAAAATAAAATAAAAAGCGAGAAAAAAAGATTCATTAAAATGACTGGATTCGATATTAAATATTAATATGTTGATAAGCCGGATATAAAAAAAAAACACGAACTAGAGCAACATCTTCATTAAAGTAACAAGACTCTTCAACAAAATTTAACTTTAATTATCTTTAAAAAATATATACAAAATGAATAAATACATTAAAAATAAAATAAAAACTAGGTATCCTAAAAACTATTAATCTGATTTTGTATTAAATAACTCATTGATGGTTGATATGCTGTAAAAAAGACATTTTGTCTAACACTGTCTCGTGAGTAAGCAAGTAAATAGGGACATAACCTCGCCTTTCTTTTTGAACATCTGGTTTCAATCCTAAGCCATGCTGTCCACTACAGTTTTCTCTTAATTTTTAATTGAATGCGAGTTTGTCTTGAATTTTTGGAGACCACCTAGTTTGTCTAGTGGTTAGTGCTGGTCCTGACTGTAGAGCAGAATATGATAAGTAATCAGAAAATGAACTTTTGGAGACCACCTAGTTTGTCTAGTGGTTAGTGCTGGTCTTGACTGTAGAGCAGAATATGATAAGTAATCAGAAAATGAATTTTTGGAGACCACCTAGTTTGTCTAGTGGTTAGTGCTGGTCCTGACTGTAGAGCAGAATATGATAAGTAATCAGAAAATGAATTTTTGGAGACCACCTAGTTTGTCTAGTGGTTAGTGCTGGACTTGACTGTAGAGCAGACTATGATAAGTAATCAGAAAATGAATTTTTGGAGACCACCTAGTTTGTCTAGTGGTTAGTGCTGGTCTTGACTGTAGAGCAGAATATAATAAGTAATCAGAAAATGAATTTTTGGAGACCACCTAGTTTGTCTAGTGGTTAGTGCTGGTCCTGACTGTAGAGCAGAATATAAGTAATCAGAAAATGAATTTTTGGAGACCACCTAGTTTGTCTAGTGGTTAGTGCTGGTCCTGACTGTAGAGCAGAATATAAGTAATCAGAAAATGAATTTTTGGAGACCACCTAGTTTGTCTAGTGGTTAGTGCTGGTCCTGACTGTAGAGCAGAATATGATAAGTAATCAGAAAATGAATTTTTGGAGACCACCTAGTTTGTCTAGTGGTTAGTGCTGGTCCTGACTGTAGAGCAGAATATGATAAGTAATCAGAAAATTAAGTTTTGGAGACCACCTAGTTTGTCTAGTGGTTAGTGCTGGTCCTGACTGTAGAGCAGAATATGATAAGTAATCAGAAAATTAAGTTTTGGAGACCACCTAGTTTGTCTAGTGGTTAGTGCTGGTCCTGACTGTAGAGCAGAATATGATAAGTAATCAGAAAATGAAATCAACTATTTTTCCTTGAATTCTAACTTACATTTCCATAAAAAGCCATTTTATTATTGGAAATATTTTAATTGCGGTATTTAATTTTTTTTCGTCTTCTTCAAAGATCAATAGTGTTTCGATTAAAGTTAATTTTCCATGACGAAAAAAATCAACATTAAAAATTTGGTTTAAGAACGCAAAAGTATTTTTTTATAATGATGAGTAGCTTAATCTTTTATTTATTAATTTACATTTTTCTTCTTTTTTTGCAATTAAAACCAACATTACAACTTCAAAGAATATTTCTAAATTACCGAAAGTTTTTCAAAAAGAAATTAAACAAGAACAGAAATTCGTGACATGCGGCCATTTAATCTGCACATTTACCGATGAAAATTGACAGACCCTACTTAAGCATGACAAACCAACGAAAATTTTATTTCAAACTCCAGCGTAACAGACCAACGAAAATTCTATTTCAAACTCAAGCGAACAGATTGAATCTCTAACAGAGGTATTACAGATATGATGTTATTATATTATCACAAGTACAACCAATGATATTGTTAACACGGGTTTATGCTTATTTCTTTTCAATATTTCGTTTCAGTTACGAAACTTTGTCAATAAAGCATTTTATTGAACAGTTATGTAGATATAAATTGCATATATTCAATCTGCACGTTTAACGATGAAAATTATTTTTCAAACTTAAGTGTGATCGATTGACGAATTGAATCTATTATAGGTAAACACATCTAAAAATGATTTGTGACAGACCGAAGACGCATCTAATAATATTTCTAAATTAAAAAAATGCATGCGCTCAGTAGTTTAATTGCTATTTTAGTAACCGATTAGTATTATATAGTGCAGAGAAAACGAATTGGTATTGTTGATGGGATTTAAAAAAATCTTAGGCAGATAGTTAACAAGTAAATGAACGTTTTATGTTGTCAAAAATCACCAGGGGGAGATAACTTGGATATGTTTCAAGGAAAATAACTCCTTAATATACTAAGCTTTTATGTTGTCAAAAATCATCAGGGGAAGATAACTTGGATATGGTTCAAGAAAAATAACTCCTGAATATACTAAGCCAACAAAGGTATACATGTTGCTATATTAGCAAACATATAAATCTTGCATAACTTATGATACTAAGAGGAAATATAACAACATAATCACATTAGTTAATTTGATATATTCCTTGACAGCAATATATTTTTTGAAGTGAAGTGTAGAGATAATTAGCAAGTTGCAGTTGTTTATCCGAAATAGTTACCGGGGGATGACTCTAAGGTCAAATAAAACACTATATAAAAATATACAGTCGATTGGTTAACAACCATGGGTCATGAGAAAAGAGGGTTCTAAGATCATTCTTACCTCCTATGGAGATAGTAGAAAAGCGAATTTTATTACCCCCCCCCCCATTAAATCTCAATAATATTCTTTTCGTTTAATCTGGATTGAAAAATCCAGTGCGGACCCTACAAGATAAACACAGACGAAACAAAAGAAGAAACAAAAGAAATACATAAATATACTATATATATATATATATATATATATATATATATATATATATATATATATATATATATATAAAAGGAGATTGTAGTTTTCTTGAAGCATTACTGGTAAATGTAAGTGCAGATTAGTCGTCCGAGGCTATAGCAATGCGATGTAGTTGCCGTAAGATGGAAAAGTGACACCGGTTTTTCCGGTTTTTCCCGTTTTTCTTCGACCCATTCGGTCTTTTATTGTTGTCTTCTGATAATGAAAGTTTTTCTTTCGAAAATTTAAGATTACCCTTTGCCTAACTGTTACTTACCGGACAGTATTTACTATTTGGTATTTAATCAGTTTTCGTGAAATTATTAATAAATCGTTTTGAGTTTCACTTTCTCCCTGCGTTTATTTCTTTTCACTTTTCCATCTTACGGCAACCACATCGCATTGCTATAGCCTCGGACGACTAATCTGCACTTATATATATATATATATATATATATATATATATATATATATATATATATATATATATATATGCAATACAGTAAGTTAGAACAACATCTGTATTACATGTAAATAAAGATTATGCTCTTATTATCTAATTAATTTTACCTTTGTTTTAATAATTGAGCAGTCTGCTGGGAAACTCTTCTACTACCATTAAAGGTATATATATATATATATATATATATATATATATATATATATATATATATAATGTCTCATACATCCATGAATCCATTTAAAATTGAGAATACCTAATTTAGCATATTGACAAAAAATAAAAATATGACATCCCTTGATAAGGGGCAGGTAACTCTTCGAAAAATAAAATCTGACCTGGTTAAGTTGTTTATTAAGAAAGAGAGCTTGGATATAACTGCCTGCTCAAAA
This sequence comes from Sepiola atlantica, assembly GCA_963556195.1. Taxonomy (NCBI): domain Eukaryota; kingdom Metazoa; phylum Mollusca; class Cephalopoda; order Sepiida; family Sepiolidae; genus Sepiola; species Sepiola atlantica. Next base: position 127,772,481 of record OY744522.1, read on the forward strand.
CGTGATTGGAATATTATTGCTGGCAGTCTTATTCGGACTTAAGGGGCCAGGAACAATACCCGGAGGCTTTTGTGGAAATAAATGTCCTTCCAGCGGAATCATTGGAAAACATAATTCTTAATGAAAAATAAATACGAATATCAAGAGTGCGTGTACAGTGGTCGTGTAGCCGTTTGGCGAAACATGTTTGTTGAGTGTTGCCCTGTTTGGTTTAAAAGGGGAATGGAAAAAAAAGAAATATGAAAAAACAAACGTATACATAAAATAGGCCAGAGAAAATAAAGTGGGCTTAAGAAAGGATGAAGAGAAGGGAATGAAAATGATATAGAAAAAAAGAAGAAAATTATTAGTAGAATGAAAATGCATATTTGCCTTTTCTGCATTCAAATAGGGGAAGGTCTAGCATTGTATACAGGTCAAGGCGATGCCTATATCAGGCTTGGTAGTCATGCAACTAGGGTCTAAGTCAATGACTGGCGATGGACATTATTAAATGTTGCATACTACATTGATGACCATCATCATCATCATCATCATCATTAGGTTTAATGTCCATTTTACATGTGGCCATGTGTTGGACGGCTTTTTAGAAATTGACTTTCAAACTAACCTATTTCTAGCAAGGTTTTTATTTATCTCCCCCCTCCTTCTCTCAAATCCATCCTTATCATTTCATTCTTGGCCTTCCTCTGCCGACTGACCTTGTTACCTCAACTGTTCTACATCTACTAACCCAAGAACTCTCATTCATTTGTTCAATGTTCTGCACATACTGTCCAGATTTAATCTTCCTCAGTGGTCATCAGATCTAAGATTGTCTTTTAGACTCACAATACCCATACATCGTATCATTTCTCTTCATGCAACGCATTTGCTCAACCCTCGCTGGCCAAGTTTCACTTCTATACATCATCACACTGCGTACACATGACTGATCGACTCTTTCCTTAGTTGACAGTGATATCGCTCTGCTGGTTAGCAAAAAGTCTTAGTTTTTTCCCAAAGCCACTTTGAACCTGGATATGGTAGGCATTGTCACAACCTCTTCTCTCGGTCTGTTCCACTGAATGGAAACACAAGCAGAGAATGCCGCCTTTGTCCTGTTGAGACAATAGCAATGATGGTATATCTTCTGCGGGTGCCTGCAGAGACCACGAATTGGCGCTGGGCTTAAAAACTACCTGAAAGCTAAATTTATTTTCCCTTTGACGTTATATGCCAGAATTAGGTCCTCTCACATCTTCCACCCCTCAAGTGAAAACAGATTTAGTCTTTGAAGCCACTCTTTGTAGGTAACTGGAGAGTCCTTTCACCATACTGAATGCCAACCATTAAACGCACTCCAGATGTATAATATCTTTTGGAAGATAAGGATTTGTTGCTTATCTAGCATACTCAAGAGTATGTATAAAGGACAGAAATAATCTGCCATTAGGTTGAGAAAGTATCTCAGGATATATATATATATATATATATATATTTAGATTTTTCACTTAGAAGATAGATTATTCAGTAAAGACCGGGATTAGGCCAATAAAAACAATCTCGATGATACTCGATTACAGGGTACAGAGCATTTATATGTGATTTTTTGAAGGCTTACCAAAGCATTCCGTTCAGGACACCAATCCTTACCACAAAAGACTTTTTCTTTCAAAGATTATTTATTTATGATAAATAAATAATCTTTGAAAGAAAAAGTCTTTTGTGGTGATGATTGGTCTCCTGAACGGAATGCTTTGGTAAGCCTTAAAAAACTCATATATATATATATATATATATATATATATATATATAACTTCTTTGTAATATAGCAGGAAAAATCCCAGCAGAGTGCTCGATTAATTAAGAATTAAAGTTAAAAATTAAAAATTAAGAGCTTAATATTTATTTATTTTGATACAGAAAAATTAGTACAACATTTGTACCGTCGGTTTCAAGCACAGAAGGACTTAGCCATCCGGCTCTCTTCAGTTTCTGTTGTCATCTGTCAGATTTCAAGAACATATTTTTATGACATACAAAATATCACTGATCTTTATGAGGAGGCTTCATCAGTGTATAAAAATTCCCCAGTCAGACTGAAGTGAAGCATCCTCATTAACATCTGTCAGATGAAAATAGAAGCTGGAGAGAGCCGGATGGCTAAGTCCTTCCGTACTTGAAGCCGACAGTACGAATGTTGTACTAATTTTTCTGTACCAATATATATATATATATATATATATACTAGCAGAATACTTGTCTCAGGACGGATATAAGCAATAAATATAGCATTAGTTCTAAATTTTAATGATTTTTCTTTCTTTGGAGGGTATGGTACAGTTTCGGTGCCCCCCCCCCCCCAATGGTAAAATTTACAAAAATAAATAAAAATAATGTGCCCACGTTCTCTATTTGTTGCCTAGAATATATATACCATAATTCATAATGATAAGTTAAATAGTTTAGGATTTTACCAAAGCATACACATTATTGACACTCACGCATGCGCACCGATCCTTATTAAAATGTATTACTTAATATAACTCAAAATTTGATGTAGAGCCATTCTTTTCTCTATTAAATTTTTTTATCTAAATTATTTTAAAAGTTTGTTTTTTTTTAGTTTGGATAGGCGTGCATACTAAATAGTAACGTTTACAAAAAAAAAAATAATGTGCCCATGTTACTCACTGGGTTGCCGAGACTACATATTCCAACATTCATAATGATCAGTTCATTAATTCAGGAGATTGCCCTGTACATAGATACATCTGAATATAAACACATACCTAACTTTATATATAGATATAAATATATGTGTGTGCCTACTAGACTCTTCCCCTGGTCGATGGTGATCTCATGAAACAAAGAGATGAAGACACTGTCTATATATCTTTTGATGATGATGTTCCTTCTGGTGTCATTGTTTTAGATTTAGTTAAATAACTTGAGAATAATTTTATAGAAACTATTTTCTTGTGTTTCGGAATTTCTTAGATGAGGATTGATGATTTCAATTATTAGTATTTTTTGATTACTATTCTTATATTTTTATATTTACAACGTTTCAGCTGATGTAACCTCCGACTTCTTCAGGTTCATTTTTTCGAACATGGGAATCTTTTATACGAACTCATGAACCTATACAGAATTTCGAACTGAACCTTTTATTTAGTCCATCCAGGTAGATTGTTCTCGTTCTGTCAGCTATCACCGGGTCAAAGTGTTAATTATTATACTAGTCTTAGTTAGTATTGCACCTTCCACCAGCAGAAGACTGTCACTTCAAACTGATTGTTAGTGAACACACTTATTAGTTGTACTAAGTATCCATGTGATGTGGACGAATCAAGTATGAATTTTAGGAATCGGCATGGGATGACTTTTTTGACTGTCTTGATTCTGTTGTTGGCATTGGTTTCACTGATTCTTTCTAGAATCAGTGAAGTGCAAGAGGGATCACGTGAAGGTTGCCAATATCCATAAGTGAAAGTTGTGCTATAGAAGTATCTTGACTTGAAACTGACACGCGATTATCAACTTTGCCACCACCCCCACCACCTTCATATGTGATTAATGCTCGGTTCCATTATTTTGGTATTACCGATCCTCCTTCTGATCCTGGTGTGGAACACACTCCTGGCAGGTTAAGCCGACTTCTCCTAAAGGAGGACCTGGTGCTACCAGATCAGGCTGTCTGAAGATATCGGCTTCCTGGCCTAAAATGCACCAAACATTGATGTTATTGTTTTTTTTTCCTTTTTCTTTTGCAAAACTCAATCATGTTCTGCAAAGCTAAAAACAAAAACAACAATTTCCTCTATAAAACAACCAAACCAAACCAAACACAGTGAATAAATATTTGAAATATAAAGAACTTTAAGCATAAAATCTTTTACCAAAATGACTGGATTCGGCATTAAATAACCTGAAAAGGGTTGATATGCCGTAAAACAAAACAATCAAACCAAACCAAACCTAAAGGAGGAATATTCTTGGAAATATTTGATTCACAAGCGCCCCCAGTCGCATGTTTATCTCGCTCAGGTGAGATGATTTTAACAATGTTAATTTTTGCAAGGAGATATCGCCGTCCTTTCACATAAAGCGCCTGGTCTGACCAAATGGTCACTCATCTGTTATTGACCAGGCTACACGTCACTTAACTTTAGTGATCTAACAAGAATCGGTGTGTCACCATGATTATGCCTTATATATCGATCGCAGCAGGACCAAAATAGTATCAGTCGGAGCAAGACCACACATGTTTCACTTGTTTAATATCAAAGCAGACACACACATTTCTTCTGACAAGCTAAGTTTAATTTGTTACGAAGTAAATTTCTTCCTTTTTTTTTCATTCTCCTTACTAATTAATTTCTTACTATTTCTTCCCAAATTATTTCCGACATCTTAGAATTTTTTGTTATCGCTTCATATGACAATAAGAAGAACATTTTCATTTTACTCGTGAAATAAAATCTATGGACGGCAGGAAAACTGAAGTGATTTTCCTTGTCTTTGACACAATTGGAAGAAACACTTAATTATTCATGATTTTTGCAATTGTGAAGATAAAATTCATTATGGCTTCTTTTGTTGATGGCAATTCCTTCCTCCTTCTATCCTGCACATCACACACGCACGCGATAAGAGTCGCATGGATGCAGACTTGTTTAAAGTGAATTACCAGCAATGGCTAAAGATGCTGTTATTATTAGTAATAATAATAATAATGATAATAATGATAATGATAATAATAATAATGATAATGATAATAATAAACATTCTGTGATACATTTTTTACTAGCAGAGCTTTTGGCTAAGATCAAAGTGTAGTATCTGTTCCGATGGATACTGCACCCCATAGACTGGTATTGTCTTGGCCTTCGGGACTTGATTTACGCCGGTCTATGGGTCTGTTCTGTGCAGTTCCAGGAGGTCCACCCTCTCAGGCTTCGCCTCCCCTCTTTTGGGAGGAGTAAGTTTATTGCTTACTGTCTGAGACGCCCCTACCTTTTCCTGCTCCCTGTTTTCCCAACCATATCAATATGCAGAAATTTAAATGTAATGTGAAGAAACATCTTGCTGACCAGCTCCCAACCCAGGTTGCTCCCCCCCCCTAAATCTGGCCCCTATCACAGTAGCCCCTTACACTTCAGTAGCAATATGCCTTGTTTGAGTTAAATAAAAAAATGTTTAAAAGATTCGTTTGGACATAACTCATCATAACCAATTTCATAATCTGAAATTATTTTGAGAATTCTAGACTACTATTCTCATCTGTTATTATTTTCACAACGTTTCGACCGATGTAACCCTGAGTAGAATAGTAGTCCAAATAATAAATCTATCAACCAACATCCCAAAAATCTAATATATAAAATAAAGTCAGTCCCTTTATCGTTTATTTGTCATCGATAGCTTACTTTCTACAAAAATCAATATTTGATTCTGGTTCATCAGTTTTTCTTGTGGATCTTTGCAGCATGTTTTTAAGAAAAATGAAATGTAATTCGAGTTAATTCCTTCCAGAAAATACTTTGTCCAGGAAGGCATTATTTTCAGGTGGTCACTATTTAAGAAAAAAGTTATATAAACTCTGTATTCGTCCATTCATAATTACTTACCTTTGAGTGGAACAAAAATATAATATTTCGCACAAAAAAATGGCATAGTTTAAAAATAGCAAATCAAAACAAATTACAAGTACAGTACCGGGCAACAGCGGCGAGGAACAGCTAGTTTTAAATAAAATTTTCATCGCTAAATGAGAATCTTGAATGGACGTATCTTAAGGATACTCCTCTTGTTAATTATTATCCAACATATTACAAATTCTTTGCAATGAAGCTCGTGTCTATTATGGGTTGTTTTTCGTAAACATTTGTCTCCATAATTGATTTACCAATTAATTGATTCTGTTTTTTTTTATGGCTAAATCAGTTATCGGTTAAATCACTAATAAAAGAAGGAAGCAATTTTGATTTGGGAAATTGCTTTTTTTAGGGACCTTTTCTTTGTTGCTTTTTTTTTATCTTATTCAATTTATTTGGTTGCTTAGGTAAACATTAATTAGGTTTGGTACAAAAAAGAGGGAGGAAGGATCAAATTGAGAATAACAAGAAAAGGCAAGAGAAATAAGATAACGGGTAAAATTAATTTCATGTCCCCTTACAAAGATTAGAATCAATATATAATGATACTAAACCTAATGTCTAGAATCCTTATTTAAATTTTGATGAAAATCTATTATGTAATTTTGATTCTAGAAAATGTCTAAAATTAAAGTTTTAAGCTTAAGGGGTTTTAAGAAAAATTGAAATTCAGGGAATGTTGCCTTGGTGCCTAATGACTATGGATCAAATTCAGTGCAAATCTGATATATTTAAATTTTTTAATGGGAGATTGAACCCATATTATGCCCCTAAAATAACTTTTAAATACTCTAAAGAAACTTAAATTTGGGGAATATTTATTAATTGATATCTCATACCTATTGTTAAAATTTCACAAAATTTTGACATTTATAAAAGGGAAAACGTTTTACTTTATTTTATTTATAACTTGAAAACCATGGAAAAATATAAATGTAAAATATTATTTCGTAACATTATAATATATGTATACATACATGAAATAATATATATATATATATATATATATATATATATATATATATATATATATATATATATTATATACATAAATATATATATATATATTATATACATAATGTGTGTGATGAGAAAATACACGATATGTCATAAAATGAAATGCCGTGGAGAGAGGATGTGGGGAAAATACGATAGGAAAAAAATTAAACACATGAATAAATCATCAAAAACGAGAGCTTTACCAGTTTCGTTTGGATCAACGAACGTCTTCAGAAAAAGTCATTCGTTGATCCGAACGAAATCGGTAAAGTTTTCGTTTTGATGATTTATTCCTGTGTTCAATTAGTTTCTCCTTTTGTATTTTCCACACATATCATGTGTGTATATATAAAGATTTTTATATTTAAGTCTGTAACAGAGGATGAAAGTGTGGGAATCAGGAAAACTGAATAAATGAAAAAAAAATTGGCAGACAATATATATCATGTTTTGGCACCTGTAGGTAAAAAAAAAATTTCATCACTTACTATTTTTCCCTCAATTTACAGAATGTAGACCGTTTAACAATAGGTATTTATATTAATTAATTCTCCAAATTTCAGTTTCTGTGAAGTATTTTAAACAGGTTTTAGAGGACACAATATGGACACAACCTCCCTATTTGAAAATTTAAATATTTCAGATTTGCATTAAATTTGATCCATAGTCATTAGACATCAATTAAGCAAGATTCTCTGAATTTCGATTTCTTCCTAACACACCTTAAGCTTAAACCTTAAATTGTAGACATTTTCTAGAATCAAAATCATGAATTGATTTTGATCTAAATTAGAATATGGCTTCTGGATTAGTATCATTATCTTGATTGTAATCTTTGTAAGGGGAGATAAATGTGATGAAAAAATTTTATTTTCGGGGAAATGATTTTACTCGTCTTGGGGTGAGTATTCTTCTGGTATATAATAGAAGGACTGTGGAAGATAGATATAAACATATTGAAATAAGTATCCACATATTGAGATATATATGAACAAACTGGTAGACATATAGGAACTGATTTCAATAAATATGTAAATCCAAAAATATTGCTTGAGATGTGAAGAGATTAAGATGGAGAGAAGACATGAAATGGAGTGACTGATGTCGATAGATCATTAATCGGAAACAGAGAAAATGATTAAAATATTCCGAAGACATGCAAGAATTTCTCTAACCAATTCCATCTTAGAGAAAAAAAAACGTTTTTATATCTTTGATTGCAATTTAGACATGTCAAGCTGTTTCTTTTTTTTTTTTTTTCTCTGAAGAATGTTGTCTTAGATCTTTGCACTGATTTCCAAAACGTCGGGAAAAACGTGGCAATCTTGGTTAGAAGACGGCGAAAACATGAAAGAAATTCAATATGGAAGCGTGAGGAATTATTTTGGTAAATACGGATGATTATGAATTATTAAAAAGTCGCTGATAATCAGATATTGGTTCATAAAAATTAATTTGGTTTTAAGAAAAAACAAGGTGAAAGTATGATGTCTGCAGATCGTCCATATTACTATGTGAAACTGCAGCATCCCTATTGCTTGTTATTGATATATATATATATATATATATATATATATATATATATATATATATATATAAAGGTTAATACAACAAAAGATATAAGAGGCAACTAATATCTTTAATTAGTGAACATCCGGATCAAAATAAAGCTCAATATACTGGATAGAGCATTAATAGCAATAGATAAAGTGAAAGAATAAAATAAGGTGCGAATCACATTTTATTACAATTCAATGTTCAAGCAAAGTTCTTTAAAGTCCTTAACTCATGAGTTTTCAAAGAAAAGCTTTTCCTCAGAGGACCATTACCGCAATGACATTACTGAAGGTAATAAAAATTAAACTTTGAAAAATATATAAAAATATATATATAAAAATGCATAAAGGTATATCAAACATCAAATATATCGGCCCAAAACATATTTTTTAGTAAAACTATACAGTTCATCCAATTCAACAAGTCTAAAATAGCTCCAGGCAACATATCAAAGAGGTTGATTAAAAAATAATCCAATTGGTGAATGGTGGTCCAAAAACAACACAAGATATCCAGGCTGGAAATTCGTTTGCTATCGATGCAGTAGATAACAGTGGAAATTGTATTCAAGGTGTATGCAAATTAATAAAACGATAAAAAAAAACGATAGAGAAAATGAATCATATGAAAAGTTTAGAAAAACGTTTTAAAGAACTTTGCTTGAACATTGAATTTTAATAAAATTTGATTCGCATCTTATTTTAGTCTTTAACTTTATCTATTGCTATATATATATATATATATATATATATATATATATATATATATATATATACAATAGAAAATTAGATTCCAGTGACCATGTCTTTATTCAGTTTTAAAGAGATCCAATTCTTTATGGTCCGTTTCGTCATCACTCAGACAAACAAAATACAGATCGTAAAGAATTGAATCCCTTTAAGAATAAATAAAGACATGGTCACTGGAATCTAATTTTCTATTGTTTATTTATACATGCATAGAGTTAAACATTAATATCTACTGAGCTTAAACCTTGAAAGTCTGACTACAAATAATATATATTTATATATGAAATTACACAATGAGTTGACCATAATAGAAACCGTCAGTTCTGTGCAAAGAGTGAATGACTCCTACGATCATCAGTCTGTCATGGTGTACACTGTAATAAAGACAAAACAAGGTGGCAGCACGTCGCTCCTCAGAAATAAGTGTGTAAACCTATTTAGAAATATCTCCCCATCATGCTCTCTCTCTTTATATATATATATATATATATATATATATATATATATATATATATATATATATATATATATATATTGTATGTATTTTTAAAGATTTAAATTACTTTCTAATCATATTCCAAATAAAGAGTATACACAATGGTATCCAAGTCGTTCACAGACGATGTTTAGTTTCCCTTAAATAATATAATACAAAATTAGTTTAAATATGTATTTGAAAAATGTATTTTTACTTGAAAATGTTAGATTTGAACGAAACACATTTTCTAAAGCAGAACACTCTCCAGTCTTTAAAACCTAAAGTTAAGACTCTATTTTTTCTGAGAGAAAATACAAGAAACAAAATCTAAGAAACCAACAAAAAATAAGAACACCCCCCCCCAAAAAAAAAAAAATGAAAGAAAGAAACGATAAATTGCAAGAGAAGAATAATAGAGAGGAGGGCGGGGGGGGGGGAGATAAAAGTGCTTCACCTATTTATAAGAAGACGCTCATTAAACGTTTTGGTAATTTAAAAGTTCGACCATACAGTATCATTATATAATAGAAGTCATCATAATCTTCATCATCGGTTTAACGTCCGTTTTACATGCTGGCATGTGTTGGACTGCTTTTAGAAATTGACTTCCAAACTAACCTATCTCTGGTCAGGTTTTTATTTGTCCCTCTTTCTCTCAAGTCCATCCTTATCACTTCCTCCCATGTTTTCCTTGGCCTTTCTATGCCAACTGACCATGCTACCTCAACTGTTCTACATCTACTAATCCAAGAACTCTTATCCATTCTTTCAACATGACAAAACCAGCAAAGTCCCCTATTCTGCACACACATTCCTATACTGTCCAGATTTAATCTTCTGCAGAGATCATCAGCCTGTCTTTAAAATTCACATTACACATCTATTATATCATTCTCATATCATTTTTCTCCATGCAACGCATGTCCTCAACCCTCACTAGTCATGTTTCACTTCCATACATCATCACACCTGTCTGATAGAAGTTTGTATTTTTTTTTGGTGTGTGCATTCTAACAAAATGTTCCATCGTCAAATATGGTGTGTCATTATTTCAATGTAAAATTTCACCAATTTCTAAAAGAAATTCTCTGTAAGCGACACTATCGACCTTATTCGAAAAAGAAAGAGATTAATGTGGTTTGGACATGTTTCCCGGCTACCAGATTACAGTTATCTAAAGAAATCATATGACAAAGATTTAATTGGAGAAAGATAACTAGACAACCACCAAAGAGATGGGACAACCAGATGCTGCTCCTGACGCCTGAAAAAGTGACTCAAGACCGTGATAAGTGGTGGAATGTTGTTTCCAAGCATGTGGCGAAACTCTCTGAAGTGTGCACAAAAATTAACTCATTATAATACTCTGTAATTCAAAATGTCGACCCTAAAGTGTTATCAGATAATATTAGAAAACTTTATTTCTTTTTCTGAATTGTTTCAAACATATGTAGCTGTCTTCTGCAAGACTAATTTCTCTACTAAGACTTGAAAGTTTAGTCTACCCTATTATTTCAATCATAGTCAGTAGAGGAGATATATGGAGCCATTCTTTTCCCAAGGGTATTAGCGAAAGGGATGCTATAAATCCGACAGAACTCTTACACGGCACACTGATCCCACAGTCCACGTCAGTAACTAATGCACCGCCACCACTTCTATTCATCCCCGTTATTTAATTGTCTTGATCAGACGTTACACTAAACTGCCTAGGACTCCCTTAAGCAAGGTGTTCGCCCACACCACAAAACTATACCAGGTGATGAAACCATAATTTGGGAGCTTTGAGGAGTTTAGAGTCATCCATTAGTTTCCATTACTCCTAGGTCCATTCTTCCCCGAAGTGGAAGTACCTGTCAGAATCTCATCTATGAGTCAAGCACATGCAAACAAACATCTACAACATGAATAAATATTTGTAGATATTAAGAACTTGAAGCATATCATTCTACGACTCCATAAAGTATCTCTACCTATATAAGAGCAGGATACATCCTAGGATGGAATATTGCTGCCACATCTAGAGAGATGCCGCTTAGAGGACTCTTTCCTGCCTTAATAGAGTACAACATCAACGTCGAAATCTAGTGGGGGGGGGACCTTTTCTCTTCCTTACAGCCCCTTTCTCACAGAAGTAACAATGTTAGTTTCTGACTAAGCTATCATTATTTCTATGGAAGGTGCTCAACTGAAGTCCAATCTATGGTTCTTCTTTGTAATGCATTCACAGCAAGAACTCGTCTCTCTATCACAACTGAAAAGACATTCCTTCCTTCCTTCATGTGTCTAGCATCAGGCCGAATTTCCATGGACAGAGCTTCTTTGCAAGGGTTTCCCCGACTGTGGAACACATTACTGTGGGACTGCTTACCTGCAGATTACAACATAGTCGTTTTCAAATCTAATGTCAACAAATATTTGTCATAAACCTAGTTCCTATTATCGATCTTTCAGCTGCCAATCTTTCCATCTCATTAACCCTTATTCTTGAGTAGCTCTTGGACATGGTAAATGGTCACCCAAAAGTAAAAATACAAAGATACTTTTACCAAAATGACTGGATTCGAGATATGTCATGAAACAAAACAACCAAACCATATCATTGTCTTTTAGTTTTTTCGCAAAGCAGGTCTGGATTCTAAACCATTCCTGTATGATCTAAGATCAGAATCTGGCGCCAACATTCCGCTTTTTACATTCTTTCACCTCCTCATATCTCACCACTTATCGTACAATCCTCTCCACATACCAACCATTGAGGCTAATTAGAACTTCACCAAAATTCTCCAAGACAAAAACAACATCCATTGCTTCCATCTGATAAGACATTCCGGATTATTCCGTTTTTAATCTGATTTTTCTCAAGACCCAAATTCCAAGGGGCTTCTGTCATCCCAGATCGTTATTATTATAATTATTATTATTTCTTACTCACTTATTACCAATGATCGCTCACTGGCAAAAACAGATGACGTTCCCTAAAATATGAGTGACAGAAAGTTTCCCCAGATTTTCACTTTCGATTACTGTCGTAAATCATTTTGTGTTCTCACAGCTATTTAGCATTGAATGTTCATTGCTAACAGTTGTTGGCTTTCTATAGAATTTAAGTCACAATAAGCCTCCTCGGAATTCCAGTACTCTCCGTGCTCTTCCAATGAATGTCTCTATGATGCTTTAGGTATTTCCATCCTCTCAAACACTTCATGGCCGTTTTCTATGGTACAAACCGGTGTTGGTTGCACCGCTTTTTTGTGGGGAAGTGGGTATCAGTTTACAAGATTTTTATTATCATTATTATTATTACTAGCAAAAATATGATCCGACTGCTTACATATTTTTCCTAGTATATATGATGAACGAACATATACTGCACTGCTCTCCACCGAAAGAAGGTAATGCCTGGGTGGATGGGCTCATGACAACAGATACTACACTACCTCCACCTCCCCAAAAAAGATAGGGAAAAGCCTGGGAAGATGGTAGCATGAAAACAGAACAGATACTACACTATCTTCCCCATTATCATTAGTATTAAATAGTATAGTAAACTGAATTGAGCATCAAAATATAGTAATAGTATAGTTTCGACTTCAGACAGACAGATACCCAATCTCTATTAGTAATAGATTTCTTTTGACCTCTGCAGCATACTATTTCTGACCTAAGGTTAGAAATGACGTCATGTTATTTCCACTGCACAATTCTACATGCACAGTTTTCTTCGTAGGATGTGAATTGTGCTTGTAAGAAAAATATTTTTATTTCTATAAGATGTTGACTGGCAAGTATACATTCGATTTGCTTATTTGAACTTTCTTATTTAATCCTAGTGTTCTAACGGCCACTGGAATTATCAATGTTTTCATGTACCACATTCTTGTTATTTCTATTTTGTAATTTTTTTTTAAGGACTTGAAAGCTAAATTATGGTCTGCCATGTCTATAAGAAAGCTCATTATGTTTTTATCGTCTTTGATTTTGGTGATACCATTGGATCACAGGGTGGAGCAGGTGCTAGTGTGATTGATAAAGTTATGAATGGATGGAGTAAGTTCAGGGAACTTCTGCCATTACTAACCAGCAGAGCGCTTTCACTGTTGACTAAGGAAAGAGTTTACTAGGCATGTGTATGCAGTCTGATGATGTATGGAAGTGAAACCTGGCCAGTGAGGGTTAGGAACATGGGTTGCATGGATAGAAATGATATGAGAATGATACGATGTATGTGTAATGTGAGTCTTAAAGACAGGCTTAGTTCTGATGATCTCAGAGGAAGTTTAAATCTGAACAGTATAGGGAGATATGTGCAGAAGAGGAGACTTCAATAGTATGGCCACATTGAATAAATAGATGAGAGTTCTTGGGTCAGTAGATGTAGGACAGTTGAGGTAGTAGGTCCAGTTCACAGGGGAAGACCAAGGAAAACATGGAATGAGGGGATAAAAGTGAACTTGAGAGAAAGAGGGATAAATAAAGACCCGGCCAAAGATTGGTTAGCTTGGAAGTCAATTTTCTTACAGCCGTCCAACGTACACCAGCATGTAAAACGGATGTTAAACCGAATATGAATATGATGATGATCGCTATGCCTCTAATTGCTTGCTTCCTCACAAGTGAAAAGTTAGACACAAGGTCGGTTTTTTATGTGGGGGAATCGAGCTCTCAAAATTGGAGCACTCTGGTTGGCACAAAAATAAAAATTACCCCAGTCGAGAGGGATTTATTCTCCGCGTAGTTAGGATAGAACAGATGATACACTTTAATCCTAGTCAGAAGATTGGAAAGCAATCACTAGCTAGAATTATTGTCTTCCTGACCTAATCTTGTCTATATGTAGTATCTATATAATAATATACTAAGGCAATTTCATGTTCATACGTACGTTATCAACCTTCACTCTTTTTAAAAGATGGGATCGTCCGACCGCCAAATATTTATTTATTATAAAGAATATTTAGTTGACAATTATTTTTACAGTAAGAAGGTAGAGAGTATTTATTTTGAAACGATTTATAGTTGTAATAATGAATGGATGAAACAAAACTGTTTTTTCTTAATTTAAAAGAGAATATTTAGCTGACAATTATTTTTATGGTGAGAAGAAAGAGAATATTCATTGATTTAAAAAGATATAAATTGTTACAATTTTTAATAAATAACGAAGAGACATATTTGTTTTATTTATTTCAAATAATATTTATCTGACAATGGCAATTATTTGTATGGGAGAAGAAAGAGACATCTTTTGCTTAATAATGTTAAACCTTACATAAATGTATTATTTCAAACGAAGTATCATTAACATTAAATCATGCAGATTGATGAAGACAGCGACCATAGAATTTCCATTGGGTCCAGCTAGTTACGATAGAATTATTATTATATTATTTCTTTTCTGAAGAGAGTCGGAGGTTACATCGCGTGTAACATTTTGAATATAACAACCAAAATGAGAATAGTAGTCCGAATAATCCAAATTATCAGTCCTCATCTAAAAAATTCCAAAACATTGAAATCCATTACTTACTTAAATTCCTACATATAGATGAAGAAGAAAATGAAGAACAATTTGAGAGAATTAACAACCTTCCGATTAGGATCAGAGTGTAGTATCTGTTCTGTCCTCAATCAGAGTGGAGAGGTCCTTCTAGACTGAAGCGATTTTGTTTTCTATACAGAGTGTCTCTTTTTGAGGAATCTGCTTTTTTCCTATATTAAAAACCGATCCTGTGTCTAAATTTGCCTGCGTGGGAAGGCGAGTAAATAGGGATAATCCGAGTGAGATGGAACGGTTCCAGATCGGAAAGATATTCTCAGAGTCTGGAAATGAAGAGATGGGTTTGAGAACTGGTGATTGCTGATTTTAGTTTGAAGTGCACATTGCGAACGTGAAGGAAAGGAGGAAGAAATTACAATGAAGGGCTTTCAAGATGTACAACATCTGTCCCTGTGTTTCCCTTTGCCGAAACCCTTGTGCCGGTATTGTTTGTCTTCAGTTCTTCTGATTGCTGATTTTTGTCTTGGTACTGTTTGTCTGCGAGTGGTATTCGCAAAGGGAAAGAAAGGCCTAATTACTAAAGATTGAGAAAGAGAGAGTGGGAAAGACAGACAATTAGAAATAAGGAGAGAGGGATAGGAAATATAATGGATTTAGGGGAGGAAAGGAGAGAGATAGAGTGAGAGAGAATTAATTAGAAATAGGAAAAGAGGGATAGAAAGGATGATGGATTAAGAGGGGGAAAAGAGAGGGATAAGTAAAGAAAGAGAAAATAAATTAAAAATAAAGAAAGAAGGATAGAAAAGATAATTGATTTAGATAAGGAAAGCGAGAGAGAGTGAGAGAAAAGTAAAATAGAATGGTAGGAAGGATAATGAATATAGCGGAAGAAGAGAGCAGGATAAGTACAGAGGAAGAGAGAGAAAGAAAGAAAGAATGAATTAGAAATAAAGGATAGAAAGGATAATGGATTAAGAAGAAAAGAGAGGGATAAATACAGAAAGGGAGAGAAAATATGATAGAGACAAAGGGAGAGCAAATAAAAAGAAGGCAAAGAAGGGGTAATGAATTAGAGGAAAAAGAAAAAGATAATTAACGAGAAGAAGAGAAATAATGTACGAAAAAGGAATAGAAAGGGAGATAATTAAAGAGAGGAAGAGGGATGATGAATTGGATGAACAGTGAAAGATAATTAAAAAGAGAAAGAGTGATTATGCATTAAAATAGACAAGAAATGAGATATAAGTGAAAGAAGAGAAAGCGTAAGATAATGAATGAGAAGGAGGGGGAAAAGAAAGTGATAGGGAGAGATATTCAATTATAAATGTAAATAAGAGGGGGATAATTAAAAAGAGGAGGAGAGATAGTTACAAAGAGAAAAAATGAAGAAGTGATAAAAGAGAAAGAGAAACAGACAGATATTAGCAAAAAAAAACAGGAGATATTGAGAGAAAGAAAGTGATAATGAATTGGTGGAAAAGATAAAGGAAATTATGATAGATTGGAAGAGGAAAAGAGAGAAATAACTAAGAGAGAAGGGAGAGAGAGAGGGGAAAACAGATATCTATCCACATGTAGAACACAATACTACGGGGCTGCAACCCAGCCGACTACAACAAGTCAACCGTCCACTTAAATAATTAAATTCTGTCCAGTTATAACCATGGTTACTAATCATCACGGTGTTGTCTCAGCGTCCACCTGACAAACTCATAAACCCTTATCCTCGAGTGGCTTTTGAGTCTTGATAAGTGGTGAGATTTTAGTATAACAAAAATTAAAGAAAAATAGTGAGTTAATGAAGGAGAAAAGGGATAGATTATGAACATTATCGAGAGAAAGAGATAAAGGTGGAGATAGAGAGATGGGAAGAGAGAGAGAGAGAGAGAGAGAGAAAGAGAGAGAGAGAGAGAGAGAAAAGAAAAGGATAGAGAGTGGGATAAAGAGAAAAAGAGATTAACCGATAGCCACAAAGACAAGAATAAATAGATAGAAAGAAAGATGTAAGGGAGTGAGAGAGACATAGAGAAAGACAGAGAAAGAAAGACGTAGACACCCAGAGAGAAAGAGAGAGAGAGAGAAAGAAAGAAAACAATCTTTTACCTCTCATCTCCTTAATAATCAGTGCATATCATCTACTGAGCTCTGACCAATTAGAGATGTTTCAACTAACGATTCCTGAATTCATCAATGCCAAAACTAGCAATAACAAAAACAAGAAAATTTGTTTTCTTTGATAAATTCTTCCCAACAAGAATCACCCCCCTCCTCTCTCTCCATCTCTCATATCCTCTCTCCATTGCCAACCTCCTTCCACCCCCTCTTTTTCTCTATCTCCCTATTCGCTTTGAACTTTCTTTCTTTTCCTCCACGCTTTTTAGGTGTTGGTGGAAGCCCTTCCCTATTTTCCAAGATTCTTACCATTTGTTTCTGGTGATTCAGGCTTTACTTATTTCCGAAGCTCATTGTATGTCGACACCAGGATGGTCATCTCTATTTAATTGCCTCCCTACAAGGGCAAAGTTTGAGGCAAGGTCGATTTTTAATGCGGGGGGGGGGGGGATCTAGCTTTCCAAAAAGGGGCACTCTAGATTGGGACAAAAATTTAAATTGCCTCAGTCTAGAAAGATTTCTCTTCCACTGACTGATAACATCAGGATGATAGGCGAACGATTAAACATGTGTGTTAAACGTATATTATACCAAAATCAGTAAAACTAATGATACTCAATGGTGTGTGATTGGCTAAATGGATGCTGTCGAAGTCTCGACTATGCCAGGTTCGAATCCTGTCGGAGCTATTGTGTTCAACAGACTGAGATAGACATATGTGATAGTCTTCCACTTGACCTCCACATATTAAATTGCTTTAACTGGATCATGTACTGTAGAGAAAAAGACCCGCTCTTTCCATTAAATAAGTTATGACTCTGCAGGTGCACAATGTGTACCACATAATAGACATCAACCTTGTTGCAGGTGTTATTGCAAAGTTTTTCTTCTTCTAGATGAGTTGCCCTACCGAGGCTTGAGGGTTTAGTCTACCCTACTATTTCACCCATAGCTGAGATTGAAATGAAAAAAGTGATAGATACATACATACATAGATAAACAGATAAATAGGCAAAAATAAGAATAGATATATACATAGATCGATATGCATATACAGAAAGACCAGCAGATGTGAACAAATATGACGAAAATGTAGATTTATGAACATATATATATATATATATATATATATATATATATATATATATATATATAATCCTATATGACGACGTGAAAATCGTTTCAGGTTTTGGGTGCAACGCCTTGGAGGGGGGTGGGTCGAAATATATAAAAACTTTTGATGTTTTTTTCCGTGCCTTTTAACTTGCAATTGTTTTTACCAATCCTTCTTCGTTGGCTTTTCTCGTCTTCCTTTCTTCTGTTTTGGATTGATATGTTTTTTCCATAACTATTAAATGAACAATTTCTCTGATGCTCAGCGATGTTAAAATAAAAACTACATATTTTTCTTGACTAAGCTGTGAAACATGCGTAAAGATATGTAAAAATAAAACAATTGGAAAAAATATAAATTTTGTTTGTAAGACGAAGGAAAAAATACAGGTATTCGTCGAACTCGGAAAATGAGAAAATTTAAAAAAATGAATAAAGATTATGGTAATGGATTGATTTTAACTTTAGTCATTAGAATATAACTAAAACGTGTATGTATATATATATATATATATATATATATATATATATATATATATATATATATTTTATATTGTTTATTGGTAAAGTATCAGACTGAAAACATTGAGTGTGCGGAGACATACTAAGGAGTCTACTTTGAATATAAGTGTATTCACATGTATAATTTGCATCTGAACATACTGGAAGTTGTTCTGCGTCTGTAGCTGCCTCTTAAAAAATCTAATAACACTTTTCTAACATGTTACACGATGAAAATAATCTTTTTATAAGCGTTAAGTTAAGAGTATTAACATATATCTGAATAGCTTAGTAGGTAAGATATCTAGCTGATAACGTCAAGGTTGCTGTTAAAGTAAACTCTCCTTAATACGATGTTGCATATGATTCTATCTCACACTCTAATCCAGACAACATATACTAGCAATGCCTCTTAGTGTGTGTATATATATATATATATATATATATATATATATATATATATATATATATATATGTCCATGTCTGTCAATCTATTCAATATCGTAATTATGCCATTGACAGGTGAAAGAAGTTAACATATCAAAACTTTTCATATATCCTGAAACTACTGGTATCGATTACTAATCGAAATATTATTGTATAGAATCATCCAATATATAAAATAAAATTGTCGTATGTTTCACTAATCACCTTCACAGCTTTAGTTACTTACATTAAAAAAAATATTTTTGCATTTCTCTGACAGCTTTAACATAAACAATTACATATGTTTACACGATTTGTTCAAATTATTTGTATATCACGGTAGTAGGTATATAAACAATTTCTTTATTACATTGTATATAACTGGTATTATGGTAAATATAGAGTTAAATTAAAATAATAAATAACGGTTTTAAAATGTAACGATTATTTCTTATGTTTACATTTTCATGACTTTATAAAAAGTAAACTACAATTTTTATTTCAGTTCTTTAAATTGTGATTAACTTGATGTCTGATTGAACGAAAGAAAATTAATAATTAAAATACTTTCATGCAACGCCGGATAGGAACAGCTTGTTTGTAATAAATATTATACTAAATGTGAGTTAATCAACGTTCTTTTTCTGCAAGCTTTTTTTTTCCTATACAAAGTCCATGGTAAAATATACTTTAATTCTGGGATTGAGTTATGTTGGAAAATATTTAACCCACCTTTCTCTTAGCTATGTGTTTCTCTTGCACCCCCCCTTCACTCACTATTGATGCAACCATTCTCTACTATTTCTTAATGTCTGTGAACTAACATTTTAGATAAAGAATGACTTTCTTTTTCTAGCTAATTTACATAGTGTTTTCGTACACGCCATCAACACGTATGTAAATTAGATAGCAAAATAATAGATCGATTTTCTTTCTCATTATCCATAAGAATTATATAGAAGTAAAAGAGACTCTTATTTTTAGTTATGCAAGAAGAATTCTTATAAAATCATAGTATATTAGTGTGGACACTGTCAAAGCATAATTTTTTATCCGTCATATTTGACAATGGGTGTCCACTTATGTGTGTGTGTGTGTGTATATATATATATATATATATATATATATATATATATATATATATATTCATGAATTTTACAAAGGTTTTTATCTCATGGAACCAATGGTTTTGCAAATATACCAGAGTCTGATGAAAAAACGTAGGTGACTTTTATATATATTAAAGTGTGTTTATGTGTGTATATATAATATATATATATATATATATATATATATATATATATATATATATATATATATAATATATATATATATATATATATATATATATATATAACAATATTTTATTAAATATTAAATTATTTTTACCTACAGATGCCGGCGTTTAAAAGTTTTGCTATCATCAGTGTAGGAAGTGACAATTTCAGACGGTCGGAGGGCACAAACCCATACACAATCAGCTTAGACTCCGCAAGCTAGCGCTCTAACCCTATGGCCACAGGAAATTATCATGTAAAGAAGATAAATGAGTTCTATTTGTGCCTTAAGAAAGCGGGCAACAGGCAGTAGACCGGGTTCAACGAATATATATATATATATATATATATATATATCCATTCAAACGCTCGTCAGCCATTTTTTGCAAATAGAGGAAATATCTTGTGTTTGCTCCATTTGCAAAAACAGGCTGACGAGCGATGAAAAGGACTTAAACCCAGTATTTTCACCAGGTTACAGTTAATTAGCAAAATTCATGAATAAATATTAACTCTTACAGAATAATTGAACACTCTATTGGATTTCTTTCCACTAAACATAACCAACATCTCTCTCCCTCTCTCTCTCTCTCTCTCTCTCTCTCTCTCTCTCTCTATATATATATATATATATATATATATATATATATATATATATATATATGAGCACTGTGGAAGCGGTGGTTAATGTTTATATGAATAGACATTGTAGATACCATTTACTAGCACTTCCTTCATTGGCCTAATGGATAGCGCTGACGACGATCAACTTGCTGGTTGACGGTTCGATCCCTGGCTAGGAAGAGGTGCTAGCCTAGCTGCACTGAAAAACTGTGATACAGCGAAACAGTCTGTCTGTAGATGAATATATATATATATATATATATATATATATATATATATATATATATATATATAAGCAGCTTTTAGTCGATTGTCAGAAGTGAAAGCATTAGCAAAAAAAGATAGATATGAACCACTAATGCAAAGAAATAATATCGACTCTGACCCTGCGATCTTCGTTTACCAATGTTTACATTTTATCCAATCCTTATGTTTGTGATTGGTTCTTGTTCTAAGCCTTATTGTTATTGTGATCTTTGTAATGATTATCAGGAAATGTGACTTCTTACTGTCAGACGAAGGTCTGAAAGTGAAAGTAGAATCTGAGAAGAAAATCTATAATCTTCAAAGTGTAAAGAGAATTTCCGAAAGAGGAATTAAGCTTACTCTGTGTTGAAGCTTAAATCGACTCAGACACTTTTATAGTGTTTACTCTCAAGGCACTACTATGACCTATATAGACTTAACCTTATATATATATATATACATATATATATATATATATATATATATATATATATATATATATATATATATATATATATATGCAGGCTGCAAATATTCCTTTGAACAGAAGTTGTCGAAATAAATTTACATGTGATAAAGTTACGTTTTTGTATATATGAATGTGTCATTTATATATATATATATATATATATATATATATATGTAAATGTCATGGAAATGAACACCTACCTACACAAATACAAACACATGCATATATATATATATATATATATATATATATATATATATATATATATCTGTAGTATGAAAATATATTTATGGCAAGTTAGCTGCACAGATACGTTCATGTTTTAATAAAACCAACGAATCTGAATGTTTTTTTAGCCCGAGTAAACACTATTTAGATATAAAAGCAATCGTAAACCATACATCCACGCAATTAGCCTAATGATTTTATTCTGGAATGAAGCATCAACGTTTTGTGTAGCTTAATTGCCATAAATATATTTTCATACTACACATACATACATACATACATATATATTAAATATATATATATATATATTATATATGCTACTAAGCTTTACTCACCCTATTGAAGTAATTACTGAATATGTATGTAATATATTATATTACGTTATAATATTCTATGAGTATATGTGTAATACATGAAATAGTAAATTATATGTGTGTATGTAAAGAGGTATTTGTTTCCTTATAGTAAAACAGTTAATTCCTACATTCATGTGATAGTATATATATAAGGATAATCCAATGGAACAAAGGTAAACGAAGATAAATATAAGATAAAAAACAGAACAGACAGGCCGTGTGAGAAGTATCGATATTTCGCCTCTGATTCACTAGAAGCATTTACATTATTCAAGTAGTAGTGATCGTAGGGGAAGACAACTTGTGTTTTACTTATAAATAATTCGTAGTGATTGCAGGGCACACAATTCCTTCTTTACTTATTTATGAAGAGTGGTGATCACAGGGGGAGACAACTCGTTCTTTACTTATTCAAATGATAGTATTAGTAGTAGTAGTAGTAGTGATCGCTGTGGAGACAATTCATGCACTATGTTTTTATTTTATTACTTTTGATAGTGTCCATTACCGAACGAAAAGTCAACTAGGATATAAATAACTTTTCTCACAACTATTTTTTTCATATTCTCTGTTGGATGTAATATCTATTGTAAACATGAATGGATACATGGACGAAAAGAGATTGGGATCTATATGGACGGTCTGATGTAGATATTGCACTGATATGAATTACATTTTTCTACGTAGATCGTGCACCTGTATTCTCGAATGGCTGTTGGTCTTGATAAGCGGTGACCGATTAGTAAAAATGAAATAATAATAATAAAAATATTGGAAACTTTCAGATCTTAAAATTTCCCGGAATTCAGCATCATTTATTTTATCTATTAACAGATTTGGAACGGCAAAAATCTTTTTTTCCTCCCTTTTCGTGACGGGAGGGGGGATTTCTTTATCTAACAGACCGGACCCCCTTTAGAGTCACTTGTAAATAAACATGAACACATTTCATTGGCAAGATGGCAGGCGGTCTGGAAAACACTTATTACTTGTAAATGAGTCTTTATTTCTTTCTTTTGTTGCTAAGCGACAGGAGGGGGAAACGAATATTCTCTCGACTTTCTTCAATTGTTTCGAAGGGGGGGGGGCGTGTCAAAGGGATTGGTAAATGCCAACTTTTGTTGGCGCCATAGAAAACCCTGATGCTTGTGCACCGGCTAAACGAAAATAGGTCCTAAGATGCGTCCATTCAATCTGCAGGTTTACAGATGAAAATGCTGTTTACTGATTCTAATCAGGTACCCACAGGTGGGACCATGTGAAAGTTGCCAACATCCACAGTGAAAGTGATGCTAGGGATCTGACAGGATTCGAACATGGCACATCGAGTTGTGCTGGTATCCACTTCACCACACGACCTCATAATTCTACCGATGAAAATGCTGTTTTGAACTTAAGCATGACAGACCAAAGAAAATGCTATATCAAACTTAAGCGTGATAGACCAAAAGAATGGCTATTTCAAACCTAAGTGTGACCGACCTACCGACCGACAGAGCCTCTTATACAGATGCTTGGACGCATTTGAAATAAGATGTGTCTATTTAAAACTTAAGCATGACAGACCAAATAAAATATTATTTCAAACTTAGGTATGACAGATCGAGGAACCAACCGACCGAGCCTCCCGTAGAGATACTAGGACGCATCTAGAAGAAAGAAAGCGATTTTATAGAAGACCCCCCCCCCCCGCATAAAAAATGGTCAGATCAAAGGAATGTGATACAGAGATAAAACGAAACAGCAGACACAAAGAAAATAGCGCAGATTTTAAAGACTTTTTGTCCATCAGCAGCATAAGTCATATATAAAAGAGCGAGTATAATAATAGGTTACCTCCCTTGTCTTCTCAAGTAGATTATCTCCCCTTATCTATTTTATTCATAAATTACCTCTCCTTCACCGGCCCATTTGGCATAATTGGACTAAAAGAAAACGGTAATTGATGCCTCCTTGCTAAACACTCGGCATTATAGGGTTAGGATCAAGGGTAAGTGGAGTTATCTTTGGAAAGGAGAGGCGCCTTTCTGTATATCTTAGTGTAGTATCCAATGAAAGGGGAGACTTTGATTCGCCCTTGACTATAGTCTACCACTTTACCTTTTTATCAATGTTGTGTTCGAAAATAGCCCCATCTTATTATGCAAGACAATCACCAGACATTTAATTTTGTGTGGAATAAAGGCAAAAAGACCAATCTTGTCCTCTTTGGAATCAGTTTTCGTTTGAACAGAACACATTTTACAGAACCAGCCTTGTGGCATAAAAAAACCCTCTTTCACAAGTGTTGTCATAATTAAATGGACAGTATCAGATAAGTTGGTCTTTTAATTAAGCCACAAACACACTTTGTTTGCAATACATATATTATTAATCTCTATCTCGTGTGTCTTCTTTATTACATTTCCATTTCAGCTTATCTTTCACAGGCGTCCATAAATATGTTAGATAGATAAAAAAAAAAACAGTGTATAAAAGAAGCCAATAGCAGAATAAATAAAAACATGCATGAAGGATAACTGTGCACAGTGGATGACATCATAAATCGGTGACGGCATCAGACTAGAGAAAGAAAGTAGGGGTGGAAGAGATCCTTTATGAGGTTTTATCTAGACGAATCCTGACCCATTGGGTCACGGGTCATCTACTAGATGCACCGTCTAGACTCCTAGGTGCCTAGCATGCTAGTAAAACTGCGTGGGACTTGCTTGTTATCTTGTTCACTTGTTTTTCCCCTGTGCACACTGGAAAACGTCATCCATTAAAACAGAAGTGATGGATAACCATGCACAGTGGCTGATGTCACTGATAGATGATATCATTCATTAAAACGTTGAGATGGGGAATAACCATGCACAGTGGATGATGTCACAAAATAATGAACAGAGTGAAGTGTATCTAGATAGGTCACGGGTCGTCTACTAAAACTCTGATCTCACTTGCTTAATAAGATGTATTTAGCATAGTGGGGTTATCATAAAGAACAACTACGTTTATTCCATGTCATTCACTGTGCACGGTTATCCCCCTTTCTCTGCGAGAATCTCCCATGCTTGCTTTAGCTAATTAATGGAGATCAATGAGCATGATATCAGGTTCCCAGCATGTTGTCCAGCAATGGTATTTGATCCGTCTTAATAAAGACATAAAAGAATGCAAGAGACGCTTGTATATACAAGTGCTGTAGGGTGTGATAGATGGCCGACTCCTTGAGACTGCGACTGGTTCTGGCCTCTCATCAAAGAGGATGCTGCTTATGACTGTGCTCTTGACCACTGCGCGATCAGACGGCTCTTAAGTAATTAATATTCTTCATCTCCAGGAAATCGGATCTATAAACCTGACAGTCAATTATTTCTGAAAATCCGGACTTTTATTCTTACAGATGGCCCAACTAACCCATAATCTTTCTCCGTCTCTCCTGAACAGTATCCCAGTCTAATAATTATCCCTACAAGTATTTCTTTATAAAATTTGGACTTTTATTGCTACGGATGGCTCAAATAGTTCATTGTCTTTCTCCATATTTCCTTAAAAATAGCCTGGTGCTTTATTACTAAACCAGCAGTGACACTAGGTGTATAGGTGTAGAATATAAGATATCCATTTAAATAAGTCGTCTATAAAAAAGGGAGTATATTAATTAGTTACCTCCCTTGTCTTATAAAGTAGATTATCTCCCCTTGTCTATTTTATTTATACATTAACTCCCTTGTGTTTTAAAATAGCCCCATTGCAGGGGCGCAAATTTCATACCAGTCAAGGATACATCCTCGACAATCAGGTATCTTCTGGCCCTGCTTTGTCGGGCTTAGGTATGGTTTTGTGCTTTACCTTCTCATGCTTTGAAAAGGGGTTAGTTTATTGCTAATCGCCCGAAGCGCACCTACCGGGGAATGTCGACAGGGCTGTTCAGGCATTTTTTGTATGCCAGAGTGCTCAACCTCTTGGCTGCTGGCTTTTCAATCCCCACTTTCTGACCTTGTGTTACATCTTCCTGCCGTCGAAGATAGATAAACAGCCTCATTTGATTGGACAAGGCAATTCTCTTCGAACAATCACCAGTCACTTAATTTTGGTGTGATGAAGTTAGAAAAAAATCTCTTTCTCTTTTGAATCAGTTTTTGTCTGGATAGGATGCATTTACAGTGCCATCCTTGTGACATTAAAATGAACCAAATTTCACAAGTCCTACTTAAACGAACATTGTTTATACATTCAGCTTCCAATATGGCTGACCCATCTGTTGTTGTTGGTTGTTCATTCCTTAAAAATAGTTTTTTTTAAATTATTTACTTTAACACTTACCCTAAGTCCCACTGGCAACCTCCCAGACGTAGGGTTATTGGTAAGGTAAGTCTTTTTCACTATCTTTTAAACTTGAAATTAACAAGCATCCCAATACAAAATCGACTGCCATCTTTGATTGACTTGTGCTTGGCTAAGTCAAAGTAATGATAATATATTCAGAGATAATAAATCTTATAATGAGTTTCAGAACTTTCAAATATGCAAATCGATAGAAAATTAAATTTTATTGCGTTTAGTAAAAGTTCTTTGTTGTATATTTTTTTTTTCACAGTTGTTAACTATACTGCATGAATGCCAGATTTTGTTTAAATTATCACAGGTTCATTATTATATTACTGCTAAAGAATGAAATTATCTACAATTTTGAAATTCAGAGAAACAAATTATTCCCATACTTAAATGGACCGTATCAGATAAGTTGGTCTTTTAATTGAACCTTTCTTTGGAAGATATTTATGGCATCATAATTTCAATACGTATGTCATTAATCCCTGTAGTGTGTATCCTCTTCATTGCATTTTTATTTTAGCTTATCTTTCACAACATAGGCATTTGTAAATGTGTCAGATAGAAAAACAGAACGGTATGTCAAAGAAGCCAACAGCAGAATAAGTAATAAAGAGAAAAAAAGTATTAAAAAGATAGAACATTAAGTGTATACATATATGCCATTGTCGCTGCTGGTTTGGATATTATTAGTGATAATCTCCCCTGATCCAGCAACCGTCGATGGTATAGCCACATTGAAAGAATAGATGAGAGTTCTTGGGTCAGTAGATGTAGAACAGTTCAGGTAGCAGGTATAGTTCAGAAGAGAAGGCCAAAGAGAAAATGGGAGGAAATGATAAACATTGACCTGAGAGAAAGAGGTAAAAATATAGAGTTGGTTAGAGACAAGTTAGTTTGGAAGTCGGTGTCTTAATGCCGTCCAATGCATGCTAGCATGTGAAACGGACATTTAATCTGAATATGATGATGATGCTACTACTCACTGAATTTGGCTCTTTCACTTAGAGCCTGGTCTCAGAATCCACAATTCTAGGCCTATGTGACGTTGCTTGATCGCAACACAAACAAAATTTTGCTTTGACTTTTCGCACACAAACAGCATTATTGTCTAGTTCGAACACATGAAGACTATTTCCAGGCTTTCGGGCTGGAATCAAAGTGTAGTATCTGTTCTGTCTTTGGCCATCCAAGAAGAGATCTTTCTCAAATAAAGCAGTTTCTGTTTATTTTTGCTCCTGTTTCTGCATGAACCATTTTGGGGAGCGCTGGATATCTCCACATTAGAAACCGACTTTGTGTCTAACTTTGACCACAGTGTGAGGCAAGCAAGTTGGGTCTCTATCCGACTCTCAGGATAGGATCAAAGTGTAGTATCCGTTCTGTCTTCAGGGGAAGAGATCCTTCTCGACTGGGGCAATTTTTATTTTAGTCCCATCCAGAGTACACCTTTTGGGTGGGTAGAGCTGGATATCCTCCACATTAAAAACCGAACTTGTATCTAACTTTGAACTTGTGGGAAGGAAAGTAAATAGGAACTGTTACACTTTAATCAGGATTTGGGGATTTTAAATCGCGCTCTTGGAGTTAAACAATACACACTAACTACCACAATACTACCAACCGCAGCAGGTTTATCTTTCGACCGATTGAACTGCTTAAGTTTTGTGATAAGCCTGTTGCAAATTATAACATATGCAAATATCGCCAAACGTTTTTGACTCGCCCTTACATTAAGCAACGTTGAGTCTGGTCAGTACTTAGAAAGGTGATCATTTGGGAATAACAGGTAATGTAAACGAACACCCAGCCTGTAGTCTATAAATGAGTACCGGCCTTGCTGGAAAGTATGACTCGCAACAGACTAATGTCCTGTCACAGGGATGGTTCGGCTAATCTGTTCCACTGAACACTGTTAGACCAAAGATAAGCACCAGAATTAAGAGATTTTCAGGCATAAAAAGAAACTACTACTACTACTACTACCACCACTACTACTACTACTTTCACTCCAGATTTTAAATGGAAGATGTATATCTAGTCTGTTGTCAAGGTCGCTGCAAAAATGGTTGACTCATTCTACCTCTCAAAAACGTACCTGACTCCTAATTCAATCCTCTACTTATATAAGAGTCAGATACGTCCTAAGATGGAAGTACTGCTGCCACATATGACAAGGTGCTGCACAGAGCACTGTTTCCTGCCTTGACAGAATATAAAATCGACTCCAGGTGTTATCTCTTCTCTTCCCTACAACCCCTTTCTTTGCTAGTCTCTCTCTACTTCATCGTTATTTCTATGGAAAGTGCTCGACTGAGCTCCAATCTTTTGTGCCTCAGTTTAAGACATTCACAGCAAGAACCTGTTTTCCTATCACAACGAAAAGTTACTTTCTCCCTTTGTGTGCGTAGCGACAGGTGGACTTTCTATGGACAAAGCTTCTTTGCAAGAGCTTCCCGTCTGTGGAACACATTACCTCGGGACTGCTTCCCTTTTGATTACAAATCAAATGTCAATGGATTCTTATCATAAACCGCCTTATAAGTAATCAGACGTTGTTCATACCTTTGATCAGTATTACTACTCCAGGTGATGGTGGTTAAGTGTGTAAAGATACGAACTTACGACCTGGGTGTGGCAAGTTTGAATCCAGTCATGTTAGCAACCTTCATGTGGTCCTTCCTGCAAGAATGCCTACAACAGAATCAAGCGATCAACAAAGTTGTACCATGCTGATTCATACGAATTTACTTTAGTACTCATATAGTGTTCTTCACCTCTCAGCTGACAACCATTCCATCTCATTAACCTGTATCCTCGAGTGGCTCTTAGTCTTGATAAGTGGTGACCTGATAGTAAAAAAAAATTTTTGTCATTGGCAAACAATATCTACACTTAGCTTCAGAAGCATAGTACTGCTGAGTACTATGAAACATATAAATTTAACATGAAACCATTTTCTTTTTAAAAGTCAATTTACTAATTTACTGCGCCGAAGATGTTGCTGCTGCTTACGTCATTACAAAAATATCAAGAATTCTTCCACTTATCACTGTTTCCAGATTCGTCTTGGTGCACTTATAATTTGGTTTCTTTTAAAAAAAAAGTAATTGGGTTGACGCGGGGGAATGGGACGATAAAAAAGCAGAGTTTTCCAGTCTTATCTGAACATAATTAAATCAGTTTCCCTATCTTGGTGCACGTGAATGGCGCCACCCAAAATATCAGTTAATTTCGAAATGTCAGGAGATGCAAGCATTTAAAAAAAAATGTTTTATAGCAAGATAAGTTTGACATAAGATAACAATGGCACAAATTGTGCAATAGCTATTGTTAGATGCATCCTCTTTTAACATGGTGTACCAAATAATTGTACGTGACATGGCCCCACTTATTCCTTCTTAGGAGTTTCTAAATATGAATGTCTTTAATGTTCTTCAAATGGTTATGCTTGATGTTGCCTCTTATTGTTGTGTTTCATATCGCCATTATGGATTATTAGGATTCGCTTGTAACTCATCAAGATGCTATGTTACATAAAACTGAAAATCGACACCTACTTGGTGTCCTTCGACAGTTGTAGCAGTTGATCGTCTAGTAATTTCAGTGAGTTTTTCTCCAGTGGGTTCAAATAGAACAAAGACTGTAATCATCTTTACCATGTTCGGTTTGAAGTTCGTTTTACATGACGACGTGTATTGGAGGGATCTAAGAAATTGACTTCTAAATTAACCTATCACTGGCCAGGTCTTTATTTATCTCTCTTTCCCTCAAGTCCATTTTTATCATTTCCTCCAATGTTTTCCTTGGCCTACCCCTGTAAATTGAACCTGCTACCTCAACTGTCTTACATATACCAACCCAATAACTCTCCTCCATTCTTTTAATATGGCCAAACCGTCGGAGTTTTCTGTTCTGCACACATCTCCCTATATTGTCCAGATTTAATCTTCTTCTGAGGTCATCAGAACTAAGCCTGTCTTAAGACTCGCATTATACATCCATAATATCATCCTCATATGATTTCTCTAAATAAAATAATTTCATGCTGCTTACTTTAATTAATCCATCTTACACTCATTTTTCCATGCACAGTGGGGCCCTGTTGTCCAGAGCTTCCCTGGAGAAGCAAAGCATAGAACGTCCTCACGATTTGGTATCAATGTTTACTCTTCGTTTTCTGATTGGCTCTCTGCACTTATAAAACTCTGATTTTGAATTTACACATTTTCTAAACCACACTCTGTATAGGAAATATGGACAGCTTCTCTCTACAGCAATATTACAAAGTTCCCTCCTCTTAGTTGGGCGAACACTTTATGGAGGCTGACTGTGTTCGTTTCATTAATAATAGGAATATAACCCTTTTCTTTGTTGTATATAGCTGTCTCAGATGTTGGATAGAAAGGCAAAAGTAATTTTAGCCTGGAGTTCGGATTCTGCAACAGGTGGTACAGTTATATATAGCCACACTAATGATGCGTGGTTACGATGAAACATGTTTATGGATATTGAAAAATATTTATTATAAATAATTATATATATTAAACACCAGTCTCTCTCTGCTTATACTGGCATTTTTTTCAGTCATACTGATCTTCTTGCCACTGGACTTAAACAATGCCGGTTGATGTCTCTCACACTTATTACTATGTACAGTGGATTTCCTTTCAGAGCACCTGCTGGAAGAGAAAAGCACATATGTCCATTGTTTTTCAGTCAACTCAGCGTATTTATTAAAATCTGTTTTTTTTTAAACAATAAAGCACAAATGTTCAATTTACAAATTTACCTTCCGATTTTCATACATCACAACTTGTCAAAACAATCTTATCCTTGAATTCCAAATGTGACCATTAACTGCATTCCAATCGCTACCCTATATTTATATAACCCACTTTCATAAAAAACTCAGCTATCAACCATTACTTATTATCACATTATCATCATTATTACCTCTATCACTATTATTACTATTATTAGTATTAGTAGTATTGTTGTTGTTGTGTCGAATCTGAAATTCTAACTAAAATACACTTTCTTGGCTTTCGGGCTAGGATCAAAGTGTAGTATCTGTTCTGTACAAAGAGGGTGCAATAATACTGTGAGGTTTGCGTTCACGCTGGATGTCCATTAAATGGAAATATGTCAGAAATACCTACAACAGTTTCGGAGATAGACCCCATAACCAGATATATTCTGAAACTACGTTAACCTTTGATAAGTGTGTTTCAGTTTTAACAAACTTGGTACAATAATATCGAGTTCGTGCCAGACGATCATAGAATGGAAATATTTTTAAGCACGCTAGCAATATACAACGGATGACGGATACAACTGCAGAATTTTCATGGGTCCCGCTAGTTAATAATAATCAATCAAAGATAATAGAACAACATGTGTAGCAAAATTAATCTACCGGTTTTTATACATAACAAACTGTCAGAGAAATCATGTTCAGTTGATCTGTCACGCATAAGCATTTGTTAATACATCTTATCTTATTCAAAATCAACTCTTAGCAAAATTATTTCCTTAAAATTGCATTGAATGTAATCTATAGTCATTAGACAAAATTAAGCAAGATTCCTTGAATTGCAATTTCCTAAAACGTCTTAAGCTTAAGCCTTAGACATTTTTTTATCGAAATTAGAATAATAATTCTAGACATAAGGTTTAATATTATTAAATCTTGAGTTTAGTCTTTGTAAGGGGACATAAAAGTGATGCAAACACTGTTCTGTTTGCTGATGAATATTATTTTAGTATATATATATATATATATATATATATATATATATATACTATTCCGTGGATATACACTTATAATATTATTAAGTAATATATTATGTATATATATTTTTTCAGTATTTACTTCAACAGGACTCAATACATGAGTAGAGCTTAGTAATAGTATGAAAATATATTCATGGCAAGTAAGCTACACAAACACAGCAAACATTTTTTTGATGAGTCAGCGAAATCCATCACATTGTGACCAGTGCCTCATTGGTTAAATGGATGCCAGTTTAGACTATGAAATTAGATCTGCCCAATTCAAATCTTACATCGAACAATACAACATTGTCTTCAAATCTCTTTCCAAATGTGCATTATGCTTGGTGAAGAGCTTGAAAATTCAATGTATGGTCGGGTTTGCCCGAAGCAAGAATGAATTTGCAAATTGATCATCCATTTTACTTTTTATGGGTGTAGAGATGCTGAATTGATCTCTGAATTAAGTTTAATTTACAAAACCGTTGTATTTCCTTTGCTACTTGTAGTTGGCTTGTGTTCAGAGGTTGTTGGCGATTAAAATTGTAACAAAAGAAATAGAAAATTATTTCAACATTAAATGGAGAATTGTAAGAAAAGGAAGAAAAATAGTATCAAAAAATTAATGAAAGAGTTCGAGTGAAAGACAAAAGAACAATTTAAAAAATAGAAAAAAAGAAACGGAGAATTAAAAAGAAAAGAAAAGCAAAAATGTATTAAAGAATGAATGGTAAGGGGACTAGTAGAAAGAAAATAAATATGAAAATATTATGAAAAGAATTTTAAAAATTAAAAATTGAAATTTAATAAGAATTGTGAAGAAATAAACTATGAAAAAAAAAACCCAGACCATTGTGAGAAAAAAAAGAAGTTATAAAAAAATTGATATTAAAAAAGAAATTATTAAAACAATGGATAATTGTGAAAAAAAAAGAAATTATGAAAACAATGGACAATAGTGAAATAAATAAATTGTAAAAACATGACAATAATGAAAAATGAAATAGAAATTATTGCAAACCATTATCATACACAGTTTAACTCCCATTTTAAATGCTAGCATGCGTTGGACGGCTTTTAGAAATAGACTTCCAAAGTAACCTATCTCTGGACAGGTCTTTATTTATCTTTCTTTCTCTCAAATCCATCCTCATCACTTCCTCCGTATTTTCCTTGGCCTTTCCCTGTGAACTGAACCTGCTACCTCAACTGTTCTGCATCTACTAACCCAATAACTCTCCTCTATTTTTTCAATATGGCTCATGTTCTGCTCATTGAGGGAAAAAAATAAAATTATATTTTTACAAATGAAAAGAGAGGGGGGGAATAATGAAAATAAAAGAAAAATTAAGAGCAAAAACAGTAAGAAAAATAAAATGGAAAAGTTTTAAAATAGAATGAAGGAAAATTATTTATTTATAGGAAATTTAAAAAAAAAAAAAAATGTTATATTTCTTTTCATTTTGTTTTTTTAAATTTCTATATTTTTTTTATTATGTCTCCTTCGAATGAAAATATAAAATATATTTTTTAAAAGAGTAAAACATAGCAAATAGTGAAAAACAAAACACAAAAACTCCTTCTGGAAAATGAATGAAAAAAGAACACTTTCTAGAAAATGAATGAAAAAAAGAACACTTTCTGGAAAATTAATGAAAAATAGAACACTTTCTGGAAAATGAATGAAAAAAAGAACACTTTCTGGAAAATGAATGAAAAAAAGAAATCCATTCTGGAAAATGAATGAAAAAAAGAACTCTTTCTGGAAAATGAATGAAAAAAAGAACTCTTTCTGGAAAATGAATGAAAAAAAGAAATCCATTCTGGAAAATGACTGAAAAAAACTATTCAAGACAGAATTGCAAAGTATAAAATAAAAACCAATAACGAAAAACTTTTTTAAAACGAAATAAAAAGAGGAAAAAATTTTGTGAAAGACGTAAAAATCCATAATGGAATCTTCCAATATTTTCCTTGGCATGCCTTATGGAAGTTTAGAAATTTGGATAAAAACCTTGTTACATTAAAGTTGTCAGAAATGAAAGGAGTGTGGAGCTGGGGTGGGAAACACTGTGTGACTTTATTATATTCAAAACCTGTCTGGAAAATGAATTTTCAATTTAGTGTCAAAAATAATTTCCTGCTTTTATTTATTTATTTTTTATTTCATCCCAAAATGTCCACAGTTCACATTTATTCATAGTTAGCAAACAAGTATTTTTTTTAGTTTGTTAAATGCGTCTATGCTTCATCGTAAGAAGCTTTGTCGATCTGTTTGTCGGTCTGTCACACTTACATTTGAAATGGCATTTTCATTGCTAAACAGAGATTGAATGGACGCATCTTTAGAATACCAGTTCTTTTCCTTTTCGAACAGGATATATCTCTATCTATATTGAGTTAGGTATGTATATATGTCTATATATTTGGATGTACCGGATTAACTCCCAAACTAATTGATCTATCTTTATGAATTTTGGAACACATCTGCTAGGTGTAAGGGATCCAAATGTAGGGAATATTTAATTTAATTTAGTTTCATGCAAAGGAGATATAAAGAGGTTGGAATCCCAATGTGAAAATTCAGATACCTCCAATTTTTGTGAAATTTTAACAATAGGTATTAGACATGAATGTAAGTTTCTTAGAAGTATTTTAATGCAAGTTTTAGGGACATGATACAGACACAACCTTTCATATGAAAATTCAAATATATCAGATTTGCATTGAATGTGATCTATAGTCATTAGACAAAATTAAGCAAGATTCCTTGAATTGCAATTTCCTAAAACGTCTTAAGCTTAAGCCTTAAATGTTAGACATTTTTTTATCAAAATTAGAATAATAATTCTAGACATAAGGTTTAATATTATTAAATCTTGAGTTTAGTATTTGTAAGGGGACATAAAAGTGATGCAAATTGTTCTGTTTGCTGATGAATATTCTTTTAGTATATATATATATATATATATATATATATATATATATATATATATATATATATATATATATATATATACTATTCCGTGTACATACACTTATAATATTATTAAGTAATATAGTATGTATATATATTTTTTCAGTATTTACTTCAACAGGACTATATTACTATATCTTTCTCTATTTATAAAATGTCAATGTCTGTGTTACCTATAAAAAGAAAGGTTAGAGAATCTACATAAAACCTAACTGTATTTATAAGTAAAATTTTCTTCCTGCTAGTATGTCTGTATATATATATATATATATATATATATATATATATATATATATATATTGTGTATTTAGGCAGCATGTTTTAATTTAGGCGAACATTATTAAATAATACAGAGTGTTTTTGCTTGATAAGACTTTTTAAAAAATATTTTCAATTTTCCGAATAGTCCATTTAGTATTTCGGTCAAATTGGTGTATGTAACTTCTGTGGGTTTCTTGTTCCATTTTTAATTTTTTTCATTTACGAGTATTGAGCACTGTTGAAGTAATTACTGAAAATCGATACATAATATATGCATCCTTATAATATGTTGATACAGGAAATAATTATATATATATATATATATATATATATATATATATGTAATGTGTGTGTGAACTTAACTTATCAGATTTATATGCAATGATTGCTTCAGTTTAACAAACTATGTATTTATATTTCGTGATTCAAAATATTTTATTTATTACTTTATTTCACAAAATAGTTTTTCAATGAATAAATTATTTATTTATGAATCCAAAATTTATTCCTTTTCTTTGGGGTGGGTGGGGGTAATTCCAATATTTAGAGGATATAGAGCCTTTAAAATATTACTGAGGGATAGTATTATTTTTACATAATTTGTACATGTTTATATTCATTTTCTGTAAAAATTGCACACATTAACGTATTCTTTTATGTAATTATAAAAAATTGATATATTTATTTATTGACATCTTTTAACAAATATTAATAACAGAGTAATATATATATATGTATATATATATAGTATAAATTTGTATTTATACAAACATTTTTGGCTACATATGTGCATACATGCTATGGCTACAACTTTATTTCAAGTCCAGCAAATATACTGCATGTTCATTTATATGTTTATTTACTGTGCAAGCTGGACTTGAAATAAAGTCGCAACGTAGACATGTATACATATATGTAGCCAAAAATGTTTGTATAAATAAAACTTTATACTAAAATACAGCCTTGATTGTTATTGAGAACTATCTAATAAATATTGTAGTTTCATTGGATTAACATCTATGAGATAAAACCATACAAATACTATATATATATATATATATATATATATATATATATATATATATACCTGCTATTCAATAAAATTATACATACAACAGGAATAAGAAAAAAGAATTTACCCTCAGGATGTTAGGCACAAGGTCAAAGTGTTTTTATTTACCTCTTCTCCATGAGACTAGACACAGGGTCAGGCGTGGTTAGCCAAGCACTAGGATTAACGCACTCTGGCCTACAAAAATGCCTGAGCAGCCCCGTCGGCATTTCCCGGTAGGGACGCCTCAGACAATTAGCAATAAACTAACCCCTTCTCAAAGAGAAGGTAAAGCCTGGGAGGGTGGACTTCCTAGAATTGTACAGGACAATACCTCAGACTGGTGGAATCAAGGCTCGAAGGCGAAGACGGTACTGGTCTACAGAGTGTAGAATCTATCAGAACAGATACTACACTCTGATTTTAGCCAAAAGACCAAAAAAAAGATTCAAATACAAGAGGAACAACATCTCACATTGCAATGTGCTCTACAATCTCTATTATAGATTTTTGATTGATAACATTGAGCACTCTATGAAATAAAGTTTAAATAAATTTCATTGATTTTTAAAACGAAATTTTTATATTCTCATCGTGACCTTAAAAACTAGATATATGATTTTCTATTATATAACATATATATATATATATATATATATATATACGTTAATTGTATATTATGGCACATGAATTATATACGTATTCACATTATATAACAACCGGACTAATGGAAAAAAAATTTAAAAACTACCTTGCCAATATACCCGGTGGTCCAAGTTCAAAGGAGATACACACAATTGCACTTAAAAGGACTGTTAGGATCTTTAAAAGATCTCTCGGTTGGAGTGTCTGAAAAAGTGGGTGAAGTCTTCTATTGATCGTCCCTTCCAGAGGAAGGCGTTCGACTACAAGAAGGCTGATTTGGATGGGTTCCGCAGCTTCTTATGTGACGTTCCATGGAGTTCTATCTTTGTCTCCGAATGATGCTGCTAGGAAGGTCACTGACTGGCTTGTTGTTGGAATTGGCACCTTCATTCCTCATCGTAAGTTTCAAACCAAACATCATTCTCCTCCATGTTTTCATCTGTTTGTGCTTCTGCCATTGCCCATCGTAACCATTACTTTAATCTGTATCGTCAGGATGGTTCTGAAAATTCTGGACAATCTTACAGGAGAGCTAGCAATGTCTGAAAGAGAGCAATCTCTGAGGCTAAGTCTAGCTATTCTCAAAGGATTTGTGACTCTATCTCATCTCAAAGGGTTGGCTCTCGTGATTTTTGGAGAATCTACAACAGTGTTATTAATAGTGGCAAGTCTGCTATTCCTTCTCTTTTTAATGGTCTTCAGGTTATTTCATCTTCTAAAGATAAGGTTGATCTCTTTGCTCGTCCTTTTGCTGCCAATTCTTCTCTTGATGATTCTGGTGCTGTTCTTCCTGATTTTCCTTTGAAAACTGACTAGTCTCTTGATTCTGTTATTATCACTCCAAAGATGGTTGCTAGGGTCCTTTCTGATCTTGACCAGTCTAAGGCTTTCGGTCCTGATTCAATTCCTGTTGTTGTTCTCAAACGTTGTGCTCCTGAACTTTCTTCTATCCTCTCTAAATTATTCAATCTCTGTTTATCTAAGTCCTGTTTCCCTTCTTGTGGGAAGGAACCCTCTGTTGTCTCTATCTTTAAAAATGCTGGTGAACGGTCTGACCCAACTAAGTATCGCCCTCCTCTCTATTATTAGCAAGGTTGTCGAAAGGTTGGTCAACAGGAGGTTTGTTCATTTTCTGGAAAGTCTGTGCCTCTTTAGTGATGTTCAGTATGGCTTTAGTGGTTTTCGTTCAACTGCTGATCTTTTAACTGCTGTAACTGAGAAGATCTGTTGGTTTATGGATAATTCAGGAGAGGGAAGAATCATTGTGCTTGCATTTCGAAGGCGTTTGACAGAGTGTGGCATTCTTGTTATGGTGTTAGTGGTGAGGTTCATTAAATTATTACGTCTTTTCTTTCTAATCGAAGCTTGCGAGTAACTTTGGACAGTGTCTTTTCATTCTCTTTTTCTATCAATGCTGCTGTTCCTCAGGGCTCTATTCTAGGTGCAACACTGTTTCTCTGCTATATAAAGGATCTTCGTGAGTATATTGTTCAGAAAATTAACATCTATGCTGATGATACGACTCTGTATTCTGGTGTAGCTTCTAGCCTATCTCCCTCGGATCAGTCGAAATATGCAGCTGAACTAGAAGTTGACCAGGGTTCAGTTGTGGATAAGGGTACAGAATGGCTTGTTTCATTTAATCCAGTTAAGACTCTGCTCGTGTCTTTCAATCGTAGGCGTGACCCTTTTCTTCCTGAGATTTCTATGGTTGGCTCTGCTCTTGAAAAGAAATCGACTCTGAAACTTTTTGATCTTTCTTTCTCATCAAACCTTCTTTGGAGGTCATATATTAGATCAATTTCTCTTTCTGCTTCTCGTAAACTCGGTTCTCTCTATCGCTTCAAACACTTTCTCACACCTGAGGCCATTCTGTATCTCTACAAATCCACAATCAGACCATGTATGGAGTATTGTTGCCATATTTCGTCTGGTGAATCTATGTCTCATTTGAGGGTTCTTGATAAGGTGCAGAAACGTGTCTGTAATTTGATTAGCCCTACTCTTTATTCTTCTCTGCACCTTCTCTCTCACAGATGTGACGTTGCTAGTCTCAGTCTTTTCTATAAATACTATTATGGCATATGTTCTTCAGAATTATGTTATCTATTCCTCGCGTCTTTTGTTCCAGCGCGTTTTACTCCATAAATTCGCTGTATTGATATCTCATTGTGATACAGCTTCCTATTCAAGTAGTTTCTTTCCAATAACCGTAGGCTTGTGGAACTCTCTTCCTGCTGATAGTTTTCCTCTTACCTATAACCTTGGTTTTTTCAAGACTAAGGCTAATATAAATCTCCTGTCTTTACAATAATAATATTTGTTCTTGTTAGCTCCTTACATCAAGTGGCTTCATGCCTTGTCTGGAGCGATTTCCATAAAAAAAACATATCATGAAAATATATGTTCTTGAAATGGTTAGAAACAATTGTTTGTATATAAAGGGTTTCTGAAGGAAATATGGTATGTTACTCTGAATAACTAAGGTGTACATGATGTTATATATATATATATATATATATATATATATTATTTAGTATGTAACATATATGTATATATGTACATTATAAAGCATATATATGCATTATATAATGTATACATATATAACATATATACATAATTAAATATCATATATATATATATATATATATATGAGTATATATATATATGTTTTTGTACAGCAGGAATTTAACATTGTGTCACTCATAGAAAATAAGTTTACTCTTATTTTATTTTCGATTTTTTAAACTTTTCTGAAATGTGTCATGTCTTGTTCGAAAATATTTGACAAACCAGACAATTATTTAATTGATGAAAATGTATTTGAAACCTCTTCAGAAAAAACGCCAACATTCAAAGAATTTGGTGCCAGTGTTAATTATTTGTCTTTTTTACCGGAAGAGGGGGAGGGCTGGTCTTTAGAATTTTATTTTAAGAATTTGAAAATTTTCGATTTTAATATGGTTTGAGTAATTAATAGAGTGATTTTTTAAAGAAAGTTTTCAAATAATATTTCTGTTGGAAAACAAGATGTAATTTTAAAAAAACATGAGAAAAATGGTAATTATGAAAAATAGAAAGAAAAAGTAGTCTTGGAGAGAAAAATTTGAAGGAAACGTTAAAAATATTTTAAAAATTACTTTTTTTTTAATATGAGACAGACGTTAGAAGATTATTATAGGATGATTCTGGAAGTACAAAACGAGAAATATAAACGGGGGGAAGAAAGTGACGAAAAAGAAAGGATAAAGAATAAGAAATAATGAATGAACAAAAATGAAATAATGAAGAAGAAAAAGATGAAATAATGAAGAAGAAAAAGAAGTAATAAACAATGAAAATCGAAGAAGAATCAAAAGAAAGAATGAAGTAAAAACAAGTAATACAAACAAAACGAAAAAAAAACTAAAAGTAAATGGGGGAAATAAAGAATAAGAAACGAAAAAAAATGAAGAATAGGAAACGCAAAAGAAGAAATACTGAAGAAGAAACGAAAAAATGAAGAAACGAAAACGAATAAGAAAAAATGAAAACGGAAATTAAAAAAATGAAAAAGAACATAAATTTAAAAAAAAAATCAATAAGAATCAAAATTTTAAAATTAAACACAAAGAATGAAAGACAATGAAAGAAATAAAGAAAAAAAGAAATAATAAAAGGCAAAACAAAGAAAGCAAGAAATAAAAAAAGTAAAACAATGAAGAGGAAGGGAGAAAGAAATGGAAAAAGAAAAATAATGGAAGAAGAAAAATTGATAGAAATGATGTGATATGAATTAAGAGAGACAATTTGATAGAAAAATCTATTTAAAGGAAAACTTTAAAGACCAAAAAAAAGAAATATCTTACAGTGAATTTAAAAACGAAAAACATTGAGAAAAATAAAACTCAATAAATAGAAAGGAAGTTTAAGGAAGAAAATAAATTCAAAAAAGAAAGAACAGATGATAAAAGAAAGGAAAAAAGATTGAATGTGCAAAAAGAAGGGATGATTGTTAACAAGAAAAAAAGAAGTAAAATACAAAACAAACTTACAACAAATTACTTTTACCAAACGCAAGAAAATGTAATCTATCAACTTGCATAGATTTTCAGTTTTTAGACTTTTATTAAATGTCTTTTTTCTTCAGATTTTCTATCGTTGCCTCAAAGGCTTGTAAAAACAGTTTCAAAATGGCACGACCACGCAAACCGCTACATAATTACTGGAGTCGGCCATTTTAACTTTAGACTTTAACAATATCGGATTCGAACGAAATATTAAATGAAAATATAAACGCTTTCAAAGACTTTAAAACACAAAAGAAATATACAGGTAGGTAGAAAAGTAACTTTTATTGCTTTAATAACAGTTATTTTTTAAATATTTGTTTCTTTCACCACTTTTTTCTTTGAACTATACTGCATAATCGCCAAAAAAGGAATGAAAAAGAAAATAAAAAAGGAAAAAAAGAGAGAAAGAATTAAAGTATGAAAGAAAAAGAAGAAAATGTAAATGTTTGAAATAAAGTAAAAAAAGAATAAATAAAGACAGGACAGAAAGAACGAAGAAAAACAAGGAAAGATTAAGAAGAACAGAAAAAAAACAAAGAAAATGATTGAAAGAAGAGAAGAAAAAGTACAGAAAAGAATAAAGAAAAATAAAGAAAAAAGGAAAAAGAAAAATGAAGGAGATGAAGAAATGAAAAGAAAGAAAGAATAAAACAGAAAGTAGAAAGTGAAAAATCACAATTAACAATGAATGTTTGCTAAAATAAAAAATCAGTCTTTTAAATTAAAAACTATCTGACAAAAAAATGAATAAATTTATTTGAAATAAAAGAAAATGATGGCTATAAAGAAAAATGAAGTATTAGTTAAAAAAGGAATTTTAAAATCAAAATAATATTTTTTTTTAAGATCTTTATGTGGTGTCAGTATTGGTTTAAAAGGTGACTTGAAAAATATTTTATTTTAAAATTTTTACTTGAAAATATTTTTTTTTAAATTAAAAAGACATTTCCACGATTTGGTTTCCCAATTTAAAAAAAAGCATCACAATGCCGTAGCTCTTATTGTTAATAATTCCTGTGGTAAAACAAAAAATGACAGAAAGTCATTTTTTGTTTTTAAATCTGGAAACTTTGTTTTCAAACACAAGAAACATAAAATTAACTCCGTGGACTTAGAAATGCACACAAACAATATGCTATACACAATGAAAAAGAAGATCTATGAAACACTTTGCCTAGTCGGCATAATGGTTAGAGTGTTCGCTGATAGGCTGGCAGACCAGGTTCAATCCTTGGTCGAGTCATACCAAAAACTTTTTAAAAATGGTATTTGATGCCAAAGCTGCGAAACTGGAAAGTACAAGGTCTGACTCCAACTCCAACAATTCTAAAATATCCGATTCTAACTTTAACTTCAACGCCGACTCCTTATTTTAAATTTTCCAATATTCAGACTCTCTGTTGATTATTCAGGGATTAGAAAAAACCCACTCCGACTCTTAGCATTTATACAAGTTCGATACCTTACAAAACCTCCGACTCCTATTCCACTTGATGCCTTCTTGCTTGACACTCAGCATTATAAGGTGAGGATCAAGGGTAAGTAAGGTAATCTGGCGAAATGAGTGGTGTCCTCCCCTACATGTTGGTTGAGTAGCCAATGAAAATGGAGCCTTTGGGTATCCCTTGACTACTGTCGATCACTGTGGTTTTTTTTATAAAACGCTGTAAAATATTAAAACATTCCACACATAATTTCGAAACAAAATCTGAGTGTCCTTCAAATAAAAAAAAGTCTACGAACCGCCCACAAAATAATATATACCGTCATAAGATCTGAATAAAATATAGTAAGCGATGGAAGGTCCTTTGAAACAAAGATACCAAACATGCGAAAATCATTTAATAAGAAAGGTAAATATTCTGGTGTAGCTTCTCGCCCATCTGCCTCGGATCAGTCGAAATATGCGGCTGATCTAGAAGTTGACCTGGGTTTAGTTGTGGATTTGGGTACAAAATGGCTTGTTTCATATAATCCAGTTAAGACTCAGCTCGTGTCTTTCAATCGTAGGCGTGTCCCTTTTATTCCTGAGATTCTTATGGATGGCTCTGCTCTTGAAAAGAAATCGACTCTGAAACTTCTTGATCTTTCTCTCTCATCAAATCTTTCCTGGAGTTCATACATTAGATCTATTGCTCTTTCTGCTTCTCGGAAACTCGGTTCTCTCTATCGCTTCAAACACTTTCTCACACCTGAGGTCATTCTGTATCTCTACAAATCCACAATCGGACC
The DNA here is from genome assembly GCA_963556195.1 of Sepiola atlantica. Taxonomy (NCBI): domain Eukaryota; kingdom Metazoa; phylum Mollusca; class Cephalopoda; order Sepiida; family Sepiolidae; genus Sepiola; species Sepiola atlantica. The sequence continues at coordinate 127,816,068 of OY744522.1, forward strand.
ATGTATGGAGTACTCTTGCCATATTTGGGCTGGTGAATCTCTGTCCCATTTGAGGGTTCTTGATAATGTGCAGAAACGTGTCTGTAATCTGATCAGCCCTACTCTTTCTTCTTCTCTGCACTCTCTCTCTCATAGATGTGATGTTGCTAATCTCAGTCTTTTCTCTAAATACTATTATGGCATGGGTTCTTCAGAATTATGTGGTCTATTCCCTGCTTTTTTTGTTCCAGCTCGTTTGACTCCATCAATTCACTGTTTTGATACCTCATTGTAATACAGCTTCCTATTCAAGTAGCTTCTTTCCAAGAACCATAGGCTTGTGGAACTCTCTTCCTGCTGACTGTTTTCTTCCTAGGTATAGCCCTGGTCTTTTCAGCACTAAGGCCAGTAGGCATCTTCAGCGTTTGCAATAATAATATTTGTTCTTGTTAGCTTCTTACATCAAGTGGCTTCATGCCTTGTCTGGAGCGATTTCCATAAAAAGATTTTTCAACAAGCTCACCATTAAGCAAAACTAATGTCTATTTAACAACGAACTCGAAACATATATTACATACATCGGCCATACAACTATAACTCTTTTCCGAAGCCTCACAATCCATCTATCCAATATAAGCGCAATAAAAGGCAACATAACCACACATTAACAAAAATAAAAAAATCAACTGACATCTGAAAAAGTAAAGTAAGATCTCCATTTAAATATGTGTAGTGTTTAGTAGAAAAATATGTTTATGCTGCTATTTGTATCTATTTGTTTGCCAATAGCAGCAGCAGCTAACTAGAAGTATCGTTATGTTTCATAAACAAGATGGCAGTTATGTTTCAGCGTTTTTGAGATGAGGATTGATAATTTGCATTATTCGGACTAATGTTCTCATCTTGGATATTATTCTCACAACGTTTCGCTCAATGTAACCGTCGACCTTCTTCAGGTGCATCTTGTCAAACTCTAGAATCTTTGTTTTGAACTCGGAAATCTTTACAGAATTTCGAACTGAACTGTTTATTTAATCCACGGGTTGATTGTTCTCGTTCCATCACCCATCACCGGATATAAGTCTTAAGTAATTTTTATTTTGTTCTTAGCTAGTATCGCCTGTAGTGAGGATTGAACCTTCAACCTCTAGAAGACTGTCAATTGGAACTGATTATTACTTAACACCTTTATCTGTTTCTATTTTCTGTTTTTTCTTGTTTTTCCTTTATTTTTGTTTTTCTTTTTTTCCTTTATTTTTGTTTTTCTTTTTTTTCCTTTTAGTCTTTTCTTTTTCCTTTTTTGCTTTTCTTTTTTCCCTTTTTTCTTTCCTTTTTTTCTTTTTCTTTTTTTCTTTCCTTTTTTTTCTTTTTCTTTTTTTCTTTCCTTTTTTTCTTTTTCCTTTGTTCTTTTTTCCTTTTTTTTCTATCTTTTCTTTTTCTTTTTTTGCTTTTCTTTTTTCCCCTTTTCTTTCCTTTTTTTTCTTTTTCCTTTGTTCTTTTATCCTTTTTCTCTTTTTTTTCTTTTTCCTCTTTATTTTTTCCACTTTTTTCTTTTTTTTTCTCAGTTTTTTTTTTTTCAATTTACCGGGTTGAAAAAAAGAGAGAAAGACGGTCCTGCCTGAATCTTGAGTGATGCATTAAGAACATCTTTTGTTTTATTGAGGCACTCCCCCATGTTGATCTGACAGTGAAGAGCCATAACCAATGCCATAGGTCTTGTGTTCTCTGACAAGCCATCAACCATTTTCCACAGAGTTAGTCTGCCATTCTATTTTTTTCTATATTTTATTATTATTGTTCTACATTTTTTTATTATCGTTGTCTGTTTTGTATGCCTGGGAAGAAGTGAGACAATCGGCAAGATGGCACCAGTGGCCAATTCGCTGGGGGGACGACGTTGAAGTGGTCATATTGCGTTTGAGGACAAGAAAAAGAAGTGGCACTGCCATGTCTTAGCAAAAATGGCTAAAACCACTGCTTTCTTCAGCATTCAAGCAATCGATAATCCACAGGGGATATTTTGTTCGTCTGACATCAACCTTAATTCATTGCTAGTGATTCTGTCTATCCATATATCTAGCTATCTAGCTAATTCTATTTTTATCTGTCAAGTTCCTATCTATTTCGATTTTCCTATCACAGTTGCTTTTAAAATGGCTCAAATCTTTTAAAATCTATTTTTCTTATCGACTTAAGTTCGTTCATAACAAAGTCCCTCTCTCCCTCTCTCTCTCTCTCTCTCTCTCTATATATATATATATATGTATATATATATATATATATATATATATATAATTGAGATATTTTCTGCCCAAAAACACACGACCCTATAAAAAGCAAAACATTACAGCCGTTTCATCCATTATTTATACAGATGATACATTGTAAAAACAACGCTTGAGTTTTATCAACAAACGAATCTTTAGATTTAAAGAAAAAAGCCAACTTACTTCAGTTATTAAAATTTATAATTGTTCTGAAATTAAATATTAATAACTAAAATATACTTATGCTTAATTATACCATTTTATTGTATTTATTTGTCTGTTAAAATAAACAAAAATGAATTTATGTTCCACATGTATCATGAACGTTTCCGATTCTTCGTGGAATCATCTTCAGGTGACAGAAACGAATAAACAAAAAAGCTGGAGAAAACAAGAGACTTTTGAAAGGCAGCCATGAACGCACACGTGAAGTCAGATGTCAAAAAACCCGGCTTGCACAGTTTAAATACACACACACAATATATATATATATATATATATTTTTTTGTTGGTGATTTTATTATTCCATTAATTGTGACAAAATATATGCTGTTTCATTAGCGCCCGCAATGAGCGCCAACTCTTCAAGCGACAATGGAATCAAAACCTTTGAGGGTTTGATTCCATTGTCGCTTGAAGAATTGGCGTTCATTGCGGGCGCTAATGAAACAGCATATATTTTGTCGCAATTAATGGAATAATAAAATCACCAACAAAAAATATATTTTGCTCTGAATTTTCATTGAGCACTCTCATAAACCCGGTTTCAACTTCCTTCGGATTTATACCCCCCTGGATATATGTAACAAGTTAATTAATTATATATATATATATATATATATATATATATATATATATATATATACATATTCGGATAATTTTAATTCAGAAATTTGATTTAAATGCTTTTATAAATCTTTGAAAAAATATATATTACAAAGCTTCATTTACTATATATCAAATATTGAGCTTTCACATGGCAATTATGTACTGATTTGTATAATTGATCATAAAAGATTTCTTATACAAATTAAGTTTTAATTATATAAAATTCGTTTAATATTATTATTTCTTATATATATATATATATATATATATATATATATATATATATATATATATATTTATTATTAATCTCCCTCTCCTCTCTCTCTCTCTATATATATATAAAGTAAGTAATGGACACATATGTATATGTATATATTTCTGTGTCTCCTAAGCTAATGAACGGATCATTATGAACTTTGGAATATATCTTTAAGGCAACACACTAAGTAACATGGGCACATAATATTTTTGTAAATTTACATTTTTTTTAAATGTTTTTCATTCCGAAATTTTATTTAAATACTATTATAAATCTTAGAAAGTTATACATTACTGATCGCCATTTACTATATATATATATATATATATATATATATATATATATATATATATATTAAATATTGAGCATTCACATGTGAATTTGGAATTGATTCCACGCAATTATACATAATTGGAATTATACCTGTCTTAATAGGTAAAATTAATTCCACAAACAGAAGTTTTGCACCATTTTTATACTTTCTTACAAAGATTAAAACCAATATATAATGATATTAAACCTTATGTCTAGAATCCTTATTCTAACTTTGATGAAAATCCATTTCATGATTTTGATTCTAGAAAATGTCTATAATTAAAGACTTAAGATTAAGGGGTCTTAATACAAAATTGAAATTCAGCGAACTTTGCTTAATTCGTGTGTAATGAGTATGGATCAAAGCAAATTCGAAAAAAATAAAGGAATTTTCAAATGGGAGCTTGTGCTCATATTATGCCCCCTAAAAACCCTTTTAAAATGCTCTAAAGAAACTGCAATTTGAGCAATATTTAATAATTTATGTCTAATAATTATTGTTAAAATCGGAGGTATTTGAATTTTCACAAAGAGCTTTCACCTCCTTTTTGCCAATTTTGCATTAAATTAAATTGAACTAAATATAGCCAATATTAGTTGTCTTCCAAAATTCCTAATGATTGGTTTATTAGTTTAGGTGTTTATCCTGCACAACAATATATATATATATATATATATAGTAAGCTATGAAAATATATTTATGGCAATTAAGCTACACAGAGCCTCCCGCCTTTCATCCATGGGGTGAATCTTCAGGCGAAAATGCCTTTTAGCCTGAAATGCTGTTTAGCCTAAAATACATTTTAGCCTGAAGATTCCCCCCGAGGATGAAACGCGGGAGGCTCTGTGTAGCTTAATTGCTATAAATATATTTTCATACTTTACTACCTAGCTCTACTTACAGATCGAACACTGTTGAAGTAAATACTGAAAACTAATACATAAACAATTATCTCTCCTTATAAAATGTTATGTGGATACATGAAATAGTAATATATATATATATACATATACCTGACTTTATGGATATGCATGTCTTAAATGTTAAAATTTACAAAAAAAAATAATGTTCTCATGTTATTCACATATATTCCATATATAGTTTTCTTGAAGCATTGTTTAATGTGTATATAAAGGATTCATAGAAGGCAATACAATGGAGATGTGTCACGGATAAAAATGAACTGAAGCAAAAACAAGTTTTAAAAAATATTAATAAAAGGTGGCAACTTCATAACTCATTCGACTGTTATATGTCTTAATTTGCTTCAGTTCGTGTTTATCCGTTACACCTCTGTTTGTATTGCCTTCTACAAATTACCTTTATATATATATATATATATATATATATATATGTGTGTGTTTGTGTGTGTATGATTATTTATAATAACTATTTTTAAATATCTATATACATATGTTTCAGCTTAACCAAGAATCATCAGTGTAGCTATGTATAACTGTATCAACGTTTGTAGGATTCAAACCCAAGACTGAAGTCACCTTTGGCATTCATCCAACATCTTTGTCACAACGGCCACTGAGACAGCTATATGATGAAGAAAGGGAAATATACCTGCATTCATTAAATGAACAGTCAGCCTTTGTAAAGTGTTCAACCAAGAAGATCGAGCTTTGCAATATTGCTTTAGTTAGAAGCTTATTAACAGTAAATTGTACAAATTGATGTAGAAAGCACCGGTGAAATTTCCACTAGTTAATTTATAATTCATTAATATAAATAATAATAATACACTAATATAAATAGATAAAGATGTCTGGCTTCCTTGGAAAATGGCGGCTTGTGCGAGCCGCCATTTTTCAGGGGAGACAGACACAAACAGAGGCTAAAGTGAGTTCGGCATAAGAGACCAACTACAGGTTCTCTTTGTTTAGATTTGAAACCGACGGAACCGATGTTGTTCTAATCTTCTGTAATACGTATATAAATATATCTCTATATAATGTGTATGTAATGTCATTCAGTGTCATAGGAGAAATAAAAAGAGTGCTTAATTATTTGTGTATAAGAATAAATATTTTTATTCAATGGACACTATACTTTTTCTCATCCATCAATGCCTTTGGTATATATATATATATATATATATATATATATATATATATATATATATATAATGTCTGTTAATATCCTTCGTTGGTAAAACAAATCTCCAAACAATAAAGCGATAAGTCGTATTCTTCATTTGTTTCATTTCATTCTTTTATCTTTGTGATTATCACATTACATGGTGCCATCGTTCTAGGACAATTCGCAGACATTTGAGAATGGCAGAACAGAAATGTTGGCATTAAATCCATTCTTTCTCTCGCAGAACTGACAGGTTGTCGTTTTATGGTTGCCTGTAACTCCCAATGAGAAACAAAAACCGACCATTATTGGATCGGCGTCGATGATGGCTATAGATGTTGTTCGCCTCCTGGAGGACCTGGATCAGTGTTAGGCACTAGGGCGAATGGCCCCTACACCGAATCCATGAAACGAGACCCCTCCCCCAACTAGGCAACTAACACATTATGCCCCTTGAGTAATGTGTTACGACTATGGCAATGAAACGGTCTAATGGGCAATAGGATTATATATATATATATATATCTGTCACTTCCCCTCACCCAGCACCTCTCTCTTACGCACACACATTGATTTCAAAGATACAAAATGCATCCCATAATCCTTAGTAGTGTATTGTTGATGGCAGTAAATGTCATAAACTTATTTGTAGAATGACAACATTTTCCTTAAAGAGTTACTGACAGAGATAGTAAGGATTTAAAGTGATATAGAAAATTGCAGTATAGAACTTATATAAGAAAAACATTATCTGATTAGATCTAGATGGATCGTAACAGACATATATATATATATATATATATATATATATATATATATATATTTAATATTATAACCATCGCAGGCGGTTGGGTTTCAGAACCCCTTCAATAGGTGGAATGTTGCACTGCGAATGGATGACAGCATTGGGAACACGGTCCAGCAGGGTGAGTCACAGGATCCTCCGCAGATACCATCGGTGAAAAACATCTATCCCGCAATTATCCACGGCTCGGAAAGACCAGATCTCGCATCCGTACAACAGACATTTGATTCCTTGTTTGGAGTGAATAAAAGTACATTAAAAAAAAGCATGATGCTCTCTCTGGCGGTCCAGAAGTGAAAGGAAGATTCTCTCTGCTTATCCACTCTATGTCACTGGCAACTTCCTGTCTGACCAAATATTGTGACACATAGTTCTAACTTTAGTCTTTTAACTTCAAATGGAATTTTCCACTCTTTTAACCTTATGCTTACTCTAGCCTTTTGTGGAAAATACCGTTTTTAACATTATTTGTACACACTTACATTTATATATAGCTGTGTCTATAGAATCGGCAAATGTTGGGGTTTAACAATCCATTTTGCCGTATTTGCCCCCTGCACACCCTCTGAAACAATTGAAGAAAGTTAAGAGAATATTCGTTTCCCCTCATTTTTTATTCTCATTGTTTTTGTTTTTTCATTTCGATCCAAAAGGAATGAACCGGTTTCACCATTCCATTGATGCAGCATCCATTAAAACCTCTTTGAATGTAAATGTTATACCAAACACCTGTATTTATGCGTTCCTCTTTGCTAAAACGATTCATTTCGATAAGGGAATTCTTTAGCAAAGGCTCGATCGTGTCGAGATAAACGCTTCAGTTGGTGCCATTGACGTTTGATGCCATTGATGTTTGCATGCAAATGCCGTGCGAGAATGAAGTGGCTGATTCCTCTTCAAGAATTCCGTTATTGATGGACAATCTGTTGTGTTTTCAAAGCGCATCAACATTGGCGGCAGTTTTATTTGATTTTCACGCGCTCTTAAAGAGAAACGTTTAAAAGACTCTTTTTCAGAGATTTGTAAGGCAGTTCACGGTGATGTGTTGGTTAACGAGCTGGTCTCGTACACCATTCCGACTGAAACGTTGTGTCCGGACGTCGTAAAATGCTCGATTCTTTGTGCGCAACAGAGCTTGCCTTTGCTTAAGAACTGTGCAAAGGGTCTAACAGAAAAGTATCAAAGCTGAAACTTTATTTATCAAGAGAGAAACGAACCATGGATTAAATACCCTTTCTACACTAAATGTGAAATAATCATCATCATCATCATCATCATCATCATCATCATCATCAGTTTAACGTCTGTTTTACATGCTGGCATATGTTGGACGGCTTTTAGAAATTGACTTTCAAACTAACCTATCTCTGGTCAGGTCTTTATTTATCCCTCTTCTCTCAATTCCACCTTTACCACTTCTTCCCGTGTTTTCCTTGGCCTTCCGTTGCCAACTGACTCTGCTACCTCAACATCTACTAACCCAAAAACTCTCATATATTCTTTCTTCATACCATATTTTAACATGGACATACCATCGAAGTCTCCTATTCTGCACACATCTCCCTATACTATCCAGATTTAATCTGCCTTTGAATTCATCTGATCAAAGCCTGTTTCTAAGACTCATATAATGCATCCATCGTGTCATTCTTGTATCATTTCTCTCCATGCAATGCATGTCCTCAACCCTCACTGGATAGGTTTCACTTCCATACATCATCACACTGCATACACATGCCTGATAGACTCTTCCCTTAGTCGACAGTGGTAATGCTCCGGTGGTTAGTAATGACAGAAATTCCCTGAACTTAATCCATCCACTCCTAACCTTTGCAATCACACTAGCACCTGCTCCACCCGGTGCTCCAATCGTATCACCACGGTAACAACACTTCTGAGCAACCTCAATAGCTTTAAAGTCCAAATATACTTTCTTCACATCTGTGTGATGAAGGTAATCTCCAGACTGAAGCTTCATTTACCATTAATAAAGCTTTGTTTTATTCTGATTATTCGGACTACTATTCGCATTTTGGTTGCTATTTTCATAACCTTTCGACCGATCTAATCTCTAACTTTATTCAGGTGCATCTTTTCAAACTTGAACACATTTGTCGAACTCTGTAACCTATACGGTACTTCTTACAAAGCCCTTTATTAATTCCACAAGGGTAGATTGTTCCCATTCCGTCAGCCATGACCGGGTAGAAGTATTAATTTTAATGTTATTGTTAGTTATTATCGCTTTTAGTTATGATTGAACCCTCGACCTCCAGAAGACTGTTACTTGGAACTGATTGTTAATGAACACCTTTAATCGTTGTGTCATGGGTCTAGTATGAAGTTCGGAAGCTTTAAACCTTATCTTGTTTGGATTGTAATGTTAATACTTATTACTATATACAGGGTGATTCATAAGTCACTTAGCTATTTATTTTTGAAATTCTAAAGTTAAAAAATACGGTAATACAAAACAGAAAGTTTATTCAACAAATTCATTTATGGGAGTTTAAAATTACAGCAAATTTTCAAAATTTCCACCTTCGTTCTGCATGCATAACTCCATTCTTTTTTGCAATGAATTTACGACTCTTTGTAGCATATTTGATTGATTATGAAATAAATATATATAGAAACAAACTGGTGATACCAGATCAGGCTGCCCTGTGGCTCCCTGAGACGAAATTCACCTACATTGACGTTTTTTTTTTTTTTTTTTTTTTGTTTGTAAAACTTAATTATGTTCTACAAAACCAAAACCAAAAACAACAGCCACTCTCCCTTTCTCCCTCCCCTTTTTTATTTTTATTTTTCCTACCCTACTCCCGGTCCTGGATATGACCTTAAACTACATCCGATGGTGAGATCCGGCTTACGGACTTTGGGGATTGTGGAGCCTCCTCTTAATTACCATTGCTCCCAGGTCCACCCTGACCCGGAGTGGTAGTACCTGTTAGGGTCCCAACTATGGGTTAAATAGAAACAGATATTAAAAGGGGAAAGAAACAAAAAAGAGAAGAAAACAAGACCAGATTCGGCATTAAATAACCCAAAAAGGGTTGATATGCCGTAAAACAAAACTACCAAACCAAAACTACCTATAGAAACAAATATATAAACGAACAAATTTAAAATAACAAATAGCAGTAATTAGAAAGTAAGATAACAATTATCAAAAGTTCATAGTATGTTTGTGCTTCATATGGTAATCATTTTAAATAGCTAAGTGAAGTGACTTATGAATCACCCTGTATATTTATATATATTTTAAAGTTTTTTTTAACTTATTATTTAAAATTATTACTTGCCATATTATATTTGATTTTTTACTAGGTCAACTTAAGGGGTCATTGTCGCCCAACATATGCGCTGCTTCTTTTAAAAGTCTTACTCCCCACCATTAGTCAATGTCTATTCTGTTTCACCATTAAATCGTCCAACTGAAAAATCCTAATGTTAAAAATGAATCATTGATCTTTTTTCCTAATTACAGTTCATATTATGATGTGTTCCTGAATCACAAAGTCTGATGTAGCTCTATTCATGCACTTATTCCGTCAGTCTTTTTCGATACATACATAGCTCATGTGACAACAAAACAGTCTGTTATTGGTTGATTTAATCATTGTGTGATCTAGCGACATGGATACCAATAATAAAAGGCGTACCTGCCTGTATTCTGAATATGCTCAAATACCTTGTCTCAGAGAAATGTCACAGGATCTGATCCGGATGGAGAAGTGAGGATTGATTAACAGCAATGTTATCACATCAGTGGCCTCAACAAAATATGTGTGAGAATAACTTTCTTGAATTCTTCAATTTTCTCGGGAAACACTTGTGTACGAGTTAAACAAGTGTCTAATAAAGCCGTTATTCTGTGATAATTTTTGTTGACATTAATTCATCACAGATGTAAAATCAAATTTACACTTATGAGCATAAAGGGCTTCAAATAGTTAAGAAAGTTCTTGCTTGAATGAAGCAATATTTTTATATAATATATTATCCATTCGTGGATAAACAACCAACCAGAACCCAGAGAATCTACTTGCCCATCTAAGCATAATAGAACAGCCTAGCCTGCTTATAAACCAACTTTCTAGGCTTCTATCTCAGTTTCTAGTAAAGCTCAACTGGTCAGACAGCTGAGCACTGACAACTAAATTCAATAACAACATCTATCCCACTTCAGTTTCAGATATGATTTTCGTCATGATCACTTTTGAAATAGAATCTGAATATTTTTTTTTATTTAAGATAGTTTTTTAACCAAAAATTATCTGTCCAGAAAGAAACGAGACTATCTTATAGATTTCAACGTTTCCACTTAAAGGATCAAGATATTTTACAATCGCATACAATTCTAATTTCGACCTTGTTTACCGATTCTTACGAGAAAAAAATGTTACATCCAATTTTCTCATCTTTTTACCAAATGTAAAGTTCCATTAGGAAGCAGACTAGATGTGAAGGTGTGTGGAAATAAAAAATAAAAAAAATTCTGAAAAAAAAACCCCAACAAAACCAGAAACCAAATAACCAAGAAAATTCCAGGATCTGCATCGGAAAAGCCCGGAAATGGACCCGGACTGGCTAAATTAATTTGAGGTTGGGGGTGAGGTAGAATTCTCACTTGGTAATAATTTTCTTCTGCAGGACCCAACAACAGGAGCAACTTATCTGAAAATTGTTGCTCATCGTTCGTTATGGATAATTTTTTTCCTACCCTCCCCAGACCCCCCCCCCCCCCCCGCGGCAAGCCTCGCCATTGACTGAACATTGTTCATCCGTGCTGCCTCGCTGACATAATTCGGTTAGCGCTACGTTCTATTCTGATTCTGACGACATGGTCTTCATTCTTCAGGATCCTTTCACTCTCACCTTCTCGTCCCCTTCCCCTTCGGTGACTGTTCCATTTCTGAGGAAACTTCATTGACAAAACGTAGTCTATTGGCATGCATAAGTCTATCCCCCTCTCTCTTTTAGCGCGCACACACACCTACCCCCTCTTTATTTCCCTCTCCTTCCATCCTTCACTCTATGTCTATTTTCTTAGACAATATGTGTGAACACTCATCCATTTCTTTCCAGTAAATCCATTTATATATATATATATATATATATATATATATTATGGAATTTTTAGTATATGGAATAGTAGATAAGCGTGTAAACAAACTAGTAGAAATAATAACACAAACACATCTCTAAAGCCAACTGATATTTCGGTCGTGTAACCGACCTTAATCTCTGGTGTAAAAAGGCTTTATCGAAAGAAAAAAAGAATGTCATTTATACACTCTACCCTAGGCATGCTGTGTACATGACACATACTTCTTTAAGCTCTATCGATAATGAAATTCACTTACCTTGAAACTGCAGTAAACTGTTGAAGCTATCACAAATCACCAGTGTGTCTGGACTTGCATCATTTCGATTGACACCAGTTGAGAACACTTCTGCTGATCGGTGAAATTGCAATAAATTGTTAAAGCTAAATAGATTTTAGTATCATTTATTATTGACATATATATTCATATTAGATATATTATATAGAGATATTATATACATATATCATACTAGTAGACTATCTGTCCCAGGACGGGTATAAGCAATAAATATAGGATTAATTTTAAATTTTAATGGTTTTTCTTTCTTTGGGAGATATGGTACGGTTTTGGTCGCACATTCCTAAATGGTAAAGTTTACAAAAAAAAATAATGTGCCTACGTTACTCACCCTGTTGCCTAGAATACATATTCCATAATTCATAATAAGTTCAATAGTTTAAGATTTTACCAAGCACATATATATTATTGATGCTCATGCATGCGTACCGATGCTTTTAAAAATGTATTTATTAATAGGAATCAAAGTTTGATGGTGAGCATTTTTTTTCTCAATTAATTTTTTTTTTAACCATGTTGTCGATGATATATATTCTAAAATTCATAATGATTAGTTCATTAGTTTAGGAGATTATCCTATACATATAATTATTTACACATACCTAACTTATATATATATATATATATATATATATGTTATATGGTCCACAAATCTATAAATTGGTTTATGAATTAATTAATTGAAAAAATCTATATATATATATATATATATATATATATATATATATATATATATATATATATATATTATATGGTCTATAAATTTATAAATTAGTTTATAAATTGATTAATATATATATATATATATATATATTTATTTTGGTGCAGAAAAATTAGTACAACATTCGTACCGTCGGTTTAAAACACGGAAGGACTTAGCTATCCGGCTCTCTTCAGCTTCTTGAGATGACAACAGAAGCTGAAGAGAGCCGGATGGTTAAGTTCTTCCGTGTTTGAAACCGACGGTATGAAAGTTGTACTAATTTTTCTGTACCAAAATAAATAAATGTTACGCTCTTAATTTTTAATTTTTAACTTTAATTCTTAATTAATCGAGCACTCGCTGGGATTTTTCCTGCTATATTACAAAGAAGTTATATATATATATATATATATATATATATATATATAATCTCAGATGAATCTTATATCTGATATATATATATATGTATATATATATATCTCAGATGAATCTTATATCTGATATATATATATATATATATATATATATATATATCTCAGATGAATCTTATATCTGATATATATATATATATATATATATATATATATATATATCAGATGAATCTTATATATGATATATATATATATATATATCAGATGAATCATATATGATATATATATATATATATATATCAGATGAATCTTATATATGATATATATATATATATATATATCAGATGAATCATATATGATATATATATATATATATATATCAGATGAATCTTATATATGATATATATATGATATATATATACACATATATATATATATATATATATATCAGATGAATCTTATATATGATATATATATACACACATATATATATATATATATATATATATATATCAGATGAATCTTATACATATATATATATATATATATATATTGTGGGAAGAAATTATAGCAATTATGAAAATCCAAGTGTGAGTAACTCAGTATGAACAGCCATATAATTGAATGTGCACATATATATACATATATATATATATATATATATATATATATATATATATATATATATATATATATATATATATATATATATGGTCTTTTGGTTAGAGAATGTGCATTTTTGTATTAAGTTGGCTCTTTTATAGGTCATCAGACAAGAAGACAAAAAATGGAAGAAAGAAATCCTTCTTTTAACCTCTGGACTTATCAGAGGAAGGAAAAAAAAGAACTTCTATTACAAAAAAGAAAGTGTCAGCCCGTCTGCGTGTCTGGGTCCATGCGTGTGTCTACTTCATGAGGTGAATACAGCCATGCACTTCTGCAGCCTTCTTAGTCAGAAAAAGAAAAAAATCATTTAAGAAAGCTAATCATTGCTTGCGAAAGACACGTAGTCAGGCTGTGGGGGGGGGGGGAGCGGCGTTTCGACCGAGAAGCACGGCAAGAGATTCCACCGTCTGCGACTGAGCCAATCTGAAGAAGCACAAATGTTAATTATTTGCTTATCCAATTCTTTACCGGTCTTCAAGGATAATGGTCGCAGCGTCGTTCCTAAACTCTGTCGATCCTTCGCTTAGGAATTTGTTTCGACATTCTTGCAGAGCGCGTGATAACATCTAACTTAATTCAGAGTCTTTGTGACTTGACATTTTTCAAATTCTTTGTCATGTCCTTCAACCAAACATGCCGTTGTATTGAGATGGCAAAGACAGCCAGATGGATTCTCTACCTGATCCGGATCTTCAAAAAGATATTGTACACCTGGAGTGTGTTTAACGGTTGCCAACCAAAATAGTGACAGGATTCTCCATGATTGCCTACAAAGAACGGCTTCAGAAAGTAAATATGTCGTCAATGAGTAGTTGGGTATACGAGAAGACCTGATTCTGGCATACAGTATAATCAACCGGAGTTTAGATCTACCTTTTGAGGGTTTTTTCGCCCCAATGTCTAGCCACAGTCTCTGCGAACACTCGCAAAAGATGTGCGATCGTCGCTTTCATCTCAACAGAAGAATTGTAATGCTCTCTATTCATGTTTATGCTCTCTGGAACAGCTTGCCAGAAGAGTGTGTGATGATGCCTACCACATCTAGGTTAAAAGTCGTCTTGGATAAACATTTAGATGGTATATAGATGCACTATTTCTAACTGCTTGTTTATATGGCTTGCTGCACTTTGCTATTTTTTGCCAATAAAATTGATAGATCGATCTTCCACAGTTCCTCATGTCAGAATGTGATGGGCTCGATGGAGATATACCAAACGCTCTGAGAGCAATGCATTCTGAGAACAGAGCAATGTGTTCTAGGAATATAAATAATTATTCGTTATAAACCATGTAATTTAGGTTATAATAATTAATAACTCGTAAAACAAAAATGGATGGCTTTTCAACAGAAAGGTTTAACATATTTATTAAAAGTGAAATTAGAATGAAATGAGTTATTTAGCCGCTGTAACGCGAGATGTAATATGAGCCAGTCTGATCCGTGGTTAATGTTTACTTTTCACTCCGTAAGACACTCGACAAGGGGCGATAACTCTTAAATGGTCCAAGGGACATAATTCCGTTTTTCTTTAGTTATCCTAACATTATCCTACCTATAGAATTATATTTGACAACTTTATTCGGCATTAAATAACCCATAGATGGTTGATATGCCGTAAGTTAAACTAAACTAAACCAAACGCTCTGATTGGTCGAGCTTGATCATGTATTAGTAAAGTGGGGCATATTTCAAATAGTCAGCAGTAAAGTAGGCAGTTGCTATTTAGTCGCGGGTCTCTATCTTCATCACCAACCTGAAACAGAAAATTAAGTTCCTAGAAGTTTATGAACACCTGGGGACAGGCTGCCAATATCCCTTCTTGGTGCCATAATCTTCATGGAAAACTTGCAAGGTTGGACAGAAGAAAGAGTCATCTAGTAGCAGCGATGAGACTAGAGGGGACATACTGCAACTGTCTTCTCAACCCCGGGTTTCCGGCATTATCTTTGCTAGCTGCAGTAGGGACTGCCACTCACATATAGGCCTGCACAGTCACAGCAGAGGTCATGTTTTTCTGTTGATTCTTTTTTTTTTTTTACTATTACGTCACCACTTTGCAAGGCCAAGAGCATCTCAAGGTTTAGCATTAATAAGATAGAACGATTGTTAGCCGAAGATGAGGATTACTATGGGAGTACGGTATGAACTAAGATAGATTACTTAGGATGGTTTGTGACAAGAATTTGTTTACATTGGATTGGAAGACGACTATGTTGTAATCTGCAAGGAAGAAGTCCCTCGGTAATGTGTTTTATAGACAGGAAGTCATTGCAAAGAAGCTCTGTCCATAGAAATTCCATCTGATGCTAGCCACATGGAGAAGGAAAAAAAAAAGTTTCCAAGACCTGGGTGCCAATGATAAAGCTGCTAACCATCTCGGCTTGAGAGATTTCTTTGTAAAATTAAATTAATGTTGTGAATATTCAGTGTGTCAGGTTTATCCATTCATTCCAAGCCAGCTTTCAGCTGAGAGGAATCAAATTCAGTTCAACATATTGAGTCAAGATACAACAAACTGAGATGGTCACTGGAGAAAGAATATAACAGTATTCCAATATGCTGTGATGTGCTTGCTTTATGACATATCGACCGTTATTTGATACCGAATACAGTTATTTTGGTAAAAGGTTTTATGCTTCAAGTTCTTAATATGTATTATCTGGATTATTTGGACTTCTCTTCTCATCTTGAATGTTATGTTCACAATGTTCCAGTCAATGTAACCTCCGACCATCTTCAAGTGCGTTTTGTTGAACTCAGGAATCTTTGTCGAATTCAAATCTGTACATAATTTCTGAATCAGACTGAGAAAATTAAAAATAATAATACAGATTTCTGTATTCTATTGTTTTTGATTTCCTTGTAGATCGATTTTACCTTATATATATATATATATATATATATATATATATATATATATATATATATATATATATATATATATATATATAGGCTTAGAAGTGTTTACACCTTTAAAACTATATGGGGAAAAACAAACAAAAAAGTTTAGTCCCAAGTACTTAATTGGAAAAAGCATTTGCTAGTAAGTCAATTAATCTCTTATAATCACTGTATTAGTTAGTTTCCAATAAATTACGCTAGACTTAATATTATTGTAGGGATCATCAGTTGTTTACTATGAAAGACTTTTTCGGAGATTTGAAAGCTAAACAGTATTTTATCTCATGGCTACTTAACAGTGCTGATCCAACACCACCTCCTTTAAAAATATAAAAACCAAAACGTTCCTGATATCAGATCTAGCTGTGGCCAACCTATTTTTTTTTATATAAAAAAACGTTCTCCTTACCTGTGTTGTTGACTTTGTTCAAAATGTATTTGTTATTTACAAAACTACAATATATATAGAGAGAGCCCGGGCGAATCTATTATACGACTTATCACCCCCCTCCTTTTTGTTATTCATATTTTTTTATGTTTTTATATTATTATTTATTTTATTTTATTTTAAAATATTTAAGAATTAAAAATATTTTTATATATATATATATATATATATATATATATATATATATATATGTTTATATATATATATATATATATATACAAAAACGTCTTTTTAATATATATTATATATACTAGCAAGTATATACTCCCTCAGGTCGCATATTTTTGCTAGGCTGCCACGTCAGAAATGAACGGTGACGTGTAAATATATATATGGACATCTTAAGAGAACAATGATGAGCGTATATTTGCGAATAGTAATTTATTAGAAGTTGATAAGCAATTGATTATGTAAATTGAGAAACGCGCATAGTATTTCCGGTGGTTTTTCTAGCAGTATATAAGGAAGCTGGCGGACTTAGTAAATAACCATGCTACTCTGATGGAGTTTCGGCTTCAGACAGACAGACAGACAGATACATAAACTCCATTATTAATAGATATACACTATTTATACATGTTAAGCATTTTTTACTGAATTTCTTATAAAGTTTTGAATTTGTTTTATCAATATAATTTGATTAATTTGATAAAATTTAAAAGCATTAGGATGACGAGTTATTGCCCTATTTAAATATTTTATTTTGATCACCACCTTTTTTAATCATATATATATATATATATATATATATATATATATATATATATATATATATATGTCTTGTTTTGGTCCCCAGTAATATAAACAAAACATTACAAGTAGAATTTGAACGTTCTAATAAATAGTATGTAGAATTTTTCTATTTTTTTTCTGCTCAGTGGTTACAACATTGAACGTTGTTTACAATAATGAATCATTCCTCTATATAATGCAGATTTCATATACATGGATAATTTAATGTTTCTCTTATAATGTTACCCCCATTCCACGATACACACGCACACATCCCCACCGAGAGTTCTCCTTGTTTTCGTTCACAAAATATGTTTAAAATGTACTTGAGATAATGAACGTCTTGTGAGTATCTCTTGACTGTAGTCCCTAATTTGGAATAAATTCCTCTCAATTAGGGTCCCTCACATTGCAAGACTTTCCTTTATATTCCATATTGTTTAACGCTAAGATTTAAACTGATCTCGGCTTTCTGAAATAATTAAAGACTTGCTGCCCCCAAAAATCAGAATGCCCAAAAATGTCTAAGCACTCTTCAGAAAGTTGGTGCATCGTCTCAAGAAGAGCGGTTTGGAAGAAATGTTTATTTGTTTACCAAACAAGAATGTTTGTGTTTCGTGCAGAAAACATGGCAAGAATTTTGAGGTGAGTGAGTCACGTCATGCCACTTTCGTTCTTTTCTCCATACAGAATTTTAATCCTCACTACAGAAAGTACTGATTTTCCAGAGCTTGCACCGAACCGTTGTATCCTAAAGTACTATTTTTGTATATCACGTTAAGTTACTATTCTCATATTTAAGCTGCCCCATTTGACAGTGAAGAGTTCGGACGCAAAACGCGATAAATCCAATTCGTTCAAATTGAGACCGTAAACAATAAAAACACGAATATATTAAATCTAGACTTCAAATTAAAACTGATTTTAATTGAAATCAAAAATAAATTATTTCTGTATCATATTATGTAACACATAGTTTTGGGGTGTCGTTGATTGTTGAAATGTAACATTTTTTGTAGGGACAGTTTCGTAAAATGAAAATGGCGTTCATCGCGTTCTGCATTCGAACTCTTCAGTTTTTTATAAGGTTCAGAAGCATATCTGTAATTTGGTTGCCCTCCACCCTTTCTCCTTTCTTGCACACCCTCTCTCTCACACACACAGACGTGATATTGTTAATCTCAGTCTGTTTTATAAGTACTATCATGGCATCTGTTCTTCAGAATTGTTTGATCTATTCCCTGCTTCCTTTGTTCCAGCTCGTTTGGATCTGTTGGACTAGTGGTCTTCATCAATTCACTGTTCAAACATCTCGTTATAATACAGTGTCTTATTCCAGTAGGTTCTTCCCAAGAACTTCAGTCTTGTAAAACTCTCTTTCTTGCTGAATGTGTTCCTCCTACTTATAGCTTTGGTCTTCTCAAGAAAAAGGTCAATAGACATCTCCTGTCTTTACAATAATCATATTTCGTTCTTTTTAGCTCCTTACATTAAGTGGCTTCATGGCTTGCTTGGAGCTACTTTTATAAAAAAAGTATCGCCTTACATGGTTTGTCTTCAAATGAATGTGTACGTATGTAAATCCAAATGTTCCTTTACTATTGTCGTTTTCTCTTTATCTCGACACCCATAATAACACAACACACAATATGGCGACCGCATGTGCGGGAAAGATATATCTGAACACGTGGTCGCAACAAAGAAAAAAGCTAAGATATGAAATATTTGTTAGATTTTCATTGTGTCCTTCAAATCATAGAATTAACATCTTGATGTGTCTGTTTTCAGAATATCAACCCGTCTTTGGGTTATTTAATGTCGAACACAATAAGTATTACAAACTGTTCATTGTATACAATAAATTGCACACAAGTTGCTATTTTTTCTATAGCTAGGGAAGAAATTATTGATTTATACCTTTCCCAGTATTATTAGAGCATAATTGGACACAATAGACTTGAGATACTGCTATAAGTTGGGCACAGTAGATATGAGATATGGCTATAAGTTAAACACCATATATCTGAGATATAGCTAGAAGTTAAACACCATTGATCTGAGATATGGCTATAAGTTGGACACCATAGGTCTGAGATATGGCTAGAAGTTGGACACCATAGATCTGAGATATGGCTATAAGTTAAACACCATATATCTGAGATATGGCTATAAGTTGGACACAATAGATCGGAAATATGGCTATAAGTTGGACACCATAGATCTGAGATATGGTTATAAGTTGAACACAATAGATCGGAAATATGGCTATGTTAGACACCATAGATAGAAGAAATGGCTATAAGTTGGACACCATATATCTGAGATATGGCTATAAGTTGGACATCATATATCTGAGATATGGCTATAAGTTGGACACCATATATCTAAGATATGGCTATAAGTTGGACACCATAGATCTCAGATATGGCTATGAGTTGGACACCATACATCTGAGATATGGCTATAAGTTGGACACCATAGATCTGAGATATAGCTATAAGTTGGACACTATAGATCTGAGATATGGCTATAAGTTGGACACCATAGATCTGAGATATGGCTATAAGTTGGACACCATAGATCTGAGATATGGCTATAAGTTGGACACCATAGATCTGAGATATGGCTATAAGTTGGACACCATAGATCTGAGATGCGGCTATAGTCACATTGACACAGTAGTTCCTGTAAGATCACCAAAGTTAGGTGATGTTGAGACTGGTCAGTAGTTAGATGGGTGACCATTTTTAAATACTTGGTACCTACCTGTCTTTGCGTTCACCCTGATCGGGTCGAGCCAGCTCCTTCCGAGAAAGTTTTAGGGAATATTAAATTCACAAGCAATCCCCAGTTGCATGCATATCATGGCCAGGGAATTTGTGGATTTTGCATTTTTTTACAGGAAGATGTCGCCTTCCTTCCACATAAATGCCTGCTATCCCAAATGGTCACCCATGGTGACCAGGCTCAATGTCGCTCAACTTCTTTGTCTGTCTGCAGTACGGCAGATCAATCCTTTTTAGATTATTTAATGCAGAACCACAACTTCTATTGCAAACGATTTATTGTATGCAATTAATTGATTACCAAAGTTAAGTAACATTAAGCTTGGTCAATAGTTAGATGGCTGACCATTTGGGAATACCTGGTATCTACCTGGTGCAACATTCTCCCTGAGCAGGTTGAGCCAGCTCCTTCCGAAGGTGAAAGTTTCTAGGGAATATTAAAATCACAAACGGTTCCCAGACGCACACATATCAGGGGAGATGATTACGTTAGTTTTGCAGGGGTTTTTTTTTTGCAGGGAGATATCACCGTCCTCCCACATACAGCGCCTGGTATTCCAAAATGGTTACCCATTTGGTACTGGCCAAGTCCAACGTTGCTTAACTTTGGTGATCTAATGAGAACCAGTGTTTCAACATGTTTATGCCGTATAGTATGTGCATGTAAATATACGTTTACAAAACCAAATAATCTATAAACGAATCGTGTGTAAAATATATGTAGATTTTAGGCATAAAAATTACCCAACGATGGTTAATATGCTATAAAGCCCAACAATCGACCAACAGTAGATCTGATAGGATTCGAACTCGGCATAATCTATTCCATACTCCACAAAGGTATCTATGAGGCCAGTAACAGACTTCAGGAAACCCTGATATAAACCACGTGGGGGCGGAAAAAACCGAAGGGACTCTTTGTTTGTTGCTAATTCCCACTGTACTTTCCCCTTTAAATCGGAATTAAAATCTGAAGGACACGATCTGCTTTCGATCGCAAGTTCCCTTTCCACCTCGTATCAAAACCCTATCGTTTCCCTAGAAAATTCGGCTCCTTTTTTTGTACAAACGAGTTCGTCTTATGCTTTGCTGATAAGTCAGATTTGAAAACCTAATCCAATAAGGATGAACAATGAATTCTGACGATAATTTTCCTGACTTGCACGAAATGGTTTATTTGTTTATAGTAGCTAATTTGTCGGCTCATTGACTTGGCTTGTTTTAATTTGGCTGCACTTCATTATGTTGGGCTGCACCTTAACCCCCCCACCCAACCCTAGTTCGTTACCCACAACCAAACAAGGCTACCCCCCTCATAACCCATACTTCCTGGACAACGAATAAACTTGAAAGAGCGGAGGAAGCATTGTTTTTGAAGAAGCAAAAACGAAGGGGTGGGTGGACACAGTCATGTTAGGCCTGTAATTAAGGTTAAACAAGTTTCTCTTCACGCTCTTTCTCTCTCTCTCTCTCTCTATTACTGTCAATCTCTTTCGATTTCTCTTCAATTTTCTATCTCCCCTCTACGTCTCTATATCTTTCGCCTTTTATATCTCTCATCCTTTCTCTCTTTCTTTGACTTTATCTCTCTTTGTCGCTCTGTTCCCCTGTCTCTATCTGTGCGTGTGTGTGTGCCAGTTTCTATTTCTCACTTCCTTGTCTTTATTTACCTCTTTTTCTCTTTTTTGTCTTTTTCTCTTTCTCTCTCTCTCTTTTTTGCCTCTTTCTCTTTGTCTATTTCTTTCTTTGTATTTGTGTTTGTCTCTCTCTCTTTGTCCTTCTGTCTCTCTCTGTCTTTCTTTTTGTCTCTCTGTCTCTTTGCCCCCCCCCCTCTCTCTCTCTCTGTCTCTCTCTCTTTGTCTCTCTTTCTCCTTGTCTCTCTCTCTTTGTATCTCTCTCTTTGTCTGTTTCTCTCTCTCTCTCTTTGTATCTCTCTCTCTCTTTGTATCTCTCTCTCTCTCTTTGTCTCTCTCTCTCTCTCTCTTTGTCTCTTTGCCCCTCTGTCTCTTTGTCCCCCTCTCTTTCTCTTTGTCTCTCTTTCTCTTTGTCTCTCTCTGTCTTTGTCTCTCTCTCACTGTTTTTATCTCTCTCTCTCTCCTATTCTTTGCCTCTCTTTATTCGTCTCTTTCTCTCTCTCTCCCTTTCCCTCTCTCTCCCTTTCTTTTTTTCTCTCTGTCTCTCTCTCTCTTTCTTTCATTCTTTATTTCTCTCCATCTCTTACTCCACATTAACATTCTCCCTCTCATTATTTGCAATTAAAGGAAGGTAACTTTTATTTCCTTACCCCTACCCCCCTCACTCCCACCCCCACCCCCAGATTCTGTTTGATAGCAAGACCTTACATTATATTGTTAATAATAGTGAGCAAAGAGCAAGACGAAATCTTGGAAATTAAATCTGAAAATGAAAGTCATGTCCGCCATCGCCTGGGTGACGGTCTCAAACACACACACAAAAAGCAAAGTGAAAGTAGAAAGTCAAAAAGATAACAGATTAAGAATTCGCTTTCAGTCTGCAAAGTTTCCGAGACCAAAGCACATTTTCTTTCCTCCCCCCGCCTCCCCTCAAATATTTTTTCATCCTAATCTGCCACTCGGGGTTGGGCGGAGGGTGTGGTCGGTCGGAACTTTGTGACCCTCGAAATGAAATTGGGCTTCGCAATCGTCTGGAAGTTTTTTTGAACTTCCCTCTCGATTTGTGAATCACCTTATTAATGTTTCATCCACTTTTACTTCCAAATGTTCCATTATTTAAATCTCTTCCTTCCTCTCCCAGTCTAATCTCTCTTCCATTTCACCCTCTCTCACTTTTCCCTTCTCTTTCTCCCCCCCCTCTCTCTCTCTCTCTCTCTCTCTCTGTGGGTCTCTCTCTTTATGTTGTAAAGCATTTGCTTGTTTCTCTGCCTAATAATAATAATAATAATAATAATAATAATAGTACCACTATTGACACGTTGGGTCAGTATTATATATATATATATATATATATATATATATATATATATATATATATATTATGTAACCTATGAAGTTATCTTGTGAGATTTTAAAAGTTGAACTTAAACAGTATTTAAACTGAAACATAAAACTTCGATTCTGACTAGCCAATTTCTATGTGTTATTGTTGTACCATGTTATTGGCACTATAATAACGTCTTTTATTACAGTTTCTTTTAAAAGTTATGTAGTTATGTCCGGAAAACTGGTAATATGAGTTATTTTCAATTATGACCGAAAGATAAAAATCAGCAACGGGAATAACTCATGTTTTTTTTATTTAAAAATATGAAAAGGTTGTCTTCCTTACAACTAAAATGTTATTTCTTTTTTCTGTATAAGGTAAAAAATATGCAAACAAATAAAAATGAAATACTACAATGACTTCACTGAATTCCGCATTGATAAAACAGCCACATCCAGAGGTTACTGCTGCTGCTGCTGCTGCTTTCAAATATTTTATGACGTCCTACTGCTTTTAGCAAATGCCATCCCTCTTTTATGGCGTCATCAATTTTCAAATAAATACATATATCTCTAAGATCAAAGTGTAGTATCTGTTCCGATGGATACTGCACGCTTGTCCTGTGCAGTTCTAGGAGGTCCACCCTCCCAGGCTTCGCCTCCCCTCTTTGGGGAGGAGTAAGTTTATTGCTTACTGCTTGAGGCGCCCCTACCGGGGAATGCCGACGGGGCTGCCCAGGCAATTTTTAAATGGCCAGAGTGCTCACCTCTCGAGCGC
The DNA here is from genome assembly GCA_963556195.1 of Sepiola atlantica. Classification (NCBI taxonomy): domain Eukaryota; kingdom Metazoa; phylum Mollusca; class Cephalopoda; order Sepiida; family Sepiolidae; genus Sepiola; species Sepiola atlantica. Next base: position 127,840,367 of record OY744522.1, read on the forward strand.
TGGCTTTTAACCCCACTTACTCGACTCAAGCTGTGGTCACATCTTACTTGTGGGAGTAAGATAAAACTGGCCTTGTGCCTAACTCCTGCAGAGGAGTAAATAAATATATCTCTGTTTTGATCATAATCATGAAGTATACCCGAATATAAGAAAGCAAGATAACAAGATAATAGGCAAGCACAATTCAGGTTGTTAGTATACTAGACCACCCGTAATCCGTTGGGTCAGTATTTGTTATATATTCTATTAAAAAAATAAGCTCATTATGTGACGTATTTTCAAGTATATACATATATTTCCTTTTTGATTATAACCATTCGTTTTTATCAGTTCGTTCTCTTTCTTCCCTTCCGCTCTCCTTTGTCTTTTAATTATTTACGCCATTCCTATCCTCCCATTATTTATTTTATTCTTTTGTCCTTTTGTGACGTCATTCACTATGCACGGTGACAAGAAAGCAAACAATAAAGACCCACGTATTTTTAACAAGGGTTTAGACGGTTTGTCTAATAGACCACCCACGAACCTTCGACGCCATTCATTAAAACAGAGAGAGGGGGGGATAATTTATGACGTCACAAAAGTGTGCGGTCTTCCATTTGTGACCTTATTCAGTGTGCACGGGAACAAGCAAGCAAAGAAACAAGCAAGATCCACAGAGTGTTGGTAGTATATTAATGATGATGATGATGATGATAGTCTCTTACTAATGGAGATTTGGTATCTGCATGTATGAAGCCGAAAATATAATATTACTACTATTAATTGTACTCTTGCACTATCTGGTAATGCTCAATTCAGTTTATTGTACTATTTCGAACTAATATAACCTTTCACTTTAGATGGTGGTAGTGTAGTATATGTTCTGTTATTATTAGACCATTCTCCCGGCATTACCTCCTCCTTGCATGTGTTGTGTACCACCTGTTCTGATTTCACATCCTCCTGCGAGGTATTACCTCCTCTTTAAAGGGGGTAGAGTAGTATATTTTTTTTGTCATGATACATCCTCACAGGCATTACCTCTTCCTTTGGGTAACAGTGTAGTATATATTTGTTCGTCATGATACTATCCGTCTAGGCATTGCCTCCTCCTCCTCTTTCTGTTGAAGGGGGTGTTGTGTAGTATATGTTCTATGGCCATGATACCATACTCCCAATGGTGCTTTATGCTAAATGTGATGTAATTCTGTTCATTGTGTTGGAACCTATAAATGATCAGACAAACAGAAACAAGGACCCGTGGCGTAACGGATAAAGTACTAAGCGAAATTCAGTTCTAAGTGACACTCTGCTGGGGGGTGAAGGTTCAATCCTCAGCGCAGGCAATACTAAGAATACAATTCCGAATTACTCCTACCCGGTTATGGCTGGCTGACAGAACGGGAGCATGCTCCCCACGTGGATTAAATAAAGGGTTTCGTTCGAAATTCGGTACCGATTCCTGAGTTGGACAGAAATATTCCTGAGTTCGATAAGATGCACCTAAAGAAGGTCGGAGGTTGCATCGGCCGAAACGTTGTGAGAATAACATCAAAGATGAAAACGGTAGTCCAAATGATCTAAATAATAAAAAAACTATTCAATTATGATAAAGAATTTTTGTTTTTTCTCTGTTTTAAATTCTGATTTCTGTGTTTTATTTGTTATCGTCTCAAGCTTCACTTTTATTTTTAATTGTTTACCCGTTCTTCGACTGTATTTTTTTATCTCCCCCCCATCACCATCACCATCACCATCATCATCATCACCATCATCTAAATCCGAAAATATGCTGAGAATTCTGAAAAATCTTCTTTTCTAATCTTAATCTATTTATCACTTTAAGACTTCAACTTATTTGGTTCAGCCATTCTTTTCTTCGTGCTCTTTTTTTATAATCCAATTATCTCGTCTCTCTTCTGATTCATCGTAGATAATCCTCTTTAATTTTCATAACTAATTAGAAAATTCCAAAATGAACTTTTAATACTTCTTATAAATAGCGAAGGGTGTCTAAACAGATGTTGGGTAGATTCTTCTCGGTTGTTATGACGGCAATGCGACGCAGCGATAACACCAAAGAGATGATGACTTATTTGACCGTAAGATTGTAGATTCTCTTTGGCTGAACTGGATATGTCTGGTGGCGATTCTTTCTTAATTATCAATAATTAACCCGAAGACGTTTGAATAAAAAATATGTTGTTTATTTACTTCGAGTACAATATTCGAGCAGATAGGGAGAGAGAGAGAGACAGACAGACAGACATCAATATTTTAAAATTTTCCTGACTGGAGCAATTTCGTTTCGGTTAATTTGGGTTTTTATATAGCCTATTATTACAGTGTTACGTTAAAAAGTAGGATCGTAACGAGAAAGAAGTTTTTAGGGGCATTTGTAGAGAACAACACCCTCTGATAAAAATGAGATTCTACTTTTCTTTTCTTTTTTTTCTTTCAAATAAAACAGAAACCACCACTTTATCAAGGCCGAGTCCACCCGTGGACAAGTGTTAATGTTATTTCTATTTATCCCCCTCCAGGAGATTAGACACAAGTGTCATGTGGGTTTTGATGGAAGCGTTTTCAGTGGATGACTTGGATTTGAACCTGGCACACCCAGGTCCCCAGTTCGCGTCGATACCAACCAAGCCACTGTGCCATCCACATTCTACTTTTTCTAAGTGCTTACGTGTTAACACCATAAAAAAACTTGGTGGAAAGAATAGGAAAAAAAAACCCAAAATACATTTATAATTTAGAGTGTTGGATCAGTTTCGTATATAAATTTAATGTAAAATGATTCCCCATTTCCGGGCTATTCTAGCATTTTAGGGTAGTTAACATTTTTTCCAATGATCCTAAGTCCGAGTAGCTGCCAGTTAGGGTTAGGTTATGGTTAGGTTTTAAATTGGCTTAGAAGATCGTAACGAATAGTTTGGAAATGATTTATTAGAGAAAGAATGTTTAAAAAACAATCTATTAGAATCTTTTGAAAAATAATTTGTTGACAAGAAATAATTTATTAGAATTTATTTGAGAGAAAAAAAGAACATGATTTATAAAAAAAATAAATAGGAATAAAAAATAGTATTGGCGATGAAAGAATTAAAAATATCTGGGGCAAATGAGAGCCCTGAAAAAGTTAATTATCGGGTATAAAATTGGCATAACATCGGTAAGAGGAAACGACAATACTAAACCTAAATTAGCCGAAACGAAATTGCCACTAGTAATTTTGAAGAGCTACATGCCAACACATGCGTTCACCTCGTCTATAAACAAATTCTCCCAAGTCCCAGCATGCTAATTGGTCACATAGTCCCTGACTTCCACTTCTTGTCTTCCGTCCATAGTTTTCCATGCATGTCAAATTTGAACTTCTCACATTATTGGCATATATTGTGTTTGTAATAATTACTATATATTTTTATAATTATGATATAGTTTTTTAAAATTTTTTATAGGGTAGACTGATCGCTGAACACTAATTTGTGCAGAAGGTTAGGGTTAGGGTTAAGGTAGTCTGGGTGTAATTTTCAGTTAAATGATAACTAATAAACGCCATTAAACTCCCAGAAACGTATGTAAAATTCTTATTCATCTCAAGTTTTTAATTCCTAAATCGAATTTAAAAATGATAGTATATATTGTGTTATATATGATGCTATAAATCGTTCAATATATATATATATAAATATATATATATATATATATATATATATATATATATATATATATATAATTTTTTTTAAATTCGTATCCACACACATATGTTTCATCGTTATCCGGGAACATCAGTGTGGAGGATAACTGTTCTATCGGTCGCACAATTCGAACCGAAGACCAAATTACCTTTTAACTTTCAAGTCTGAACCTCTCAATCGATTCGGCCAACCTAACAGCCATGAGGAAAGAAGAGCATTGAAGTCTATTTGTCTTTACAAGCGGGCATATCTAGTAGGCTGTCACAACAGTATTTAACAATCCAATTGGACGGTACATCGCATTTAACCATTAATTTGGCAGCCTATTTTTACTTCTCTTAAAGGGTCCAACCTGCATTAAGAAGACTATAAACCATATAATGATAATGGTTTATAAATTCTTATCCACATGCATACGTGTTTCCAACTTTGAGAACGATGATGACATGGGCAGTGTCGGAGCGATGATTATTAACGAACCGTAAAGAATTGGAACGTACACTGATAAAAATATGGTCTCTGTATTTCCATTATATATATATATATATATATATATATATATATATATATATTGTTTCATTTTACTTCTGTCGAAGTTGTCATAAATCAAAGGGCGTCTTTCTGGGACTAAAACTTGATCTCTATATGAAATACATAGATATTCGAGTCTTCCATTAAAGTTCTCCTTTACCTCTTAAGGGTCGAGTGTGTAAAGAAGTTAAGAACATTAAATTTTCTTCTCCCCAATTGACCAGTAGGAGTAAACATTTATTTTAGTCTCTTGGTCTTACCAGATTACAGGACAAGCATTCATCGAGTCTAGTGGAGTATCCAGCTAAGTGCTGTTACTTGAGGTAACATCACTAACAGAAGGTGCACCATTCTTCATATGAGCCAATGTATGGCCGTGTCGAGGGGATCTTATTTGGGCTTCGAATACTATGTTATTTTGAATATTTAGTCAGGGTTTACTTGTAGGGTGAAGTATCCTCATGTCAGGTTTTATTGAGAGACCGAAGACACTCGAGTGTGTGTATGTTTATATAAGTAAATGTACAGAATTTAATTTACTAATTAATTGATAATTATTAATTTTCTAATGCAGCTCTTGCGTAAGAGTGGGTAATGTGAGCTATCTTTAGTTTAATTTAGTTTTATGCGAAGGGAGCGAAGAGAGGTGGAAGCTCTTCATGAAAATTCAGATAACTCTGATGGTTCTGATATTTTAACAATAATTATTCGACATAAATGAATAAATATTACCTAAATTTCAGTTTCTCTGGAGTATTTTAAAGGGATTTCGGGGCATAATATGGCCACAACCTCCCATTTGAAAATTCAAATTATTCCGATTTGAATTGAATTTAACCCATAGTAATTAGATACCAAATTAAGCAAGATTTCCTGAATTTCAATTTCTTCTCAAGACGCCTTAAGCTTAATCCTTAAATTTTAGAGATTTTCTAAAATCAAAATCCTGTAATGGATTTTGATCAACATTGAAATAAAGATTCTACACATAAAGTTAAGCGGTATTATATGTTTATTTTAATATCCGTAAAGAGGGTATAAATGTGGTGTAAAACTGTTCTGATCCGGGAATTAATTTTACCCTTCCTGGGGCGGGTATTTTTTTAGTATGAATATAAATATATATAAATAGAGATAACATTTCTCTCTGTATTATTTTATCATGAAAAGTACTTGAAATTTATATCCTTTCGAATTTTCGTCTAAAGAAAGATAAATAAAAAAAATAAATGTTTCAATCTTTTCTCTATTGGAATTAATAATGCTACCAACATTCCTAAGTGTTTTGCCCTAAAGCACAATGGTTTGTCTATTTACCATTTTCTCTTTTTTTGTTGTTTTTATTTTTTGATAACTTGTCTGTCTGATGAATCTATTCATCATGAGATATGTCTGTCTGTCTGTCCGTCCGTCTTCTAACAAGTATTGGGGGATTTGACCTAGGAAGGTGAATTTTTTTTTCCCCCTTTGATCTTAATAAAATTGAAACCATGGGTCCATGAAACAAAATTATACAGATTTGCGAAATTTTGGAAAATTTTAGTCATATTTTATTCTCTCGGTTTTAACTTAACAAAATTGATTCATCTCTAAACCATAACTTCAGTCGTGTAAGCTTCACACAAATCCGGTTTCTTATTCATTTTCTTTTTCCTTCTTTAGGATTCTCTTTTTTTCTTCTTCAACGATCCTTTTTTGTTGCTTGTTCAACGATCCTTTTTTCTTGCTTCTGAACGATCCTTTTTCGTTCTTCTTCAACGATCCTTTTTACTTTCTTCTTCAACGATCCTTTTTCGTTCTTCTTCAATGATCCTTTTTCGTTCTTTTTCAACGATCCTTTTTCGTTCTTCTTTAACGATCCTTTTTCCTTATTCTTCAGTAATCCTTTTTCGTTATCGTTCAGCGATCCTATTTCTTCTTCTTCAGCAATCCTTTTTTCTTCAGCGATCCTTTTATCTTTAGCGATCCTTTTTTCTTTAGCGATCTTTTAATCTTAAGCGATCCTTGTTTTCTTTTTCAGCGATCCTTCGTTCTTTCTTCTTCAGCGATCATTTTTTCTTTCTTCTTCGTCAGCGGTTCCTTTTTCTTCTTCGACGTTCCCTTTTTCTTTCTAACAACGATTTATATTTTCGTTTTCAATTTGTCCATTTTTTTCTTCTTCTTTCGTAAGTAGTTTTTTCTTTATTCCATCGATTATTATTTTTTATTCCTATTTCTTTTATTCTTTGGTGAAACTTTCCTTCCATATCGTCGTTCAAAATGCAGAGGCAGGCCATCTTCTTTCAACTTTTTTCTTCCATATTTTTCTTTTTCGTCTTTCCTCGACCTGAGATGCCAAACTGATTAAGGAAGAAAACCAGAGCCGAAAATACAATTCTAATATTGCATTTTCTAGAACAGAAAATGTCTCTTTCTAACCAGAGGTTGATAAACTAAATATAGGTGCACAAACTTGTCTTTTTTTTCTTCCGTTTTGTTTAAAAAGTGTCGGAATTGAAGTCTTCATACTTTCCCTCAAGGACATACATACTTGGAATGGCGAAAAAACAAAAATGCTCCATTGCTGCGCGAGGACGGAATTGTGTATATATATATATATATATATATATATATAACTCTTTCTAAGAGAGAAAGAAAGAAGAATGCGTGTGTGTTTGACGGTATAGGTGCGTTTTTCAAACAAAGACTATGTATAAAAGACAGTATGTATGTGTGTGTTTAAGAGAGGGAGATGGGGGAGTATATTTGGAGGGGAAAGCAAGAGAATGTGTTGACAAGGGAGAGAGAGGAAGAGAGATGGAGAGAGAGGAGGCTTTGTTGAGGTGTTATGTCTTCTAAGTCCCGTGAAAGGCAAGAATTTAGAAAGTTCTTTCTTAAAGACAGTTCTATATATCAAAATTAGCGAAATCTGTGTTTAAAAAAACATTACAGGTTCATTCTTATTCCGAGTCACTCAAATTACTTAGTGTGAATGGGTTCGTGTTAACCAAATGAACCGCTTAATATTGATAAATACACATTAAATAATGCTTTCTTTTTCTAGAAATAGGATTTTAAGAGTTAAATTGAATTATTATAGTATCGTTTAGTCATTAAATTATTAATTGAACCAAATTGCTATAAAACTGTAAAAAGTAATTGTTACGGAAATATGTTTTAAAATCTATAATATTCTTTGATGTAAATAACTTGGATTTTTTTTTAATAATAATGATTTGGTAGGAAAAAGAAATGCAAAACAAGAATGACTCCCGTGCAACGCCGGGTGTGCGCAGCTAATGAGAAGAATACTGTAACTAACACGTGATTCCCGCCTAAAAATAATAAAAATAAGCTCTAAATATCTAAGCACCACGTGCTTTACTCTATAACCAGCCATGAAGATGGATTCAGATGGATACGAAAGTACTAGGGATGTAAGCGAATACGGCAGATACATCGGCCAGTTCCCGCTCGAAACCAGAAAACACATAAGGAAATTAGAAAGGATCAAATCAAAAATTGTCCGTCGTATTTAACGAAGCATGTTTAAAAAAAATACTGCCTAGATACACAGACATTATATATATATATATATATATATATATATATATATATATATATATATATATATATATATATATATATATAAACACTTATACAAATCACGTGTTGCATTCACGTTCTTCATATTTGATGATGCGAAACTACAGCTTGCCCATTCGGCTGTATAACAACAAGCCGTTAAAGAGATAAAAAAATACAAATCCGATGACATCAGGATATATTAACACACCGAGGATGCCAGGTTTTGGCGAAATATCTGTATCACTTAAAACTAACAAAAAAAAATGCTAGTTTTAATAAAAAAAAAGAAAAAAGAAAAAAAAAATCGGTTTCGATTTAATGTTTTTCTTCTTTTTTTTTTATGGAAAAAAAAAATTGATATCGCATCTTAATGCTTAAAAAGGTATTTATTTTACCTATTCCTTCTTATATATATATATGTTTGTGTGTGTGTGTCTAGTTATATTGAAAAAAAATCAATAAATTGTTCGATCGCAGAAATGTGAGAGCTAAATACAAATAATTTATTTTTTTAAAATACTTAAAAACTAGACGTTACATATTGAAGAGTCGTATCGCGGTTTCATCCAGATGGGCTGACTTTTTAAATAAAAAAACGTCTATAGGGGACTTGTTAGCGTACTGAAATGAGATCAAAAACTAAAATAGTATGCAGGCTATAGACTTTTAAAAAATTGAAAAAGTCAGCCCATCTTCCTTCACAGTGTAGAGTGGCGCCGCCCTATCGTCTCTATTTCGCACGGGAAAACAATAATGGTCAGATACTTTTTTAGACAGGCCTCGTATGTCCAAATATATTTATATCGGCATTTGAAAATCATTTTTTACTGCACCTCCATTTTTGTGGTTTAGTCTTTTAGAAATATATTTTCTGAAAGAAAATTCCTCGAAGAACCATTTTGAAAAAGAATCCTCAACTAATACGAGGTTTGCTGCAATGTGGGTCGCAAAAATAAGTTCCGATTGAAGTTCCACAAAATTATAAATATCTGATGGGTCGCTCCGGGGCTGGAACGATTGATAATTTCTTTAAATAAGAGAGAAATACGAATCCGATTAAAAGAAACAAAATCTTTGATATATATATATATATATATATATATATATATATATATATATATATATATAAAGATCGATAAAAAAGATGATAGAGAATGCGTCTGTCTGGGGAAATTCGAGAAGAATGTGGAACTTTGCAAGAAATGGTTAATAGCAGCAACAACAAAATGTCTTCAATTTAATGGCTAATAAATGGACGTCTCCAAATGTGTAATATTATTGAAAAAAAATAGCGTTTCGTTAGGTCCGCGCTGTTGCCGCTATGAAAAACAACGATAAAAGAATACTTTTTAGATGTAGATTTTTTAATTTGCTTTTTATGGAAATGACTCCAGACAAGGCATGAAGCCACTTTATATAAGGAGCTAAAAAGAAATACTACTTTTAAGTCAAAAACTAGCCAACGATAAGTGTAAGATAGATAGATTTCGACCCAGAAAACATCAATTCTTCCACTTTTGTCAGAAACATCGCTCATGGAATGTGAGGACTAAAAAACAAAATACGGTAATCGAGAGTTACGAGGCTGTCGAAAGTAAACCCAAAGTCGACTTTCTACTTACCTTGATACGAAACTAATAATGTAAGAAACAAAAACATAAGGGTTTTTTGTAAGGTAAATCTGTTGACCTCTTCGCGGGTTGAGTACTGTGGGAAGTGAAATCCAAGATGTCATTAGTGATAATGCAAAGCTCTTCGTTTAAATCGAATAGATCACTCTCTAACTCTTCATATTATTTATGCAAAACAGTACGATTTCAGTTTCTCTCTTGTGTCGATGGATAAAAGCTCGGACCACTAAAAAAATCGGCCAGGTTTCAATCTACAGAATATACTAAAAGTAAAATAAAAATTACAATTCTACTCAGAATGACAGAAGGAGAACAATCTATCCCGTGAATTAAATAAAGGGTTTAATTCGAAATTCCGTATAAATTCCCGAATTTGTCAAGAAAACACAACTGAAGAAGGTCGGAGGTTACATCGGCTGGAACATTGTAAGAATAGAATCCAATATGATAACAGTAGTTAGGATAATCAAAATAAAATAATCTGAAGTTATAAAAAATTTGGTTTTACTAATATTTTATTGTCCGAAGTATCCTCTAGAGAAAGTCGGGTACCTCCACTAATATTTATATATTCGTACCGCTATCATTACTACGTATATGTGTGTCTCAATGCAAACAAGTGCAAATAATAGTCCTTAACGTAAAAACAAACATTTATTAAATTTGTTAAAATCTTACAATATTTCTGATATGAGGTATCGTTGTAGTTATTTAAATGATGTGGCTGTTATATTCTCCGGCCTTCTTCGGGTACGTTTTATCAAAGTCTGTAAACTTTTTGTAATTTCGAACAGACTTTTTTTTATTGAATCCTCTAGGGTAGATGCTCGCATTCCATGTTCCTAAAAGATTGTAAAAATAGCAACACTTCCGATGAGGAAAACGGTGCACAACATTAGAATAATACTATATATTTTTTAGTTATGGAAGCCCCTAATAGAATATAATATTGTACGTTTCTCCAACTTTCCTGAACACATCACTAGTTTTATAATACTAAACCGGCAGTGACAATTCTATACTGTCAATGCCCTATCTGTGGCAAAGAAAAAATATCTTATACGTTTCCCCTGTAATTTTGTGATTAATATCTTTTTTACCTAAAAAATATGTTTCATAAGTCATATAAGTCATATAAGTCAAACATTGATCTGTGCTTTGAAATACAAAACAAATGTTTCTGAACAAGGGGGAGGAATTGCTGTTTTCTTGATCAGTTCTATCCATATATAACATTTATCGTTGGCTAATTTTTTTACCTTGAACTGGTATTTTTTTTTAGCCCTTTACATAAAGTGGATGTATGCCTTGTGTGGAGTGATTTCCATAAAAAATACATATGATAATCATATGATAATCATATAATTTTAGTTACGGAAGACCTTAATAACATAAACTTGTAAGATTCATTAGCTCTTCAAAACACTGTCCAAGAATAATAAACCAGCAGTCTCTACAACATTTATACATGAAAATTATATTTTATTTCTAGATACGGAAGTCCATAATAACATAATCCTATACATGTCTACAGTTGTACTAACGCTTAGCCCAGCAAAATAATACCCCTACAACTATTTAATTATAACAATCATGCTTTTTAGTTGTGGAAGATTCTAATAATGTATGATTTTGTACGTTTCTCTAGCTCTCCTGAACATTAGCCGAGTCTAATAATACTAAGTGATAATACGTATGCTCTCAATCAACCCTCTCCACCTTTTCTGCTAGTTTTGTATGCGTTATTTTTCTCAATTTTTTTCTCATCATTCCTTCCTCTGCTGACTTCTCGCAACTGATTTTTCATGGAATGTTTTGTTTTTATTTACTTTTCTTTCAATAAACAAAATGTTTAATAATTCTCAAGTTTAATTTTCAATTTTGTTTTTGTATTCAAAACTGATTCATTTGTTTTAAATATTTTTTTTCCTCCTTTTATCTTGTTTTTGTTCTTTTCTTTCTTTTTCTTTTTTGGAATAATTTTCTTTTTTTGTTTTTCTTTTCTTTTCACTTTTTGGGATTAATTTTCTTTTTTTGTTTTTCTTTTCTTTTCATTTTTTTGGATTAATTTTCTTTTTTTGTTTTTCTTTTCTTTTCACTTTTTGGGATTAATTTTCTTTTTTTGTTTTTCTTTTCTTTTCACTTTTTGGGATTAATTTTCTTTTTTTGTTTTTCTTTTCTTTTCATTTTTTTGGATTAATTTTCTTTTTTTGTTTTTCTTTTCTTGTCACTTTTTTGGATTAATTTTCTTTTTTTGTTTTTCTTTTCTTGTCACTTTTTTTGAATAATTTTCTTTTTTTGTTTTTCTTTTCTTTTCCCTTTTTTTGATTAATTTTCTTTTTTTGTTTTTCTTTTCTTTTCCCTTTTTTTGATTAATTTTCTTTTTTTGTTTTTCTTTTCTTTTCACTTTTCTTCTCTTTCACTTTTTCTTTCATTTTTTCTTTTCTTTAATTATTCGTTGTTTTGTCTTTCGTTCGTTTTGTTTTTTCTTTCGTTTCCTTTCTTTTTTTCTTAACTTTTTCTTTCCCTCTTCGTTTTGTTTTATTTCCTTTGTTTTTCTTACCCTTTCCCTTTTTCTTGTTCCTTTGTTATTTTCTTTCCTTCCCATTTAACTGGAGAATTTCTTATTTTCTTTCGTTTTCCATTTCTTTTTAAAAACGTTTACTATTTCTTTCTATATAATTTTTCACTTCTTTCATTTTCTCTTTCGTTTCTTTGCTTTTATTCCCTCAATTTTCCTTTCTTATTCATTTCTGTTTCTTTTCTTCCGGTATCTTCAAGTTCTTTACGAACAAAATCCAGAAATTATTTGTTTCAATTATTCTTTTCTACTTCAAATATGTTCGTCCCGTTTCAAAAATAAATGATTGAAACAAAATGTTCTTCCATCTGTGTTTTCTATTCTTCTTCCCCTCTCTTTTTACTCCTTTTAATCTTTTTCGATTGAAAGAATTCCTCATTTTTTCTTTCCCACAGAGTTTAAGTCTTTTATTAATTTCTGTAGCTATCGCTATTCTTCAATAATCTCATTCCCAACACTCACTGTAATCTCATCGCTTATCGTTAATCTTAATTACGTGTGCTGGTTTAACATTTCTTACACCACAGAATAAACTTCCGTGTGTAAGGAAGTAAATATAAGTAAAAATACAACGTAATTCTTAAATACAGTAACATTTTGTGCAATCAGAAAATGGAATGAGATACGTCATCACCATTAAAGTTATAGTGAAGAGATGAACTCCAACCAGGAGTTCAACCTGAATTGTGTTGTACATGTGATGAAGAGCATATGAAATTACTGCAATTCCTCGCAGACAATGGAATCGGCTATGACGAGTTCAAATCCTGCCGGATCTACCGTGATCATTTACAAACTAATACTGTTGCAAAAATACTGAACGTCTCTTATATGTTGAAATACCGGTTCTCGGCGTACGACGGAAGTAAAGCAACGTTGATCGTGGTGAGTATCTGAATGGGTGACCATTTGGTAATGCCGTAAATTTGGAAGTGGAAGAAGCAGTAACGTCACTTTTTGTCATATTTATTTTAATTTTCAACTGTATTTTTTTATCACAAAGTAGTTTTAATTAATTTTATACTAGCTGTAAAGCTATTCGGCGTTGCCCAGGAGTAAAAGAAAAGGTAAATTTGTATATTAACACTCTCTGCTGAATCACCGGTCTCAAAGAAATGTAACCCTTTAGTGTTCATGGTGCCTTTTTTAGAACTAGAAAGATAATTAACTATATTTCAGCAACATCAGTATTTTTCAAATATATATATATATAGTTAGTCATAAAGATTGGAGTGTTTATCAAATATCACACCTGGCGTAGTCTGATGTATTGACAACACTGATGTCTCAGTTTTCATTAACTGTGAAAATCTCGAGTGGAAAGGTAACAATCAATTTCATCTATTATTCAATCAAAAATGTTTGGTTAAGTAGTCCTTATGACCAACCCACATTTGTATATATAGTATAAACTATCTAGCTTTGCCAGCTCACTATCGCTTCGCAAAATTCACAAACTTCGCTACTTGAAATACTTGAAACTAAGATTTTAAATAATAAACATTTAATTCATAAGTTTCTTGCAAACACAAGACTAAAACTTTCGCATTCATTCATATAAAGAGATAAACATTAACATGTTGGTAATGTTGATACAAATTTATTTATATTTTGAATAAGTCCGTTATAAAATTAAAAGTAAGAATAAATGAATTCGCTTGAGAAAAATACGGCGTCGTTAACAGGAGAGATGGATGGAGGGAGGAGAGAGAAATAGAAAGAAAGCAAGTAAGACTATTAGCTACGTACCCGGTCTTTTCCCTTTTGCCTGTCGGTAAGAATTCTATGGAGCAATGTTTTATTATTAAGTCATCCATTTTTTTTATTAAACAATTTTAATTCATTACTGTTAATATGGGCGTAACTATTGCATATATATAAACACAATGGAACAATATAATTACAAATGTATAACACCAAACATTAATTTATTACTAGCGGGATCCTGTGGAAATTCCACAGTGTTTTCTACATTAATCTGTATAATTTACTGTTAATAATATTATCCGGTGGCTAGAAATATGCACATATTTTCCTCATCAAAATTTTGCGTGACGGGATGGAAGTGTATATATTTATTTATATTAGTCGGTTGCCGGGGCAAAAGCTGTCTCTTCAGCAGTCACCATTGGTTGCGACTCCCCTCTAACTCGCACCCTCCCTTTGTCAGGGGCAAATCTTAAATAGGAGTGTCAGATCGTGACACACAAAATAAATAACACACACTCTATCGTATTAATGTATAAATAAAAATAATAATGATAATAATAATAAGAAATTTTAAATATTAAAAAAAATAAATAAATAAATATCGTAAGCCCATTTGGTAAGCGTTTCCGCGTCTCCTCCTCCTTCCACAATGTCCTCCTCCTTCCACGCTGAAGCGACAGTAGCGAGCGGGGTGAGTTGATGGTTTAATTAAGTTAATTTTGATCTGTTTAACGACTTCATTTAGTTAGCTCAGTGGTAAAGTCACCGCTTTTCAGCTATATGTTCCGGTCACTCCGTCCTATTTATTTGTTGTTTATTTATTGAATTTCTTTAGGAGCGTGACACACGTACGTACACCTTAGCGTATTAATATATAGAAGATGAAATGTTTAAAAAAGGGGCGCGCCTACGATTGAAAGAAGAAAAACATAATATGGCCACTCTAGGGCATTTGTGTCGATTGTCTATTGTTTAAATTTCATTAAACCCGGTGTCTAACTCCAAAACCTGTGGAGGAGTTCGTGAAAAACAATTAACAAAACAGAGGGGAACCTTAACTAACGTGAAAGACTGGGGCGGATTGCTTCAAAGTGTTTACTTTGGAGTAAGTCTTCTATGGGGGCTGCAGGATTTGAGGCAAAGCGAATCAAGTAGTTCGTCTTGAAATGGTCAATGATGAATCTCCCAAAGACATTTCAGCCAGACCATGGGTGTGGTTCCTATGGCAGAGCCTTTCTGTTAAGGGCTGATCTACCTAGCCACATGAGATTCCATAGCTATACAAGTGGCACACAAGAGTACAACATAGCTATGTAAAACACGGAAGCCAGTGGTCTCAATATAATCGTACCTTGTACCCAGCGATATAATCTTACCTTGTACCCAGCGATATAATCTTACCTTGTACCCTCGATATAATCGTACCTTGTACCCAGCGATATAATCTTACCTTGTACCCGCGATATAATCGTACCTTGTACCCAGCGATATAATCGTACCTTGTACCCAGCGATATAATCTTACCTTGTACCCTCGATATAATCGTACCTTGTACCCAGCGATATAATCGTACCTTGTACCCAGCGATATAATCGTACCTTGTACCCAGCGATATAATCTTACCTTGTACCCTCGATATAATCTTACCTTGTACCCAGCGATATAATCGTACCTTGTACCCAGCGATATAATCTTACCTTGTACCCTCGATATAATCTTACCTTGTACCCAGCGATATAATCGTACCTTGTACCCAGCGATATAATCTTACCTTGTACCCTCGATATAATCTTACCTTGTACCCAGCGATATAATCGTACCTTGTACCCAGCGATATAATCTTACCTTGTACCCTCGATATAATCTTACCTTGTACCCAGCGATATAATCGTACCTTGTACCCAGCGATATAATCTTACCTTGTACCCTCGATATAATCTTACCTTGTACCCAGCGATATAATCGTACCTTGTACCCTCGATATAATCTTACCTTGTACCCAGCGATATAATCGTACCTTGTACCCAGCGATATAATCGTACCTTGTACCCAGCGATATAATCGTACCTTGTACCCAGCGATATAATCTTACCTTGTACCCAGCGATATAATGTTTCCGTGTACTTTTGATATCATCGTGCCTTTTACCTTCACTCGTGTTATATCTCTCATTTTTACAATATCTTTTATTTCTACTTTCGCGATATCATCTAGTTTCACGTTTACTTTTTAGTATCCACGTTTTTATTTATCTAGGACTTGTTTTCCATATTTATGAATATGGAACGAAATACACGTCTTATCGCCCTCCAAGATACACTAATCAGTCGACGACCATATGTTTATCGTCTTCAGAACCAGCCAATTCCATTCTCACCTGTTTTTGTTTGTTAACATTTTATTATTTTCTTGATTCCATTTGTTTATTTCGGATTTTCTTTGATAAATGTTTTTCTTTTCTCATTTCCTCAGTTTGTTTTTTTACGACTTATTTTTTTTGTTGTATTATTTGTTTTTATTCGTTTTTATTTCTTCACATTCTACTTTGCTTGCCAACCCACCTGATATCTCTTTCCCCTTGATAGCATTTCTTCATTCCTTCCTTTCCTCAATTATCGCCATTCTCTTTCTCACTTTCATTCATTTCTTCTCTCCGAATTTTCCATTCCTTTTTTTCTTCTTTCTTACCCACTTCAATTATTTATCACCTTTTTCTCTTTTTCCCGCCATTTTCTTTCTTTTTCTTCCGGTTGTACTTTTTGTCCATTCTATTTATCATTTACCAAACTGTCATCTCTTTTATAGTTCTTTCTTTTTTTCTCATTCATCGTTTTCACGTCTCTTCATCATTTATTTTCCAGACCCCTTTTCGCGCTCTCTTCGTGTACTTCTTCCTGTTTCATCAACCTCCTATCTGATTTTTGATTCCTTCTATTCTTTTTTTTTCTAATTTATTATATTTTGATCAACCTCTTTTTTTTTCATTTTCTTCCTTTTCTGCTGAATGAAATTTCTTCATTCCCTCCTTCATTTATCAAAATATCCCTTTTCAGCTTCTTTTATTCTTTCTTTTTACTTCTCTTTCAATTGAAATACCTTCCGTCATTTCTTCACTTATCAACTTCCTCCTCTCAATTTTCTTCATTTTCCTTTTTCGTCTGATTGAAATGGTCATTCCTTTCTCTTTCAATTATAAACCGCCATTTTCTAACCTTTCATATTTGTAATTCCTTTTTTTTTTTAATTTATCAACCTCATTCAGTTTTCTTCCTTTTCTCTTAATTTGATTTTTTGGTTTCATTCCTTTTTTCTTCATTTATCAATCTGCATTGTTTTCTTCTTCCTTTTCTCCCAATTTAATATTTTTTTCATTATCAACCTTGTGTGCCTTCCCACCCATTTTCCCATCCCTAACAACAATCCAAAAACTCACCCCCTTTTTATCTTGGTACTGAACAGCTTACAAATTACCCAGATACGTTTTTCTTCTTCAAAACCTGCCAACATCTTCATGTTCCTACCAACCAAACCACTTCTTCCTTCCGTGTTTTCAATCTTTTGATTTCCTTCCCTTCAATCAGCGCCCTCTCCCCCCCCACGCACCATCTTGCGTGCAATTCACACTGGACCGAAAACCCTCCTCACATGTCCATTCTCATTTCCCCAGTCGGTCTTTTAATTAACCAGAGTGTGTTTGGCCATTCAGGCAAAAGTTGTGTGTTGCGTGGTGGGGGTAGGGGCTATGCCATAAATCAGAGAGTATCAATTCCCTGGCAGGGACAGGAGATGCAATCTCAGCTTAAGTGTGCCAGACTCCTACAATTTACAACTCCGCGATATCTCCCACCTTTCTCTCTAGTCGCTTTAGCACTCTTCAACTTGCCCATGACCCCCTGATCACCAGGAAAGTCCATATCTTCATCATCTTTGCTGATGACCTACTACCTCTTGTCAAGATGTATTTTACAGTAACTTTATTTATATCTTAGCTTGACTTCTTTCTGTACGATATTACCTTTCCAAACCTAAACTCTGTCTGTAAACTTTCTTGATAATAGATTTGATGTCTAAACTTTGGTAAACAAGAGGAGTTATCATGTAACAGATTCCCTTACCTAAGACCGTAAACTTTAGATAATATTTATGCATATAAAAACTAATAATGAAAGATCGTGGTCGTCTGAATGTTATTAATAGACTAGTGGTATTCATCCAGTAAAGCCATATTTACAATTTTTGCAATGCAGGAAAAGTTAAAAATAACATTTGTAATATGAGGTCAAGTAATAAAAACTGTTAACGGAATGGTATTCTTGAGAAAAATGTTTCTTATAGACAGCTGTAAAGCGGCAAATGAAATTAACGAATCGAAACAAATTAGAATTATTATAAAAAAGCGAATTATTTTAAATCTTAAAAATACTACTAATAATAATTATTTAAAAGTTTAAACCTTTTAAAATACATTCTTCACTGCTATATTCTTTGTTTAATTTTTATTTTTGTTTCATGAAACGAATAAAATCTATTTTCAAAAATGTATTTTGTTTCTTTACGTCCTAATATATTTCAGTTATTTAATGGACCTAACCAATAATTGCCTCTAGTGATCCCAGATAGAACGGAAGGAAAATATCAATGGTGTATTTACATTCTGAAAAATGTAACCCTTATATAACTTCTTTTTAGTATTCTGTTAACGTATTGATTTTTATAACACCCACACATTTACTTTTATATATATAGAAAACATACACGCCTGTCTTTTTTCTATCTATATAAAAGTCAATGTTTGTTTAACTAAAAGAATATTACAAGACCCGCACAATGAAATACAAACAGTGTACAGCTGTGCTATAACCATTTCCTCTTTCATATCTGATACCAATCAAGCAGCCGACTCCAAACGATTTTTTAAACCCGTACCTTGTTTTATGTTTCTCATTCCTGACTAAAGCCACCGCCACTGTGTGTGCCTGTTCATTTGTTGTAGAAACGGTGTGCTGAAAATCAAAGTGCGTCAGCCTTTTTTTCCTATAAATGCAGACACTTTATAATTCGACAAATCGGTTCTAGAAAACGATAGATTTGTTGAGTCGCACTCCACTAAACCATGAATCAATTAATTTCACCTGTTTTCGTCTCAGCGTACGGATCTGAACATAAACAGGAGAGCGAGAGGTGGAGAGTATGTATGCGTTTAAGTACACGGCTTTTAAGATTACAAGTTTCGTTAACTCATTAACGTCTGCTTCTTTCAAAATTGCCAGAGATCCCTTTCCTAAGATTTTCTGTCCTTCATATCTGACGTCATATCTGCTACCTCTATCATAGACTTCGGTTCTCACGATTAATCAATTGATTCTGGCTGTTTTCGTCACAGTTTTGTGCCGCTCTGTCGGCGTGGCCACAAATTCACCGACTGCAACCCGATGCAGAGGGGTTAAAACCATACGAAAACGGGGAATATGTTTTTCCAATTAATTATTTTCGATTATTGATTTTGTTTCAATTAAGTATTTTCAATCGTTGATTTGGTCTGAGAATTAAATTTTTGCCAACTATTTTCAATTAATAATTTGGTCTTAGAATGAATTTTTTTCAATCGAGATGATTTTACGTGCTAGAAGAGTCTGACAAGATAACTTTATGTGCTAGAAGAGTCTGGCGAGATGACTTTACGTGCTGGATTATATAATTCTCTCATACATAAAGAATTACTTTGACATTTGGCCTTTTCATGTTTCCATGTGATTTTCTGGTAACATCAAAATCACCATTGCATTAATAATTCCCCACTTTCTGCTTGTACTCATTTTCTAAGAGTAATGTTTCCACTCTCGCTGTAAAATGTGCTTCTAAGAGGGATGTGTTCTCGTAATATTTTTTTCTAGGAAGATAAAATAATTAGCTTACCTATAGGGTTCTATTTGATAACTATATTCGGCATTAAATAACCCATAGATGATTTATATGGCCCAAACCAAACCAAACCCAGCTTTGTGACCAGAACATAGACAGGAGTGAGAGAGAGGGGGAGAGGGTGTGTATACTCATACAGCATTTTAGATTACAAGTTTCGTTAACTCATATTAACACGTCTGCTATTTTAATCACTTATTTCAAGACTTCCAGAGATTCCTTTTCCATAATCCTGTCCCTCATATCTTACGTCATTTCCACCTATCTATATCATAGACTTCTGTTCCCACGATTCTGTATTCCCAGTCCAACTGACCTTTTTGACCTCTTGTATAGAACATTTCCTATCTCATAACCTAATCACTAGTACATATATACTAGCTCAAGTTTCGGAATGTATTTTTTTAGATGAGGATTGATAATTTGTATTATTTGGACTACTGTTCTCACAGTGTTTCATAACGCATGAAGTGTTAAGTAATAATCAATTCTAAGTGACAGTTGTCTGGAGGGGGGAGGTTCAATCCTCAGTGCGGCGATACTAAGAATACAATTACGAATTATGAATTACTTAAGACTTCAACCCAGTCATGGCTGACGGAACTAGAGCAAGCTACCCTCGTGGGTTAAATAAAGGGTTCCGTTTGAAATTCCGTACAGATTTTTTTAAGTTCGACACGATACACTTCAGAAGGTCGGAGGTTACATCGGCCAAAACGTTGTAAGAATAACATCCAAGATAAGGACAGCAGTCCGAATAATCCAAATAATTCAAAATAGTTAAGTCATCTACTTGAATATGTAACACAACGATTCAGATGAAGAATCCAATCTTAATAACTAAACAACAACGGAAGCAACATTTGACTATTCTCTCTTCGAGCCATGAAACCCAGTGTCAGGTTTGGACCTGTGAGGTAAGTTTTAATTTCAAGAATTATACAAAAGTAACCATACTTTTTTAAAGAGCACTTTAAAAGAATAATTATTTTGGCCGACTAAAATCTTATAATCTTATAGGTTAATATAAGAATTTTAAAAATATTGAATATATTCAATAATTATTATTTCTTTTTCTTTTCTTTTTTTCCTCTAGGTAAGTACCTCTTAGCTGCCGCATCAGAAGAGGGTGAGACAAAACTCTGTTTGTATATACATTTATTTATTTTATTTACTCTAAGATCTATTTAATATTCTAAATATTGAGCTTATTTTTTGCATTTTTAAACTAATTACTATTCGAATTAAAAAAGGCATTAGGAACCAAAATGTTTGTATCAATAAAATCTATACAATAATAAAGCTCCAGTTGTTATTGAGAACTATTATATATACACAGACTTATAGGATTAATTCTTATGAACAAAACTCACAAGAACTATATATATATACAGAGAGAAAACTATATATATATATATATAACAATAGAAAATTAGATTCTAGTAACCATGTCTCTAGTCATTGTTAAAAAGATTCTGTTCACTTAGACAACCAAAATACAGAGCTATATTTATATATATACAGGGTGTTCCAAAAGTCTTGAGCACATATCTGCTGGACTATGAATGGTAGTAAGATTAAACTGGTACCATTTTAAAGCTATATTCATTAAGTTTTTTTTTTATTAATGCTAATGATTTTTCATATATTTTCAGACCCAGTAAGGCGTTCACTCAACCATAAAAAAACGTTTTGCGTTTTTGAATTTTCAAAAACTGATTCATGGACATATATTCAACGTACATTTCGCACAAAATTCCGAAAAGAGACCATGTACAAGAAAGCTGTCTACAGACGATTCTTCTTTGAAAGAGTAACAAAAGAACGAAAGATAATTAACGCAAAGACAGGAGATGCACAAAAAGAAATCGCAGGGTGTGTGATCTGGAGACCTGGGAGGTCAGGGCATGAGAACGCGATCATCTCGCCCAGACCTTCCACTCCATCTGTCTGGCAGTGTTGTGTTCAGATAGTGTTTAACTCTGAGGCTCCAGTGCGGTAGCGCCCCATCCTGTTAGAAAATGCAGTCGTCAGACTCTTCCTCACTCAACCCTATCCATTAATCAGTTTTCTAGCATGTCGAGGTACGTGTCACCATTGACTGTTGCTCTTTCAAAGAAGAATGGTCCGTAGACAGCTTTCTTGGACATAGCCTCTTTCCGGAATTTTGTGCAAACATTCAAGGACGCAAAACGCTTTTTCTGGTTGAGTGAACACCAATACTGGTCCTGAAAAGATATGAAAAATCATTACCATTAAAAAAAAGAAACTTAATGAATTTAGCTTTAAAATAGTACCAGTTTCATCTTACTACCATTCATAGTCCAGCGGATATGAGGAATTGAAAATTTCCCAAGACTTTTGGAACACCCCGTATATATGAAACAGAGTTAGTTATAACATATGTCTTTATTTATACCGGCTCTGGAATTAAAAAATAACAACGGTTGATCTTAAATCTTGAAAGGCTGACTATTAATAGTAAATATATACATTTATATATTTTCTTTTTTTTTTAAATTTCATCTTTTCTGTAAACAAATAATTTTTCAAATCATAGTTCAGGTGAGTTACCCTCTTATTGATGAATGCCTGCTAGTAATTGCTGCCGGATCAAGGTGGGTGGCTGCGAGGACTTGTTATGCTGATCTTTTTGACACTCTGAATTCAATTCTTTGCCAGTTAGCGGTATTATTGCTGTTTAGCTCAATGTGTCAACACCAATGCCTGTGAATTTAAGTGCAGTATATTGCATAAGAGTCATAGTTGTGTGTATACGTTTACATATTTCTATGTATAGGATTCACGCCTAAACTCATTAACCGATCATTATGAATTTTAGAACACAGCTGTCAGGCATAAGGTAAGTAATGTAGGTTATATTATTTAGTTTAATTTAGCTTTTTGGAGCATTTTAAAATGTTTTTAGGGGGCATAATATGGGAAAAACTTCCAAATTTGAAAATTTAAATATTTCAAATTAGCATTAAATGCGATGTATATTAATTAGACACGAATTAAGAAAAATTCCCTAAACTTCAATTTCCACTTAAGACCCCTTAATCTTAAGCCTTAAATTTTAGCCATTTTCTAGAATCAAAATCATGTAATGGATTTTCATCAAAATTATAATAAGGATACTGGACATAAAGTTTAGCATCATTATATTTTGATTTTAACCTTTGTAAGGGGACATAGAAGAGGTGCGAAACTGTTCCTTTTCGGGGAATTAATTTCACTTCAAGTTAACACATTCTCAGTAGTATTGTTAAATACACATTTAAATACTCGCTACTATTTACTATCTGGTCTAGCCACCAAAGCAATAATGACTCGTATAACGTTATATTTGTATTTTCTCTCTTGAAAAGGTGTTAATCTACGAATATACCTGAAAAAAAACATATTTCTCGTTACAGTCTTCTTTTTTAAGGAAAAAAATAATGTCACATCGTAGTAATAGGCAATTCGGAAACCGAAATTAACCTAAACGAAATTGTTCAAAAATACACCTCTCTATAGTAAAGTAGTTAATCCTAATGTTTCTAATCTCTCTCTGAAACTGTAATCTGTTTACTCTTATTAGTAGTTTTGTTACTCTTTTTTTGTACATATTTCCAACAAATTTATAAGATAAGTTTTTTTATATATTGAAAGAGAGAAAGTCCCCCTGCTCAGTTTGTGGAAAGCGATTCAGGTGCAACTCAATTTTTTGTGGTACTTGTTCTTTCTTTTTTTTTTCACCCCAAACAAGGCATATTGCCACTGAGATGTAAGAGGCTACTGTGATTAGAGGCCAGATTTATAGTGGAGAGTTTTGCTGCAAGATGTTTGTTCACATTACATTTAAATTTTTGCATGTTTGTACAGTCTGAGAAACAGGATCCAGGGAAAGAATTTTATAGGCAAGCGGTCTGAGGAAAGAAGCTATTAGAGTAGAATGTTTTCCGGCATCTGGGGACCTCTACAGAGAATGGGTGAGATGTTGCTACTAGTCGGGTTTGAGGGGGTACGAATGCAGTAAGTTCATCTTGTAAGCATTAGGTGCACAGGAAATGCAGTGGAATTATTGGTAGGTTGAAAGAGGGTAATGATTTGTGTGCAAGAGATGTAAAACAATGGAGGTGGATGAGAACTCGGATTTAGAGAAAGTATATTTGGGTAGCGAAGCTATTGCGGTTGCTCAGAATTTGTATTACTTTGGTGATACGATTGGAACACAGGATGGAGCAGGTGCCAGTGCGATTACAAGAGTTAGGAATGGATGGAGTAAGTTTAGTAAACTTCTGTCATTTCTAACCATCAGAGCGTTACCACTGTCGACTAAGCGCAGAGTCTGCCAGGCATGTGTACGCAGTGTGATGATGCATGGAAATAAAACCATGGAGAGAAATGATATGAGAATGATACGATGGATCTGTAATGTGAGTTTTAAAGACAGGTTTCGTCAAAGGAAGATTAAATCTGGGCAGTTTAGGGAAATGTTATTGGTATAATCACGTTGAAAGAATAGATCAGAGTGCTTGAGTTGGTAAATGTAGAACAGTTAAGGTAGCAGGTCCAGTTCACAGGCCAGGGAAACATGGGAGGAGGTGATAAGAATCGACTTGAGAGAAAGAGGGATAAATAAAGACCTGGTCAGAGATACGTTAGTTTGGTAGTCGATTTCGAAAAGCCATCCAACGCTTTCCAGGGGGTCAAACGGCCGTATAATTGATGATGATTATGATGATGATGATGACGACAGTGACGACGACGACAGTGACGACGACGACGACGACGACTTTCCTTAGCAACACATTGTGACTTTTTCTGTGACTTTAGTAATAAATCAAATCAAACCTTGGATAATAAAAAATGGCTGCCTTTTCTTGAAATAGTCTAGGTATTCAACATGAAATTGTATGTTCAAAAGGAACCAGTAAACGCTATAAGAAGGAAGAAAAAAGGAGACTAGGACATTGTGATTTACAACAAAAAAATGATGCATGCTGGGAAATGATTGGTTTTATCTTTTCGCTCTGGGGCAAGTATTTTAAGTATGGTGTGAAACCTCACAGATGGACAGTGACAAGAATGGGTTGAAATCACTGGAGAAAATCTTAATAGCCACGATGTCCTTAACTTGACCGTTTCAGGACACAGGCAGTAATGGTGACGAGTTAAAGGGGGAAAACGTTATTGACCAGTCTGATTGAGTGACCAAGTCTTATATATAAAAAAAACAACCTTACTCTGTGGAACAAGATTTGTGGTTTTCTTTCTTAAATTCAAAGAGACCGAACTTATTTACCTCTTGACCATTCTTATGTATAAAGTAATGTTGATCAGTTTTTCTCCTGCACTTTTGTGGTTAATGCCTTTTTTTTACTACAAGCTATATAAAAACTCTGTTTCATCAGTGACTTACAGCAAACATTGGTCCGTGTTGTTAAAACAAAAAAAATATTTTCAATCGATTTCAGCGATTTAATATTAATCCTGATCAATATTTTATTTTTTTATTACGTATAAATAAAAGGCAGAGGAATGCTTACACCCACAGTCATAAAACATAATACTGCCATTCAAATCACCGGAAGAAAAGAAAAGGACGGACTGGTATTTAGTAGTGTCAACATTTCGTACTTTCTTTCGTGTGTCAATATTTTAGCATGCCAGACATTTCTTTTACAATTAGATTACCACCTATCAAGGCCGAAAGCCACTCGAGGATAACAGTTAATGGGATGGAATGATTGCTAGCCGAAAGATGAAAAACACTATGGAAGTAGTATCATTGATTGTTTTCAGACTTTTTATAATGGATTTTGAAAATGTGGTAGAGGTCAGTCGAGGAGTTCAAAACGGAATATGGAGAAGATGAGTAAACAGATTATCATTGATGAAAGAAAAGTCATAGCAGTTCTCACTAATATGGTATCGAAAGGCCCAGCTGGATACTATTGTATGGTTCAGATTCCATTCACCAAATAGCAATACTTAGAAACAGAGCTTGTGAGTTCAGATCGTAACCGGAGAATGTCATTTTTACTCTGATTTTATCTGAAAAATAACTTATTTCAAATTAGAATATTAAGCAGATTATTTAGGTTTGTTATTTTTTCTGTAATCTTTTAAATAAATGTGTTCTGTTAGGTCTAAAAAAGATTCGCTTACTTAATAGGTCCCTCACTATCCACCAAGCTCCAGCCCCTGTCCCATCGCCGCAATGTTGCATCTTTGTGCTTGTTTTACAAATATTTCAATGGCTTGTGCTCTGATGATAAACTGGCTGCTCTGGTGCCCCCTCGACGTAAATTCACTAGACCAACTTGACAATCAGCTAAATCCCATCCATTCACCGTGGAGGTCCCCAGATGCCGGAGCGCATGACACCCAAAACCTACACCCTAATTCTCAGTAACCCCTTACGTCTACAGTGGCGACCTGCTTTGTTTGGGGTGAAATATGTTTTTAAAAAAGTACAGAATATCATATATTAATTTTAATCTATTTTTTTAATCCGGTAATTTCAATAGTTGTAATGTTTTCGCTATAATTAGTACTAATGCCATGTAAACGGCGAATTGCGCTTGGATGGACAGCCTTTTCCAAAGTAAGCAAGATCATGAAAAATAGGAATAGTGGACTATGAACATAAAACGGAAAATGTTTAATGAATCCACATGTCTGTTATGAGACATGGTAGCAAAACATGGGCACTTAATAATGCAGCAGAAGAAAGGCTAAGAGTGGCACAATGCAAAACGGAACGCATTATGCTCGGCATCAGTCAACGAGAAAAAAAAAAGAAACAGTTGGATCAAACAGCCAGCTGGCATAAACGACATCATCATCACCATACGAACATGGGCAGGTCAGCTTTCGAGATATACAGACAACAGGTGGACACTTAGAGCGACAGAATGAACATTGAGGCAATGGAAAAGACCAAGAGGAAGGCAAAACACACGTTAGAGAGACGACCTTGACAGCCAACTGGATCCTACATGGCCACGCCTAGCTAAGGACAAAACAAGGTCGAAATAAACCAGGGAGAGGTCCCTCTTCCAGGAGTGATCAAAAACCCTAATCATGATGATGATGCCATTTCTTTGATTCTCAGTGTTATTTGTCTTGACTTGGGCGTAACTCTGTTCAAGACTTTTTCGGTGCCTTTGACTGCCATTCGACTCTAGAGAGAAGGGGCAGACAGAAAAAAAGACGGTCGTACTTGTCCACATGGGTTAATCGGCTAGTGTGCCAGACTTAGACACAAAGATTGTGAGTTCGAATTTAACCTAGGGAATATTTTTTTTGCTCTGATTTTGTCCGAAGATGAACTAAGTCATTTAAAATTAGAATACTAAGCAGATGGTTTAGTTGTACTTGAATGTTCTTTTCTGTAATCTACACAATTTACTAGCTTTAAATAAATGTGTTCTAAAAGTCTAGGATAACATAAATTTCTTTTTTGCAAAATCTGATGATTTCAATACTTGTAATTCTTTAATATGATTAGTTCTGTTGTAATTTCTTTGATTCTAAGTGATATTTGCCTTTACCTTGGGCATAACTCTTCAACACTATTGCAATTAAGAAAGGTCAAAAGGGTGACTTGCTTACTTCCACTAAGAAAGTATATACGGTAGAGTCCTGTTTATAATGTTTTAAAACATACTGTTTTCTATTTATCATTTTTTTTCTCTGTGGAAATTAAAAAGAAAAATTCAAAGACATAAAGTAAAGTATTCTTTGAGCGCAATATTAGTACGCAGTCGTTAATGCATCTTTTAGTTAAAGGGATTATATTCTAGCTGTAAGATATCTCTATAATTCCTCCTCCTTAATCAAAATGTGTTTTAAAGGGAATAAAAAACATTGAAAGAACAACGTTATGTAGTATTCTTAAGATGTGTTCATTCACTCTGCGGAGTTGGTGATTGAAATGAAGTGACAGACTACCAAAAATGACGTTTCAAACTTAAGCATGACAGACTACCGAAAATGCTATTTCAAACTTAAGCACGACACACTAAAAAAATGCTGTTTCAAACTTAAGCATGACAGACTAACGAAAATACCATTTAAGACTTAACCATATCAGACCAACGAAAATGCTATTTAAGACTTAAGCATAGAAGACCAACGAAAATGCTATTTCAAGCTTAAGCATGACAGACAAGGAAATGGTATTTCGAACTTAAGTATATCAGACCGATGGAAATGCCCTTTTCAAAGTTAGAACAAAGAAAATGCTATTTCCGACTTTAGCATGACATATCAAACAAAATAATGTTTCCAACTTAGGTGTGACAGACTAGCGAAAATTCTATTTCTAACCTATTATAACTGATTAAGAAAATGCTATTCCCAACTTAAATATAACCACCCAAGGAAATGCTATTTTCAACTTTATCATGATAGATCATACCAAATACTATTACTAACTTAAGTGGGACAGACTGACAAAAATGTTATGTCAGACTTCAGTGTGACAGACCAAAGAAAATCTCATATTTTTCAAGTAACTTCAATATGCTTTGATCAATGCAACCCACATTTTAGCCATGCATTGTCACAATGTTCATAAATCTTGACAATGTATTTTTTAAACTATTAAGTTTTATTGCAAGAATACTTAAGTGTGACAGACCGACAGACTGATAGAAAAAAAACGTCACTCGTAGAAATGTGAGGATGTAGCTAAAGGCAGCCAGAGCTGCATTTTGTATTTCGACACAGAATCTGGTTGTCGTATTAAGTGAGTACAGCACATTTTCGGATCCGGATTATATGGATCCGAAATTCTGCCCAGGGCAACAACAACCTTCTCCTTGCCAAAATACGTTAATGGCTTCGGATCTGAAGGAAATGCAATTCTTTTTAGAGTTCAGCCTGATTTTTCTGAGTGAAATCATAATTGGTCTATATTTGTTTGATCCTAATCTGAAATAGCACTTTTGGTTATAGTGGTCATGCTAACGTGGTAAGTGCCGATTGGATTAAAAGTTAAAAAGCTTCCATTTTGATCGGTTAGAGGCTATAAATGTGCATGTATATACACATAAACACCTATATATATATATATATATATATATATATATATATATATATACGCTCTTTCTTTCTCCTCGCTCATATATGTATTATTTGGATTTTAGAGGGTGTGAATATACATATATATATATAGTGAGAGAGACAGAGACAGAATGAACGTTTCGAAAATATATGTATTTATATTTCAGTATCTACTAGGAGAAATTATACTTTTACATTGTGTATGTAAGTAACAATATATAATGTGTGTGCGTGAAAACTATATTTGATGGATGAATATCTGACAGAATTTATAGGTATAAAATAGAAAAATGATGAAAACTAAAAGAAAAAGTAGTTAAACCAAAAACTGATTTGATTCAATATATTTCGTTTATCAATAATGCATATTTAAGTTACAGAGACAATATACGTAAAAGATTTGTGGTTCGAGTGAGGCATAAAAATGCAAGAGAAATGAGGATCCCACCCTAGCACTATCTCCTACTCCACTTACCTCGCATTTTGGTTTCTATCACTCATACTAAAATATGGCTGTATGTACATATATTGTCTCTGTTACTTCAACATGCATTCTTGATAAAGTCCACACATGAACGAAATATCATTAATACACGAAAGCAAAATACACACACACACACACACACACACATATATATATATAAACATATATATATATAAACATATATATATATATAAACATATATATAAACATATATATATATATAAACATATATATATAAACATATATATATAAACATATATATATATAAACATATATATATAAACATATATATATACATATATAAACATTAATAATACAATGCAGGCAACACAAATAACAATTTATATAGGCCATCCACAGAAACAGACTCCACTGCTAACAGTACACAAACATTACCTCTTCCATATTCCTAACACTAATATACGGCCTCCAAGGGGTTTTGTCGCTACGACTCCTTAATGTGGCTAGGCCTATCGAAATCGGGACTCTGGCTTTCTATAAAAACTGAGCTACGAAACTGTATATGTGTATTTTCCATACCCCTACTCTCCCTCATCCTATAATTGGGGGTGATCTATAGTCTAGTTTTCATGCTATATTTTGGCTTCAAGAAAAACCCATATCGACTCAGAAACGATCGTACACAAACTGTTGTTTATGTAATGTAAGTAAATGATTATGTCGTAATTAAGTTAAGCTACCGTCTCTCTCTCTCTCCCTTTCTCTCTCTCTCATATATATATATATATATATATATATATATATATATATATATATACATTCAGGTAAGTTTATATCTCACATGTGTGTAAATCTTTATAGTGTTAAAAGTGATCAATAATAAATAAAGTCATACATCAGGCATAAAACATTTTATTTATGCACACACTTTTTGGCTACACATTTGCAGACATATTTCGGTCTAAGCTGGAGATCAACTACACCCCGTTCAAGCCTGTGTTTGAAGTGAATGCGAAGATCTATTTGATTTCCAGCATGTTTGCAAATCTGTACCAAAAATTTTTGTGTAAACAAAAACTGTAATGCCTAATAAATATATATATAATTTGTGTGTGTGTATATATATTTATATTTTATATACCTTTGTGTGTTTATGGGTGTGCATAATGGCGTATTTGTGTACTTACATGTTCTTGAGAACAAAGGCATTATCACGATATTTGAAAATATCACTGAAATATGAAGAACTAAATCAAAATACGTCTGACGTGAATTTTGATGAGGACCGTCAGTTCCCATGTCATAAATGAATGACCTGTCTGTGAGGGGGAAATGGTGGAGAGGCACATAGAGGAGTAGTTTTGATTAGAAATGTCATCATATGTTCTTTTTTCTTTAGAAGGTCAACCGTTCTTCTCCTTTCCACAACCGTCTCTCCTGTAATGCCTCCCCACACAGTTTTAAACTAATGACGCAAAGAAATAACTTAATAACCGGTTTCACTTACAGGAAGTTCACGACACACAAAATTAGGACAGGTCTTCAAAACCTCCGCTAATGTGATTATGACAAAACAATTGAGTTCCTCCTGTCTGTCTGGCAATATATATATATATATATATATATATATATATATATATATATATATATATATGTATATATACTCCATGGACAGACTGTCTCGCTGTATGTCAGCTCTTCAGTGTAGCGAGACAGGCAAGCCAGGATCGAACCTATGACCATCTAGTTGACAGTCGGCAATGTTAACCATTCGTCGGTCAGACAGGCACCTGAAAAATGAAATCTCCATGCTTATATAAATAATATCAACTACCGGGGAGTGCCTCATTTGTGTTTTCAAAGTAATTTACTTTATGATTAATGGTAGTTAACGATATCACTTATCACCGTGCTTCATGCGCGTGATAATGTTGATACAACAAATGAATATTTATATATATATATATATATATATATATATGTATATAACGAAAATACATTCTAGTGAATTGCACGTAGTGTAACGCTTTACTGCAGTTTCACGGCATAACCGACCATAAAAAGTTAATCTGGTGATTTTAATACTTTAAAATCGCAGTAAAGTGTTA
>OY744522.1:127874113-127881613 GCA_963556195.1 Sepiola atlantica
TGCACGTGACATTTTCTTCCAATCGCATTATTTGTATAAATTTGAAAACCTTTCCGTTTTGAAGTAAAGTTTACTAACCGATCGAAAATGGTCGTATCTACGGCCGATATATCTCGGTAGAACTTTACAACATGAGTTTTTGAGTTTATTTTTGTTAGTTGTTGAATTGCCTATTCTTTATTCCATTTTTATTTTTTATATATATATATATATAATATCGTTCCTAGCATTTATCTTTCCAATTAGAGTTGTCAAATATACCCAAATTATTAAACTTGATCCTTAACCCTTAGCTCTCTTCCCACCCCTTTACTTAGCTGGGCAACAATTTCGAACTCTCAAAGACAGGAGATTGTGGGAAAAAAGGCCATTCTCTCAGACGGATGGTAATTGAAGAATTGTTGTCTTTAAACAGTCCTGAAAGTTAAAGGTCACCCGGATCCCCCAAAACAAACCAAAACCCAGAAAGTTAAGTAGAGTGAAAGATGTTTTTATTTACTGCAATCATGGGAGGCTGAGTCTAAAAACAATGGTTGACTGTTGGTAGAAAAATGGGGAAAAAAAACTTCATTTGATTTTCCCTAATTGTCGACGAAACAGAGAGTGTCATGGCATTAAAAACAGTTTGCTTATCTCCTAATTGACTCACAAACACACATTGATGGCTAGGGACAAAGTGCAATATCTGTTCTTATACTGCACTTCGTCTTTTCTGTCCTCAGTCGGTGAACGAGAAATCTTTTTAGACTGCGGCAATTTTCATGTTGGGCCCAATGCAGAGTGTCTCTTTTTAGGGTGCTGAGTTTCCCCCTCCCACATAAAAAACGACTTTGTGTCAAACTCTGTCCTTGTGGGGATGCAAGTAAATAGGGCACACTATTATACATAACTGAAAGAATACCCGTCCCAAGACGGGTAAAATTAATTCCTCGGAACAGAAGTTTTACACCACTTTTATGCCCCTTTATAAAGATTAAAATCAAGATATGATATTACTAAACCTTATGTCTAGAATCTTTATTCTAATTTTGATCAAAATCCCATACATAAGTTTGATGCTAAAAAATGTCTAAAATTTAAGGGGTCTTAAAAATAAATTGAAAATAAGGGAATCCTGCTTAATTGGTGTCATATTACGCCTCTTAAAACCATGTAAAATACACCAAGGGAACTGAAATTTTGGGAATATTTATTAATTGATGTCTAATACCTCTTCTTACAATTTCACAAAAATCGAAGGTATCTGAATTTTCTACAAAGGGCTTCCACACCATGTTCCCTGCTTTGTATAAAACTAAACTAAACTAAATATAGCCCACAATTGGACCACTTACGCCTAGTAGTTGTGTTCCAGACTTCATAATGATCGATTCATTAGTTTGGGAGTGAATCCTGTAGATACAAATATATAAACATACTTTATTTGATAAAGGTAGAGAGCTGTAAGATAATAATGTTGTGTTTCTCTTTCAATATTTGTATGTATGAATACCTATGTTTTGTATGTAACACTAAGGGAGGTAATTCAGTATATATTCAAGCTAGTATGTTTTATAATGTAAAAACAAAGACAATTATTTTCTCCAAGTTAACTTAATTATAAAAGTAGTACTTAAGTTGGCAAACATGTTTGTCTCTGTGTATATATGTGTTTGCCAAACGACATAACATGCATCAGTAGTAGCTAACTTAAAGTATTAGTATTTTTGTCAACAAAACATCATCATCTCGTCATGGTAGTGTCTCGCTCTATCCTCCATCACAGCAGGTAGGTCTTCATAGGTGAATTGTGAGTCCTCTGCTAGTTGCTCTATGTAGGTTCTGTGTTGTCTCCCCATTAAACCAGATCCCTGTTTTGGCATCCACAAAAGAACATCGCTGTGGAGAGTAGAAAGTGGACCTTCGGTTTATTTTCGGCAGCATCGTAACTCTCACTTCCCTTACTTTGTCATTTAGTACTCAGATTAAATGAGCTATGGTGCTTACAAAGGGGAAAGAACTGCTGTTTTCTGGGTCTGAATCTATCCATATAACACTTATCGTGGCTAGTTTTTGACCTTGAAGGTGTATTTTCTAGCTCCTTATATCAAGTGGCTTCATGCCTTGTCTGGAATGATTTCCATAAAAAAATAATAATAATTCATCTTTAGCCCTTAAGTGGTGTCCAGTAATTCTGGCTCTTCTCTCTTTGATCAGAGCTGAGATACGAGGAAGGTGTCCGTAGAGTTGCCCTCTCATCTGATGCTGCCTCTAAAAGATGTTAAGAGTAGCTCTTAGCATTCTGGTGTATACATCGTCAATTTTCTTCCCCAATCTTTTGGTAAATGTCCAGGTGCTACTTCCATATACAAGAACTGATATAACAATTGCTTCAAAGAAGTCACGTTTCATCTTAGTAGGAAGATTTGACTTTCAGATCACTTTCATTGTGTCTAGTCCAGCTCAGGTCTTGCTGATTCGCACATTCAACTTATATTATAAAAAAATGTTTATGTTGGGTTTTATGGCATGTCAACTATCGTTGGGTCATTCTATGCCACGATAGGACGTTTTTTGTAAGTGATATATATATATATATATATATATATATATTAGAAATAGTTCCTCAAGGTGAACTTTTCACTCATGACAATCCTCATTTTAATCTAAATATTACACACAGGTGAGACATTCCATACAGGTAATACAGATATACGTTAAATGTATGAAAACTGACAATGATGTAGACGAAAACAAACAGCAACATGACACACACAGTACCAAGAAACAAACATGACAACAACAGGATAGAATATCTTCAGTTAATGACCTACACCTGGATTTCGGTGTATCTATATATATATATATATATATATATATATATATATATATATATATATATATATATTAGCATAAAATATACTTATAGAAAGCTACATAGAAATGTATATGTTTCATTCCGAGGAAGGGTTTTTCAGGCTATATGACGAACTTCTTCTTGCTTGCCATAAGTATATTTTCATACTACGCCTGTATTGAGCACTGTTGCAGTAAATACTGACACACACACACATATATATATCATGGACGGCGGCACCGGGGTGGGGCAAGGGGGCTCAAGCACCCCCCCCCCCACCCATACACACACTTTTTGACTTGGCCCTTTCACTTTACGGTCATCAATAATGAAGTTATATATGCATGTGTTTAATCGGGCTCTTGCACTTTTTAGGAGTGCCCCCGCACTTTTATAACTGTCCCGCCGGTCCTGTATATATATATATATATATATATATATATATATATATATATATATATATCAATACTGTCATGCTAAATTTAGCTAGTAAAATATGTCCATTTTCTTTACCCCAGAACGAAATCATTCAAGCAGCGAGAAAGCAAATAGCAAGTCAGACAATCACCTCAGACTTACCCTGTCACCTGAAACGAATTAAAAAAGAACCCCCTACAATATAATCAAGTCAACTGTGAGTAGGTTGTTTCTTTAGGTGATTATAAATGATGATGATAATTTATATATGAAAAATTAAATTACTAACGCAATTCTATGAATTTTATACGAATACTGTAGTAACAGATAAATAGAAAGTGTGAACACTGGCTGAGCATATTTTTTTCATTCTATACTTTTTGATGGAGGTGTGCACTAGTGTGTCTATGTATTATGTATCTGAATATATATAAGTCCTGTACAGGTAGCTGCTTCACCGTGTTTTCATGCTGGGATTCGAAACCTGAATATATATATATATATATATATATATATATATATATATATATATATATATATATATAAATATAAAGTTAACTCTGAAACCACTGACATCATTTCCTCTGAAAGTATATGATCAGATATTGTGTGTGTGTAAATATAAAAAAAGCTGGAGTAATAAAATAAGATAAAAAATACCAATCAATTATTTGCATTTGTTAATTTTACAATTCTCTCCAAAACATAGATGTACATAAATAAATAAATAAATCACATTCCTAAGACGAGGTGCATTATGGGAAGATTTTTGTAAAAATGTGTTTACTTGGTTTAGAAGCACAGAGGAATTATTTATTTGATTTTTGCCTTGAAACTACAAAAAATGAAGGAGGAACAAAGATGAAAGTGAAAAGACTGTCAATGCCTAATAGGTACAGCTAGTATATATATATATATATATATATATATATATATATATATATATATATATATAAATGAGATATGTGAGTTAAAGGTCAAAAGTTAAAATGATTGCCACATCCAGGAAATCGGAAGGGAATGGTTTTGCACTGGACAGTGAACGGAAATGAGGAATACAAACGGAATAGTTCAAAAGAGGGATGCTAGTGCTTGGGGGGTGGGGAGTATCAAAAAGAGTTCGGGCAAATTGAATGGTAAGGAAAAACAACCAAACATAAGTTAAGAC
Source organism: Sepiola atlantica (assembly GCA_963556195.1). Classification (NCBI taxonomy): domain Eukaryota; kingdom Metazoa; phylum Mollusca; class Cephalopoda; order Sepiida; family Sepiolidae; genus Sepiola; species Sepiola atlantica. Next base: position 127,878,535 of record OY744522.1, read on the forward strand.
AGTTAAATCACTCAACAATTTCATCCGGATGGGGGGGAATGGAATTCCGATTTTTTCCACAAATAGAACAACAGACTCTTCAGTGTGTTTCTTTCTTTTATGTTGGACAATCGTTTTGTTGTTTCATTTTTGTTTCATTAAATAAGACTATTTCTCATACTGATGGGTCACTGTTTATGAAGGCCTGTAGGCCACTCGAGGATAAGGGTTAAAAGAATTGTTGGTTGGACGTTAATTGCCGTCGCGTGAGGATTGGAAACAGTGAGTTAAATGGGAAGAAGATTACGTAAGAAGACTTCAGTTTCCAAGCGGACGGTTCAACAAGTATTTGTTTACATTAGACTTGAAAACGACAATGTTGCAGTCGGTTGGGAAGCAGACTAGTGGTATCTTGTTCCATAGATGGGATGTTATGGGAAGGAAATATATATATATATGTATATACATATAACATAAAATATGAAACTAAAAGTATACTTTTAGTAGATAGAACCTATAGTGAAATGGTTTAAGCTCAATATACGAGATAGAGCAATTATATAGATAGATGAAAGAAGAGTGATAAACATGTACGAATGACAAATTTATCATTTGTACATGTTTATCCCTCTTCTTTCATATATATATATATATATATATATATATATATATATATATATATATATACTATAAGAATACTGGTCCTAAATTGGGTAAAAGTAATTTCCAGAATAAAACAGTTTTGCAACATGTTTATTTACGAAGATTAAAATCAAGATATATTTATACTAAACCTAAAATCCTTATTCCAATTTTGATCCAAAATCCATTACATGATTTTGATTCTAGAAAAATGTCCAGAATGTAAGGTTTGAATTTAGGGGATCTTAAGAGGAAATTTAAATTTAAGGAATATGTTTTAATTCGTGTCTAATGACTATGAGTCAAATTCAATGCAAATCAGAAATATTTGAATGTTCAAATAGGCGGGTGTGTCCATATTATGAACCCTAAAAGCCCTTTAAAATACTCCAAAGAAACTTAAATTTGGAGAATATTTATTAATGTCTAATACCTATTGTTACAATTTCACAAAAATCGTAAGTACCTTAACTCTCATGAAGAGTTTCCACCACCGCTTTGTATACAACTAAAACTAAATATAGACCACATTTGGAACTCTTACGCCGCGCAGATGTGTTCCAAATTTCGAATGATTAGTTAATTTGTTTAGGAGTGAATCCTGTAAGTACAACTATATAAACATATACACATACTTAACTTTATATAGAGATTACTATTTTATGTAATACATATATTACAACATAAAAATATATAAAGTATATATATATATATTATATCTTATATATATATTTTTTTTCGGTAGTTGCTTCAATAGTTCTCAGTATACGAGTAGAGCTTAGTAGCAGTAGTAAAATATAATTACGGCAATTAACCTACACGGAAACGTTTGTTTCATTACCGAGTAAATCAGCAGGCTAATTGCTTACTTGTTATAAGACTATTTTCATACTAATATATATATATATATATATATCCATCCATCCATCCGGATAAAGTGTTAAAATTATCACTGTTTATTCGCTATTCAGTGGTGGCCCAGTGGTTCTAGATGTCGGAATTTGAATTGTAAAATACTCGGAATTCGGGATTTCGAATCGCATGACCAGTAGCGAATAGTTATCTCTCTATGCTGATGAGTTATAATTATAAAGAACGTTCATAGAACATAAACAAAAAACAAATATTTATTACATATATATATATATATATATATATATATATATATATATATATATACATTAATTTTAAATAAATAATATAACATTATTTTTACCTACATACGCAAATCAACCTAGACTCTGTAAGCAAGCGCTGTAACCATTAGGCCACCTGACATTAACATAATCATGAAAGGAATTTAAGTTCTATTTATGCGAAGGACGACATATCTAGAAAGGCTGACTAAATATTCTACGAACGTTTTATAGTTACGATATATATATATATATATATATATATATATATATATATATATATATATATATATATATATATATATATATATATAGTAATCCAGGTAGGGTAAAAATCCACAGGGTAGAAATCCAAAGGGAATCAAACCGGGTTTATAAAAGAGTGCTCAATAAAAAATATAATTCAGCAACCAGGTTGAATCAAAAAATAATTTTCTGCCTGATGAGACCTCAGCTCTTGAGAGCTGTAGATCGATAACATCGACATGCCAGTGTAGCAGACCTTGTACATGTTTGAATAAAAGCATTCACTATATATATATATATATATATATATATATATATATATATATATATATATATCCCTAAATCAATGGTGTACTTGGCTTTCACAAAATATATTTAAAAGAAAGAAAGTCAAGCAAAGTGCGTAATATGCATTAAATTCATGTTATATTTCTTCATTAGATGTATCTTCATATCTCAGAGGTTTTACCTTTCAGGCTTAAGTTTGATATCGAATTTTCGTTGGTCTGTCACGCTTAAGGTTTAAATCACATTTTTGGTCGCCCACACATAAGCCTAAATTAGCGTTTTTAGACGTGTCCAACGATCTCTATAATAAGCCCTTTTTCTCATCTGTTTGTCTCGCTTAAGATTGAAATAGAACGCTTATCACTAAACGTGTAGTTTGAATAGACGTATCTTAAGAATGTATCCTTTCTGGTTTCGTTTGGAGAAAAGTGGATTAATAGTTTCATAATGGCATGCAATTTATACAGGTAAAGAAAAAAAGATTTAAGTTTCTTTTCAAAGAGAAAGGTTATGGGGTTGGTGGGGGATAAATATCGCAGGGTAATTTGAAATTATATGTAACAGTAAAATGGTTGTTTCTGATTGGTCGAGATTGTCTTGTTGGAGAGTGGCGCCACCTGGTGATTAGAATCTATTCAGCCAATCCGAGTGAAAGCTCAAACGATTCGAAATTTTCTTTGTATTTTTTCTTTCTTTCTGATTGGTTCTTTTTATCGATATTTTTTCTGATATGCCATTTATTTCTCCGCTTCTTAATTCTATTCCCCTCCATCTCCGTTTCTATCTAT
>OY744522.1:127886613-127921613 GCA_963556195.1 Sepiola atlantica
CTAACACTTTAAAACCGAAAGACAAGCGATTCCCAAAACATCAACACATGCTAGAAGCCCATCTGAAAAAAGGCATTAAAAACAATCAATGAACCAACTTTGTCTTTAACCTCAATCAGAATTTTGACCAAGCAGTTATTTTATTAGATTTACTTGCTGTATCTCCCCGGCGTCGCTCGGGGGTATGATTACTTTCATTTTTGGTTCGCTTATTACTTTGCCTTTTATCTTGTGAAAAAATATTTACATTTTTGGAAGAATATTTTAATAAAGGGATACATGTTATTAAAATCAGTTTTGCAATATAATCGATAGAATATCTTACGACATTTTGAAATGTAAATCCCATAAATACTTTCGTGTCTTTTCCCCCTTTTTAAAGAGGAAATGAATATGGCATGATAAATCAAAATAATTAACGTTTGCATGCTGGTTCTTCATCCCTTTTTAAATCAGATTTTTTAAAAGTTTAATTGAATTATTAATGCTACAGTTTGGTCATTACATTAATTGCGTAAAATTGTTTAAAATTATAACATACTTTTTTAAAAGTTACGTTTTAACGTGAATAGCCGCAGACGATAAGTTGTCTGACAATTTTATTATCTACATTACTAAAAAAATACCGACTCGAAACGGTTAAAATTCTTCGAACAGAACAGTTTTGCACCAATTTTATGTCCCCTTAAGAAGATTAAAATCAAGATATTATGATACTAAACTTTATGTCTAGAATCCTTATTCTAATTCAGATCAAAATCCATTACATGATTTTCATTCTAGAAAATGTCTATGCTTTAAGGCTTAAGCTTAAGGGATCGTAAGAAGAAATTGATATTCAGGAAATATTGCTTAATTTGTGTCTAATGACTATGGATCAAATTCAATGCAAATCTGAAATATTTAAATTTTCAAATGAGACGTTGTGCTCATGTTATGCCCCGAAAAAATTCTGTAAAATAGTCCAAAAAAAACTACAATTGTGGGAACGTTTATTAATTGATGTCCAATACCTACTGTTAAAATTTCACAAAAATCGGAGGTACCTAAATTTTCATCAAGAACTCACACCCTCTTTTTACGTCTTTGTATAAAACTAAGTTAAACTAAATATACCCCATATGTTGATCCCTTACGCCTAACAGCTATGTTCCAAATTTCAAAATGTTCGGTTAATTAGTACAGGATTGAATCCTGTACATACAAATATATAAACAAACGTAACTTTATAAAGATAAGAGATTTCCGATAAGAACACCATTGTAATTGTCACATAATACAGCGGATAATATTTTAATCATCTTTGTCTCAAACTGAAATGCTCACAGCTATGAAAAGTCTCCAGGCTGAAAAGCTCTGAAAGACCTTAAGGTGTCGGCATTTTGTGGTGAACGCTTCAGTTCATATTCAAAGTTGAAATGTTAAGTGTCAGATTAGTCTTAAAGGTCTGTCGAATGTTATGACATATTTAAAATGAATGACCCTTATGCCATGGTCTGTTCAAAGAGAATGCAGGAGTGGCCCTTTGTTCTTTTCTTTTATGAGGCTTTTCGAAGAGCTTTTGATGTCTCTTATCATTTCTGGTTTTGTCAGATTCGTACAGCAAATGCTGGAAGAAGGCTGGGAAGGTCTCTGTCTTCGACGGCGCTGGTCTCTCGGTAAGGGTTATGGAAGTGGAAAGAATCCACAAGTGTCTTGAACAACGATCTGAAGACACTGAATTCAAGGGCCTTTCACAAAGGGGGCGGGGGTAAGTAGAAGGAACAATCAAAGATGGGGTGAAAGAAAAAGAGAAGAAAAGGGGGAAGAAGACAGAAAGAAATAGATGATGGAGATAAAAAGGAGGATAGAGATGAAGAGAAAGAAGAAGAAGGTTTACGGAGAAAGAAAGAAAAAAATGAGAGAGGAAATGATAAAGATGGAGTTAGATGACGGAGAAATGAGCGGGAAAGATGACAAACAGAATGAGAGGAGAGATGATGAAGGGGGAAGATGTTGAAGAAGGAGAAAGATGACGAAGAACGGGGGAGAAAGGTGATGGTGAAAGAATAAAGAGAAATTAAGAAAGAAAGATGTTGAAGGAGAGGGAAAAAGAAGAAAGAACTATAATGAAGAAGAAGGAAACCAGAGAGAGAGAGAGAGAGAGAGAGAGAGAGAGATGATAACCAAGAAGAAAGTGAATAATTTACAGAAATAAAGAAACGAAGAAAATGGGGAGAATGAAAAGGAAGTAAAAGAGAAAAATGACGAAGAAGAAAGAGATAGAGAAGAGAATGAAAGGAAGGAAAGAAAAGAGAAAGAAAGAAAAAGGAATGACAAAAAAAGGAAAGAGAAAAAATAAATAACCGAAAGGGTAAGTGTTTAAAAAAAAAGAAAAAGATGTGGAAATAAAATGAAAGAGAGGAATAAGAATAGAAAGAGAGGAAAGTATAGAAATAAAATACGGAGAGAAACAAAAGAAAGAAGGAAAAAAGAGAAAAAAGAAATGGCTGTTTAGAGAATGAGAAGCAATCAAAAATTCCCATTCCTTTTAAAGTGGTTTGTAATTTAACCTTTAGAGATAGCAAATAAAATAGCTTCAAAATCAGTACGATTTATTCCACTGACGAAGGCTCCTTGACCACTTCTTAAAACGTCACTGGTTTTAAATATGAAAATAAAAGGATAATACACAAAATGTTATAGATTGAATAAACCTTATTAGTCACAATATGTTTTATATAAATTATACTCATATGTTGCATAAATTATTCTAATCTCAATATTTAAGCGACTTTTTGAAAAAAAATATTTACGAATTAAAATTGATTTATGCAAATTTGAAATTAATTTTTCTCTTTTCATTTCCAAAAACAAAATTATCGATGCATTTTATTTTATTTTTTTAATTAATTTTTTAATATTTTCTTGATCATTAATATTGCATTCCATTCCATCAAAATGGAATAAAATAGGAAGCATTAAATCTATACTGCATCTTCTGGCATATTCGGTGTTGCCCGGAAATGAAGGAGGATTCCTGTATACTCATACTCCCAGCCCTGAACCATTATTATTATTGTTTTTAATTATTGTAATTTTTAAATTTCAAGTTATCAATAAAATAAAATATGTCTTGTTAATGGATGTCTAGCGCAAACGCAGACCCCACAATATTGTAAAATCCCTAATACAAAATTAAAGCCACCATTGGATTCTTCGTAAAATTTTACTCTGGAAACATTATGTTTAATCTTGGTGTTGGGCCTTGTTTTCAACTGGACGGAAAGAAAGATATAAAAACAAATAGACGGAGAGATAGCACTCATCTATAATATAAACTAGCAAAAATATGTCCTCCCAGTCGCATATTTTTAACGTTATGGCGAACGAACATATACTACACTGCCTCCCCAAAGGAAGGGGTAATGCCTCGGAGGATGGTATCATGGCAACACAACAGATACTACATTATCCAAGTTGAGTATTGAAAAATAATACAGTAGTTTGAAATAGTAAACTGAATTGAGCATTAAAATATTGTAATAGTATAGTTTCGGCTTCAGGTATAGAAGTAATAGTATAGTTTCAGCTTTACACAGACAAATACCAAATCTCCATTAGTAATAGATATATAGAAAATACCGATATCAACATTATTTTTACACACCCAAGTCCAATATCATGTTGATTTCCAATGACACACACAATATCCACATAATAATTCATGTCATCTTTGGTGCAATTCTTCCCAATAGATGTAGAGCCTGTAGGTCTTTATTGTTTTTAGTAGTAACAGTCGTAGTATAAAAATTGTTCGCTTCCCCCTCCCTTTACAGGACACCTAGAATCTCAAAGATATTTTATGCAAAATTTCGGGTGAGTAGAAGATTGAGAGAAGGATATATTGAATGATTAAAAGAATGAATACATGAGTGATTGAAATATTGACTGACTGGTAAAATGCAGGAGTGAAAGAAGAAACTAAGAAAAGTATGGAGGAAATAAATAATGAATTATTGAAAGAATGAAATAATAGGATCGAAATAAATAAATAAATAAATAAATGATTTAATGAAATAATGAATGATCAATTGAATGAATAAAAGAATGGTGAATTATCTAAAGAATGAAGAATATCAGAAAGAAGCAAATAAAATAACGAATAACAAAATGATTGATTTAAAAAATGATGAATGAATGAAATATTGAATGATAGAATGAAGGAAAAAAGGAATGGCTGAATTATTGAAAGAATCAAATAATATGATTGAAAGAGGGAATGAGTGATTGACGGAATGGAAGAATTAATAAAATAATTAACGCTTGATAGAATGAAACACTGAATGAATTATTTAAAGAATGAAGTATTGAATGAATTAATAGATGAATGAAGGAAGGAATGAAAAAAGAATATAAGAAGAAATCAAATGGATGAAATAATTAATAACAAAATAAATGATTTAAGGAATGAATGGATGAAACATTGAATGATAAAATGTAAGAACGAATGAAAGGGTGAATTATTGAAAGAATAAAATAAGATTGGAAGAATGAATAAATGATTGAATGAATGAATAAATTAATAAACTAATGACCGATTAATTGAATGAATGAGACACTGAATTATTTACAGAATGAAAATAAGACAAAATAAAATGGATGAATTAATGAACTACAAAACGAATAATTGCAAGAATAACAAGATGAATAAAAGATTGAACTAAAATATAGATGAAGGAATGAATGAGTGAAAGAAAAAACAACTAAATTATTGAATAAGTAAAAAAAGTAGGTTAGAAGCCTCATTTTTTTGGTATGAAAAATATGTCTGCCTGAAAGTATGAAAGACCGTTTCTGATAAAATAAAACACGTTTTCGATACAAGTGAAAAGAGGTGAGAAGGAATGTAGAATATGTCGAATGAGTTTTCTGAACGAGCCAAGTTGTGAACGACAGGAAGCAAAAATGTGGCAAACAACAATAAACGACAGGTAAATAAAAACAAAATACGTCTTTGTGCATCTATTACTTGCAGGCAGATTGCGTGCGTGCGTGTGCATATTTTCACGTAGGTGTGGAGTTGTTTTATTTTTCTTTCTTTGCATCTTATTTTTGTTGAAAATATACACACACTAAAACGAGACAGAGCTCAGTTGTTAGAACGTGGGTAAATCGATGATGAAGCGTTTTCATTGTTTTAAAAGTAAATCGTGTTTCGAACTGTTCAGATGACGATTGATAATCTGTAGTATTTTTCAGCCGATGTGACCTCCGACCTTCTTCAGGTACGTCTTGTAGAACTTTGGAATCTGTACGGAATTTCGAACTGAATGTTAATGTTTATTTTAATTTTTAAAGCAAAAATAGAAACAGCAATAAATGATGGTGTATTGTGGATAAAACCACAATAAACCATAATTTATTGCTGTTTGCATTTTTTACACGTTTCGGACTGTTATCTCATTCTCGGTTGTTATTATATTCACATCGATCCGGCCGCTGTACTCTCTAGCCATCAAGTGCTTTTTGTCGTTTGATTACCTGCCTCCTACAGTGGCAAAGTTAAACACAAGGTCAGTTTAATGTTGGATGTCTATCTCCTCCAAAAATAAGGGCACACTGAGCAGGTACAAAAATAGTCATAATAGAACACATCTACATTCCACAGTGACGGTGTCTCATGTGATTGGCTATAAACTCTTCCCCCAAGGCGGGGATCATGCCTGGGAAGATGGCCTCCTTACACCGAACAGAATAGATACTACACTTGATCAATCACAAACAGAAAGCCAGGTAATACTGGATCTTAAGTAACTCAAAAAGAAGGAATTTCCATGAATAGAGTTACTTTACAAGAACCCCCCCCCCACATATTACCACGGGACTGCTTCCCTGTGGACTGTAACATTGTCGTCTTCAAACTCAACGTCACCAAATACTTATCATAAACCGTCTCCATAACTAATCAAATTTTATTTATTCCATTCATAATGTTCAATCCTCGTATAACATTCATCATTCAACTGACAGCCCATTCATCTCATTCACCCTCATCCTCGAGTAACTTTTGGCCTTCATAAGTGGTTACTTATTAGTAAAAAAAAAGTATAAATATGAAACCAATCACTAATAAAGACCAAAGTAGATGAGCGCCGAATTCAAATTAATTGATTTATTGTTTCAGGATCAATCTATTTCTATGTGTTCATAAAACGTCTAGACATTAAAAAGTAACACAGTTTTGTGTAATGAAGTTACGATAACCGAGAGCAACCCAAATAATTGGCGTATATGTTAAGCCACAGTGATCTCTTTAATTAGGGCAATTGCAGAAATCAAAGCTATAATTAAGAAATAAAATGCAGATAATCCTAGAATTAAAATACGACACTTACTTCCACATGGGTTTTATTCAACAATTGCTTTCGCACGTAGATTGCCAAAAGTGCATGGCCGTCTTCTACCTTCATTTTCAAAGCTTTCATTACAACTACAGATTTTTTAAACCACCTTGGTGCTGTCCAATTCTTGTGCGATATTGGCGACTGCTTAAGAAGCATTCTGGCTACCTTTTGAACTCATGCAAGAAAAATGTCTTTCCTCGTTATTATTAAGAACTTATATGATTCGAAATTGTATTCTTAAAGAAATTCTTGGAAATTTATTCCAACGTACAAATCAATTATGTCTAAAACACTGAAAAAATAGCAACATAGATAAACTTAAAAGCGAGTCGAAAAATCAGCCAGTATTTTCCGAATTATATATATATATATATATATATATATATATATATATATATATAGAGAGAGAGAGAGAGAGAGAGAGAGAGATTTCAAGTTAGACCTAAACAGTGATGCATTTGCCAAATCAATATTTAATTCCTACTACTCAACTCTTTTTAAACATTATAATTGTGTTATTTGTGAAACAAAATTGAAATTCTAATTGATTTCATATTCTATCCAGTCCCTACAGTTCTTTCTGTTACAGACAGACTTCCGAGGCACCACTATCGATCAGCATAAAACTGTTTAGACTTTAACTCCTATTACGGAAACTGAAGTGACCGTGTCGGTTAACTGAGTGGGTGTGAATGTGAGTTAACAAACAAAAATATGAGAAATAATTTGACTGAGGAAACTTAGTATGGTCAAGAATTAATTATGTATTTATATAATTGGAAAGAAGAGGATTTACTAATTAATTGACAGTTATTGTGGGAGCTGAAAACAATAACGTCTTAACAGAATTCTGTCGCAGTTCGAAGCCGAAGGGATGTAACTCTCCAACTCGAATACAAGGGAAGTAACTCTGACAAGTTTATCTCACTTTAATATGTCCATTCTGAATGTATCATTATTTTCTAGCTAGAAATGCCTCTAGGTAACAGAAACATTGATGTATTTTTACCATTATTTACTTTAAATAAATATAATATTGCAATGTGCTTAAACTCCGGTCGCCTAAATAATTTATGTGACTGAAATAGAAATTACCCATGAGGATCATTGTAGATAGAATTTATCGACGTTGTTTCGATTTCCGTTTGTTTTCAACACAAATATTCATCTTGTCATCCTTTTATTTCTCAGAAAGCAGTTGTGAGTTACCTCCCACTTATAAATATCAATTTTCTAAGCGGCCTCTATCCTTGTTTTGTTTTTTTTTTCATTCTTTGTTCAACATTTCGCGTTACTGCGTTTGTTTAAAATGATATTGTTTGACATTTTTTCGGATAAAAAAATATTTTAAAATGCGCGGCATTCGATTTTATTATTAGATATGAAAATGCGCACGAAAATGTATCGACATTTTCATGTCTTCGTGGTAAACCTAATCCCCGACAAAAATGGCTAAAAATGGTTCATCTTGTTTATGTTGGAAATTCAAATAAATAGTATTCCTTTTTTCTCTTCATGAATATACATATGTTTATTTTTTTTTTATTATCGCTTAAATTTATGACGTCACACCAAATCTATAATTATTTTGTTCAGGTATGTTTTAAGCTCTATTTATAAGCAAGTCAAAGAGGTCAGTTGGTAGAACCTCAGACTGAAGATATGAAGGTTTCAGTTTCAATTTCAGGTCATAGCCTCCGCTTTATTTGTTGGGAATTTATTATTCACTATTAATTCAATATTCTCTATTTCTAAAAAAAAGTAGTTCAGATCCCAGATATTTTGAAATGAGACAAATTCTGAAATTTATTTAGTATGTGTAAAAAAAGATGAACGTATAAACACGTCAACAAATTTATTTCACTCGCTCCTTTTAGCTGCGGACCTCAGTTAACATAATGATTTACTGAAGAAGCGATTACGTTACCTTAATTCACTTAATGATTTAGTGACCGAACGATTCAATAATAACCAAATCATCTTTAAAACTAATATTCACAAAATTGCTCTATAATTTGCTAAAGAAAAATAATAACTACCATGAAATTATCATTATTCGCAAATCCACTAATAACTATTTTCGGTTTGGAACCGTCTTTGTAGAGAGAGACAGATTTCACACACTATTTTCTTTTCCTATAAGAGAGCCACTGTACTTTTTGCATTGTTATTTGGTTTTTCTTTGTGGACATTTTAATTTGGAAAATACATTGGATACGTTTGAACTGTCGATTAGAAATATTATCATGCCTATCACATTCTTACCATAACCATAATCTTAAAACATCAAAAGTTTTGGTAGCTATGAAAATACACACTGAACTAAATTTAATAAAATAAAACAAGGGAGTTAATTTGTGTATTAATTACTAAAATTACATCCCTTTACATTTTTTACAACTGATTTTTGTTTAAAAGGATTTAGGAGACTTTTTATGAAAAACATGATAGGCGGCTTCTTTTTTTCTAGTAAAAAATATAGAATAAATAATTTTCAAAAAACATTTAAAAATTAAGAACATAGGTCAGTCGTAAGACTGCATATCTCCGTCTGACAACGTAAGTTACAATTCCATCAAAATGTCAAACTTGATAGAACGTGTCAATGGCATAAAAATATGGGACTTCATTGGCTACAGTATGAGCCAAGTAGTGAGTGTCCACGATGAACAGAACCAAAGTTATTACCAAAAGTGTGACTTTTACCTTTTCTGTGACCTTAATAGTTGACCTAAATATCATGAAATTAAATCAGTTTCACGTTAGACCATGAGCGATATTTTGAGCAAGTTTAGTGACGATTGGTCAAGCGATGTAGACGACAGGCTGTAGAAAACCGTGACAGATGTGACTGAATACATAACCGCTTTAGCGGAGTTAATAAACCAGTGAGTATTGATTTACTCCTCTCCAGGAGTTAGGCACAAGGCCAGTTTTTATCTTACTCCCACAAGGTAAGATGCGACCCAAGGTCGGGTCTGGAAAGTGGGGTTTAAAAATTGCCTGGCCAGCCCCGTCGGCATTCCCCGGTAGGGGCGCCTCAGGCAGTAAGCAATAAACTTACTCCTCCACAAAGAGGGGAGGCAAAGCCTGGGAACGTGGACCTCCCAGAACTGCACAGGACAGGCCCATTGACCGGCGTAAATCAAGCCCCGAAAGCCAAGACAATACCAGAATGGGGTGCAGTATCCATCGGAACAGATACTACACTTTGATCTTAGCCAAAAGGCCAAGAAAAATGTGAGTTAATAAACCAGTGAGTAATTATTGGAATATCGATTACTATCTCACCTACCCGACGTTGCCCAGGTGTCAAATATATTAAGCATTGATAAATAACAATTACTGTATAAATAAAATGTTGTGATCACTTATTTGTCTCTCTGTGTAGTCGTGTGTTAAAAGTAAAAAAAAAGAAATACTTCCTGACTAGTCCACATTTTATTTATGCAGAAATTTACAATCAATAATTTTAAAGAGATTAAAACGTTAACAAAATTAGTTAGTTTTAAAACAATTTGGTTCAATTAATAGTTTCAATTTTAGAATAGATAATAATTTGATAAAAAATACATAGTGAAAAACAGAAATAAAATTACAAATACCTCCGGCCAACGACGCGTTGATACAGCTAGTATTCATATATATATACATATTGCCGGATATTCATCCTCTAAATATATCACACGCACACACACGTACATGCATATGTTTATTTATCAGAGAATATATATATATATATATATATATATATATATATATATATATATATTCGCACCTTTAAATTAGATCATATAGAACACTCTTAATGAGTAGCCGAAATATTTGACAATGGATCTTTTCTTGTGATTTTGTTTTGTATCAGGTGGAATTTGTAACTTTCTTTTAAATTACTGTTGATTTTGTTTATTCTGATTATGCTCTTATGCATCATCGTATGACTTAAAATAAACACTGCTTTGAAACAGCTGTAAGCAACTATGATACATTTGTGTATGCTCTTTATTTCGAACTTGTGCTGAAAAGATTTAAATCCTCAATATATATATATATATATATATATATATATATATATATATATATATATATGGGTTTGTGTATGTATATATATAGATAGACAGAGAGAGAAAGAAAGAGAGAGAGAAAGAGAGAAAGTGAGAACGACTTTCAGCCAAGGACTTTTGAAATAACGTAAATCTACTTATTTTTAAGTGTTCCATTTTTTATTTCTTAAAATTTCTATATTTGGGATAAAACACTCTCAATCAAAAAGTTCTTTTTCGATTGTTTTTTATTATTTGTACTCATTTTTTTACCTATGTTCAAATGTCGTCCTTAAATAAAACAGAAAAAAGGAAAAAAACATTCTTGAAGAAAATTATTGAAAGTTAAGAATAAAAATGAAATTTATGTCATTCGTTGCATACTAAAACAAATAAATAACATGAATTTTTAAAAAAGTGAAAAAGATATTATTAGAAAATATATAGAAAGAGGAAAGAATTAATTTAGAATTTAAAAAATACACAAAATGAAATAAAATATATATATATATATATAAATAAAATTCAAAAAAATAATTTAAAGGAAAAGAATGAAGTAAAAATGATTCTTAAAAGTCTAAAAATATATAAAATTATTTTTTCAAAAAGAGAAAAACGAAAAAAAAACTTTCAAAAAGAGAAAAAATAAAATGTTAGTTTAAAAAAAGAAAAGAAAAAAGGAATTTCTGAAAAAGTTAAAAACTAAAAAAAAAAAAACGAATACGAGATAAAAATGATTTTTATCGATTTTACTGATTCAAATCACTCCGACAAAGAATACGTCTTCATTTGACATGTCTTAGACATACCAACAATTTCCGGAATATAAAAATCAACTTCGATTTTTGCTTTGTGAAAAATCAAAGGAAGGAGTTGGTTGGCGGTCTTTAAGTACAGAGCAGATTAAAACGTGTCAAGTCTATCAAAGTTGAGTTCTTCGATGTCTCTAGATACGTCCTCTCATCTTTGAGACGTTTTGTCCGTCCGTCGGGTGCATTCATACATCTCTATAAGAGGTGCTGTCCGTCGGTACGTCACACTTAAGTTTGAAATAGCATTTTTATTGATATAAGTGCAAGTTGAATGAACACCTCTTTAGGTGTTTCTTATTGGAATTTATAAGACATTAATAGATTAATCAATGTAATTTTCTAGTAGTAGCAGAGAAAAAAGACCGATTCGAGTTTTCCCCTTGTTTAAGGCATCTGAAGGCAGGTTCAATCCCAGGTTTTGCCATCCGGTGGCTGATAATCTACTTTTTTCTTTTAGTTCTTTTTTTTTTTTTTGATACTGGCAGAGTTTATGACTCATGCTAAAACCTAGTTTTCGTCGTCATCTTCTGGCTGTTTACGTAAACAGCCAGAAGCTGACAAAGCGCTTATTCAATCAGATTGCGAGCCAGCCGGAGAAAATTGTAAATTGTGAATTGAATAAATCGTAAAATTCGTCTTGGCCAACAGAAAGTCTGCAAAATGTTGGAACATGAAAACAAAATTTTCTCGGAAACCCTAACCTTAACAAAAATGTAAAAAGAACATTTTTTTTCCACCTTAACTTAACCCTAACCTAGTCGGTCTGGTTTTTAAACCAGTACAAAAAAAAACAATTCATTGAAACACAAAATATAATTAAACAAACTTTCTCTAAAAAAAAATTCTTGCAAAAAATAAAAATTATAACAATTATTACATTATATTTTCTTCGTAATAAAATAAATATTTCTTCATAAAATTTCACATACGGTGATTGTATTTTTCTTGTTTTAAATATAGTTTAATTTTTTTTTTCCTGTTTGATAGCATCGCCTCGTTTTGATTTTGATTCTGAGTCGTTTTCATTCGGCATCTTCCAGCTGTTTACGTAAACTCCCGGAAGATGCCGACAAAAGTTCGGTGTTAGCATGGGGTACAAACTGTATGAGTACCCTTTTTTAGCGTTTGCATCCTTTAACGCAGAGAGGGAAATCTCTATATAATTTTATAACAATGTGGTTCAATTAATAATTTGATGACCAAACAATGCCGTAATAATTCAAATTTAACTTTTTTAAAATTCTATTTAAAAAATAATAACGTGTTAAGAAGAAACGAAACATAATGAAACTAAAACGACTCCCGGGCAACGTCGGTTAGGTACAGCTAGTGTATTATATAGATTCAAACATTTAATCACGTTGAGACGTCGCTTCTCATTAGATCGGCGAAGTTAAGCGACGTTCGACCAGATAGGTGACTATTTGGGAATATCAGACGCTATATGCGGAAGGACGGCAAACCTATCTCCAAAAAAAGAAAAAATACAGCTCTGAAGATGTGTGAAGCACGTACTTGGGCACGGCTGCTAATCTACACGTGTTGCTAAAACGGAACAACAACCCCTTCGGCGGAAGTTCAGTTCTCAATCATGTGGTGAAACTCTCTAGATAAAGCATGCAATTCATTCTTTAACGAATGAATTTTTTGTTTTCTTTCTACTCCTACTGTAGAATTTATTTTAACTCTTGTGTAAACCTTGCTTTCCACTCCTCCTACCACCTCCACCTTTCCCATCTCTCCTCGAATCTCGCATCCCCCTTTTCATCCTTCTATCTCCCCCCTCTCCTCTGCTGCTACCATAGTCTCCGTCTTGATCTCTCGTTCAACATCCCAATCCATCTCGGTCTATTTCTTTCCGTTTTCTTATCCCAGAAGATTTATCTATCCACATTTAAATAAATGATTGTACCTTTTTATGGTCATCTAAATCATACCCACCACCCACCTAACGATACCGGTCAGCCTGTGGTGACAGTTCCATTTATTCGCTCTCCCTTTGTGAATCCCTGTTCTTTTTTTTTCTATCACTCATATACCTACGACTGTTTTTCTTCTAGATACAATTTGTCTTCCAACTACTTAATTCCTATTATGTGTAGGGTCTCTCTCTCCCCCCCTCTCTCCCTCTCCTTCCCCCCTCTCTCTCTCTCTCTATATATATATATTCAAACATTATTGGCTACATATGTGTATACATGTCCAGCTGCGACTTGATTCAAAATCCACCATTTGTTGGCCATATTAACTAAGCTGAGAAGAAGAGATGAATTAAATTCTTGCATATCGTTTTAGTTGGAGGAGAGGATAAATAATGAAAGAGGCAAGGTATATATCCGCGCAAACACAGTAATGTATGTATATATCCACACACGACTTAATATCACCATACATATGCATTCGTATACGTCTGTGTATATACAAACATATTCAAATACTCACACGCACTCCAGATACATAACTGTGTTTGCGCAGATATATACCTTGTCTCCTCCATTATTTCCAACCCTTCCAACCAAAACGATATGCAAGAATGTAATTTATTGATTTCTTTCAGTTTATGGCCCGAAGATGTTGGATTTTGAATAAAGTCGCAGCTGAAACATGTATGCACATATGTTGCCAATAATGTTCGTATAAATCAATAAAATTATACTATAATACAGCTCTACCTGTTATTGAGCACTATCTTATAAGCATTGGGGTTTCATTGGATTAACATCTAAGAAACAACAATAATGCAAGTACTATAAAGTAGGTTGAGATAAATAAAATTAACATATTATTTATATCAGTTCCAAGAATTAAACCACAACAAAATTTGGCGTACAATCGTTTATAAAACGATTTGCAATATTTTAGTTTGTATTGTACTTTAGATTATTCCAAACATCATTTCTTCCGCGCCACTCAATATCACAAATAGAAGTCAAACAAAAAAAAATCAAATTTTTAGTATTATTTAAAAAATATAGTCAAATTTGTCAATCCGCATATTATATATACTTTATTGTTGTACTTGTATAATACATTTATTGACATTAAAGTTTATATATATATATTGAGTGTCTGTATTTCTGAAAATTTAAATCATTTTCAAATCATGTTCCAAATAAAGAGCATACACATATGTATTAAAGTTGTGTACAGCTGTTTCAAGGGAATGTTTATTTTAAGTCATATAATAAAACTTCATTTCAGAACAAAATTTCCATGAGTACTATATAAACAACGAAAAAATAATTATGCTTCGACAGTGTTCATATAAAACCATAGACTTACGTCAATAATTTATTTTTTCATATATAAATTATCATTTCTGATGACCTAAAGAAAGAAACACACACCATTAGATTTTCATTGAGAGTCAAGGATTTCGTTCGAAATTCATTTCAGACAACGGGGTTTTGTATAACTTGCACTTTTCTTTCTTGCTTTTCATCAACACTTGAAATGGTTTCCTTTGGCACGTTATTTTACTCACTAACCTTTTCGTGACAAGATAGAAGTATACGTATTTCTCTATATAGGAATGTACAAATAAATACACATTGTTCTCTATTATATAGTGAAGTATACTAGCTGTCTCGGCCTGGCCTTACTCGGAAGTATTTGTACTTGCATTATTATTTCACAACAAAATATTATTTTCAAATCAATTGTGCATTTGGCAACGCTTGCTTTACTCCCCATCAAGGCTACCCTTTACAGGGAGTATCCGTTGTCTCTCAAGACTGAACGGAAGCCTTAAATATAAATCTGGGCGAGATGTAAACCATTTGTCTTCTTGACCCTACACTTTTTCCTCCACATCAAACTTGCCCACTTTTCTCGATAGTTTCATACAATTTATGTAATCTTCTTCGGGAAAACCTGAGAGAAATGATCAGAACTCTTTTTGAGGGGACGGGGGCAGAAATCTCGATGCTTATTCTGATGCCAACCGTTTTCTCTGAGTTCCAATTCATTTATCAATGATTTACTCTCCAAAACAAAGAACGCGGAATAATTACCATCTTCTGAATTGATTTATTTTCTGTCAGAATTCTTGGAGCCGGCACTTTTGCCAGAATCCGTCTAAAGAATCTTTGCCCAAATTTGCCATTAATCTTCCAAGATCTTTTTAGACGCGTCCATGTATATTTATAAGAGGCTCTGTCCGTCTGTTTGTCGTTTGGTCAGTCGGTCAAGCTTTAGTGTGAAATAGAATTTTCATCGCTAAAGGCACAGATTGAATGAGCATATATTATTTAAGATGCGACAAATTATCTCTATAAAAGGTTCGGTCTATCGGTCTGTCACACTCAAGTTTGTAATAGCCTTTTTGTCAGTCTTACGTCTGAAACAGCATTTCAGTTGGTCAATCACGCTTATGTCCGAAATAGCATTTTCGTCAGTCTGTTAAGCCTAACATTAAAATGCCATTTTCCTTGTGCAGATTAAATACCGTTTTCATTGTTAAAAGCGCAGATTAAATGGACCCATCTTAAGAATTCTTGTTTTTTCTCCTTTGCTGAAGAACACTGATTAATCAAAGAATTTCCGAATTTGGCAGCCGTTCGGAAGAAGCGCCAACTTTTTAGCACTGAATTTCTTTTCCAAACTTTCCTTTCTAATAAATGATAATGGGGTTGGTAGTCCCTCAGACACAAGGATGACTCTCAGCATGTTCGGACTACCTCGACACATGAATTAGTTTTATATGGATCGTGAATTTGAGGAGAACATTAACTGCTCTCTCTACCAGGCAACTATTGACTGTAGAGGTACAATATGTGGGGCACATGACAGTGGACTACTTTATTGCATGTGTATTACCTATTTTAGAGTTTTTCCTTCTCCTAGACCTAGACCAGTTGCTCTATCAAGGCTTTAGATTATAGTCTACTCTAATAGTTCACGCATAAACAAAAGGGGAAGGATAGATGGGTGCATATCTTCACTAAGGGTATTCAAGAAAACGACGCGATAACCCCGATGGAACTTGGCTTTTTCATCACGTGTCAATCTGCAAATAGTATATACCATGGTTTGATAACAATCAAGTCACCGACCTGATCACTCTTTTAACCTGAGAGAAATGTCTTGTATATAAATGTAAATACAAGTAGTGTGATTCTAAAGAGGATCAATCTTCCAAGGGAGAGAATCATGCAACGAAGCTAACTTCTATGAATCATCAATTTATTAACTCTAGAAAAGGGCCCAATGTAATTGGAGCTTAATTATTATTAATAAATAAATAATTATTTTATATCCATATATATATATATTGTGTGTGTATTTAGTCTGCATTTTTTCATTCATGCAAACATTATTAAAAATAACAAAACTCTTCTGTCTGGTAATACCTTTTTTAATCTTTTCAATCTTTCTAATGATTTTCCTTGTGTTAAAATAAAAAAAAGTTGATAAAAAAATTCGTATGATATTTAGTCCATGTTTCCATCAACACTTGAAGATGATTCGAAGAGGAATCGGAAACGTTTGTGACACATATGGATCTTTTATGAGTTTGTTTATTTAAGCACAAAGAAAATCATTAAAAAGATTGAAAAGATTAAAAAAGGTATAATCAGACAGAAGAGTTCTGTTAATTTTTATAATGTTTACATGGATAAGAATATATATATATATATATATATATATATATATATATATATATATATATATATATATCAATGAAACAGACGAGTGGTGAAATTTCTTCATTTCTCATTCGACTTTTAGTTTTTAATTTACCATTCTGACGTTTCCTCTCAGAGGGTCAGACGACAAGGCCTTAAGGTAATTTTAACAATTTTCCCTTTCCCCCCCCCACTCGTCTGTTTCATTGATTTTAATAATGCTTCCTCTAAAATTAATCCTACCATTCTGTTGTACACGAAATTTACTTACATATATATATATATATATATATATATATATATATATATATATATATATATATAAGGTTAGTGGGAAGGAACTCTGGCAGAGTTCTCGATTATTAAGAAATATTCAAAAATAAGAGCGTAATATTTATTTATATATGTAATACAGAATATCAGAACTACATTGTTTGGATTTGAAACCCACGGTACTGATGTTATTCTGATCTTATGTAATATATAAATAAATAAATATATATATATATATATATATGCACACATACAATATTTCTCATCTAATATGTATATGAATGCCTATTCAAAATATGGCTATTGAGCTAAAGAACAGATTATTGTCTTCAATGTTGCGCCAATTCTCATTTTCCGCAATGCATCAATTAATTGGAAAAAGTTAATTACACGTTTTCTGTGCTGATTCCAGCTCTTATAAGCAAATGCCTACCAGCCGATTGTTTGGTGATGGCATTTGAAAAGGAATAGAGAAAGCCAGCCATCATTCTTCCTTTTTTTTTTCTTATTACATACTCTAACAATTGGCATTTGTTCTACTCGTTAAGGAGAGTGTGAAAACAAGGGAGGTAATTCAGAAAAGAAAGAAAGAACTGATGACAGGCACGCCATTTAAAACACACCTTACGTGATCACGTCTCTGTGCGATTTCAATTGAATTACGTCACGTGATCCTTTCGAATGCAATTTGTTTCCTTTACCATTCAACATTAAAAGCTCAATACAATTATACAGGTTCACTATTGAAGTGTTGGCGTCTTAATTGTTTTAAGAAAAATGATTTTGCACAACTCGCTATAGGTTATTATTATACTTTTACGCAAAAAGTGATGGAAAAGATAATAAGCAAAATAAAAGTAAAAAAAAAACTCCTGAGCAACGCCGGGTAAGTGCATCTAGTCTTTACATTTATAAATTTAGGTAGTGGATGCATATATATATATATATATATATATATATATATATATATATATGATAATCTCCTAAATTAATGGTCAGACGATTATGGATTTTGGAATATATATTCTAAAATATACGGTGAATAACATGGCCACTTTGTTTTTTGTAAATGTTAACATTTAGCAAGGTGCATAGATATAAAGTTTTTGTTTGAATTATTTCATATTTTTTATGAAAAGATGATTATGAATTTTAGAATATATATATTCTCGCCAACCCGGTGAGTAACATGAGTAAACTATTTTTTTTTGTAAACTTTACAAACTTTTAGCGAGTGCACCCACCCAAACTCACTCCCACCCTCAATTTTTTTTAAAAATTAGTTTGATACAAACAATTTAATAGAGAAAATAATTGCTCTACATCAAATTTTGAGTTATATTAAGTAATACATTTTTAAAAGGATCAGAGCGAATAATATGTGGTTGGTAAAATTCTAAACTATTGAACTTATTATGGAATATGTATTCTAGGAAACAGGGTATGTAACGCGGACACATTAGTATTTTTTAAACTATACCATTTAGGGAGGTGTCACTGAAACTGTACCATACCACCCTTAAAGAACAAAAAAAGAACATTAATATTCAAAACTAATGCTATATGTATTGCTTGTACCCGTCCTGGGGTTGATATTGTACTAGTATCTTATTTAGAAAAAAACATGAAAATAGTAATGCTGTCTGTAGTTATTATTGTTTATAGAAAAATCTTCACTTGGAACCAAAAGTCTGCAGAAAAACATTTTCTATAAAGTCCTTATTAAACTGCCTGTTTACCATTCTCAGCATCCCCTCCTCTCCATTGTTTTTTAATAGTTTCTTTCTCTTGGCATTATATATATATATTATTTCTTCTTTTGAAATAATTGTTTTCTCACAAACGTTATTATGTGGCAAAAGAAAAATACCTTTCTGTTCAAAACTCAAACAAACGTTGATTATTCAGTCGCGATATTTGTTTCTTCAAAAACTGCAGGCATTAAAAACAAATAAGGCAAAGAAAAATAATGGCAGCGCCATACAAAGCTCTAGAATAATTGAGACAGAGAAATTGGAAGAGAGTATGAGACATGTGTATATGAGAGAAAGAGCGAGTTTATATCTGTGTATGAAAGAAGGGATGTTTGCGTGTGAAAGATAGTGAGTGTCTGTGTGTATATGTGTGTATATTATATATAAAGTTCCCATTATGGAGATGGTTGTCGACAATAAGCTGATTAACTATCCCAAATGATAAGCGTATCAAAGAGCTTCTGCGAACTACTTCCAGACTTGCAACCACAACGGAAAAAATAAAACTTTCCTTTCTTCCTCCATGCGCCTTGAATTAGGCACACTTTCCATGAACAGAGTTTATTTCCAAAGGCTTCTCATCTGTGGAACGTAATGCCATGGAACTGCTTCCCTGCAGATTACAACATTATCTTCACCAAATCTAATATCAACCAAATGATTGTCATAAATCGTCCCCATAAGTAATCAAACTTAGTTTATTACCATTCCATATCATTAATCCTTATCTTCGAGTTGCTTTTGGCCTTGATAAGTGGTGACTCATTAGTGAAAAGCATGGGAATTTTTGATGAAAAGCAGATTACTGATGCCTTAAAATCAGTTTGTTTGGAGCTGATTTCTCTTTTGTCTTAAGTGAATATCTATCTGAAAGAAGAATCACTTTAATTTCGAAATCGGGGTAGATAGGGTCTCCTTAACCAGATCTATGGCAATTCATTGAGGAGAAGGAAACTGTAAACGTGTGGCTAAAGTGATTACTGGTCATCTTGCCATATCATGTCGCCGGGTTATAATCATGGAAGCCAAGAGAGTAAAACTTGTACAAGCGTTTGTCACTATGATCCAAGGATGTACTGACGTCTCATTGCGATCTCACCCAAACATAGTAAAAGTCAGGAGAATAGAAAAAGTGTGCAGATATAACCTGTTGGAGGCACAATTCTGGACATATCAGGCCATGCAGATATGGAGCTGGTTGAAAAGGCCATCTACGAAGTTACAGGCGAGGAAGGGATGATGGCAGAAAAACGTGATGAGACAACAATCATCTACGAAGGTGCAGTGTATAATGAGAGAAGAAAAAGAAAGAGAGAGCGTTTCTCTGTAGGTATGATAAGGTTTACTAACAAAGAAGAAGTTGGTCCTTCGGTTTGCAACCAGTTATTTCTATTGAATTTAGTAGTTAGTGCTCTGCTGTCTGACCAGTGTAGCTCAAACTAAAGAAACTGGGATAGAAGCCAGAAAGTTGGTTTGTAAGCATACTGGGATGCTCCATAATGTTTAGATGGGTAATTTCATACACTGAGTTTTGGTTGGTTATTAGTCCATGAGTGAATAATCTAATTACAAATGTTAATTTGATTCTGCAGCTTCGAAATGGCGTGAGGCGCCACACTGGTGCAGCACATAAGAATGACAAGTGTCGTGGGAAGTTTCAAAGACAATCAAAGAGTTTTAAACATTTTCAAGAAATGAATATGCATTGCTGTATTGTTTATGGATGTCCAAATGATCATATTATCAAGCAGTTCTGTGCTATAAGTCAAACAAAGCAAATTGTTTTGTTTTCTGTTTTTCGAATATATTTCTTATTTGGTACGAACAAAAAATGCCACCTAAAGTTTGGGAATCATTGCTCTCGGCAAATAGCATTAAAACTGCAGTTTGCATACAACAGATACGCACAGAAGATGGTTTATGTACAATATACAAACTAAAACACACACAGGTCCGAGTTTGGATATTAAACTACATCTAGGTTGTAAGGTCCAAATTGTAACCTGCTAGTTGCCATTACTCCCAGATCTACTCTGACTCGACGTGGAAGTACCTGTCAGGGTTCCATCTATGAGTTAAATTGACCATATAATTAGTCATTAACAAAACATATTAATAATTATGTATTTGAAGACAATTAATATCTTCAAATATAAAGTGTGGTCGCTAGAAAAGCGTGAAATTAGTCAAACGGTAATTCATTTTTACAAAGAATAACTTTCATAAGGTTTTTCAAAGACTAATATTATAATAAACTCAAAGATGTTCAAAATGTCGTCCGTGCAAATCGAAGAAGTGAATAAGACAGATGCAATCAAATTTAAACGAAATAAAATTTAAATAACAAAATTTATAACTTCAAATTTCCCGCTTTTCAAACGACCACCCTGTATATTGATTAATATGTCGAAGCATTAAAGCTTTTACTAACATTACATAATTTGGGATAACACGGAGAACCTGTGTGTGTCGGGTTCGCATCCAGTTCGTTCCATAGAAACACTTTCATGAAAAGCCACACCCGATCTTGTGTCTAACCCCCCGAAGAGGAGGTA
Source organism: Sepiola atlantica (assembly GCA_963556195.1). Lineage (NCBI taxonomy): Eukaryota > Metazoa > Mollusca > Cephalopoda > Sepiida > Sepiolidae > Sepiola > Sepiola atlantica. The sequence continues at coordinate 127,908,064 of OY744522.1, forward strand.
AATAATATAAACCCCAAAAGATTGATGTACTTTGGGAAATAACAATTTAATAAGACTAATTAAAATAATAACATGATGTTATAAAACTAATTCAAATAATAACAGTGTGTCTATAAACTAATTCAAATAATAACATGATGTCTATAAACTAATTAAAATAATAACGTGATGGCATAAAACTAAGTAAAATAATAAAAGTATGTCTATAAACTAATTCAAATAATAACATGATGTCTATAAACTAATTAAAATAATAACGTGATGGCATAAAACTAAGTAAAATAATAAAAGTATGTCTATAAACTAATTAAAATAATAACATGATGTCTATAAACTAATTAAAATAGTGTCATAAAACCAAGTAAAATAACATGATGTCATAAAAGTAATTAAAATAACAACAGTATGTCTATAAACAAATTAAAATAACATGATGTCATAAAACTAATTAAAATAATAACATGATGTCACAAAACTAATTAAAATAATAACAGTATGTTTGATAAACTAATTAAAATAATAACACGATGTCTATAAACAAATTAAAATAATATCATAAAACCAAGTAAAATAACATGATGTCAGAAAACTAATTAAAATAATAGCATGATGCTATAAAACTAATTAAAATAATAACAGTATGTCTATAAACTAATTAAAATAATAACATGATGTTATAAAACTAATTAAAATAATAGCATGATGTTATAAAACTAATTCAAATAATAACAGTATGTTTATAAACTAATTAAAATAATAACAGTATGTCTATAAACAAATTAAAATAATAACATGATGTCATAAAACTAATTAAAATAATAACAGTATGTCTATAAACTAATTAAAATAATAACATGATGTCATAAAACTAATTAAAATAATAGCATGATGCTATAAAACTAATTAAAATAATAACAGTATGTCTATAAACTAATTAAAATAATAACATGATGTCATAAAACTAATTAAAATAATAGCATGATGCTATAAAACTAATTAAAATAATAACAGTATGTCTATAAACTAATTAAAATAATAACATCATGTCATAAAACTAATTAAAATAATAGCATGATGCTATAAAACTAATTAAAATAATAACAGTATGTCTATAAACTAATTAAAATAATAACATGATGTCATAAAACTAATTAAAATAATAGCATGATGCTATAAAACTAATTAAAATAATAACAGTATGTCTATAAACTAATTAAAATAATAACATGATGTCATAAAACTAATTAAAATAATAGCATGATGCTATAAAACTAATTAAAATAATAACAGTATGTCTATAAACTAATTAAAATAATAACATCATGTCATAAAACTAATTAAAATAATAGCATGATGCTATAAAACTAATTAAAATAATAACAGTATGTCTATAAACTAATTAAAATAATAACATGATGTCATAAAACTAATTAAAATAATAGCATGATGCTATAAAACTAATTAAAATAATAACAGTATGTCTATAAACTAATTAAAATAATAACATGATGTCATAAAACTAATTAAAATAATAACAGTATGTCTATAAACTAATTAAAATAATAACATGATGTCATAAAACTAATTAAAATAATAGCATGATGCTATAAAACTAATTAAAATAATAACAGTATGTCTATAAACTAATTAAAATAATAACATGATGTCATAAAACTAATTAAAATAATAGCATGATGTTATAAAACTAATTCAAATAATAACAGTATGTTTATAAACTAATTAAAATAATAACAGTATGTCTATAAACTAATTAAAATAATAACATGATGTTATAAAACTAATTAAAATAATAGCATGATGTTATAAAACTAATTCAAATAATAACAGTATGTTTATAAACTAATTAAAATAATAACAGTATGTCTATAAACAAATTAAAATAATAACATGATGTTATAAAACTAATTCAAATAATAACAGTATGTCTATAAACAAATTAAAATAATAACATGATGTTATAAAACTAATTAAAATAAGAACACGATGTCTATAAACAAATTAAAATAATATCATAAAACCAGGTAATATAACATGAGGTCATAAAACTAATTAAAATAATAACAGTATGTCTATAAACTAATTAAAATAATATGATGTCATAAAACTAATTAAAATAATAACATGATGTCATAAACTAATTAAAATAATAACATGATGTCATAAACTAATTAAAATAATAACACGATGTCTATAAACAAATTAAAATAATATCATAAAACCAAGTAAAATAACATGAGGTCATAAAACTAATTAAAATTAAAAAAACTAGATAAAACAAACAGCATAAAACTTTTACTAAATTGACTGGATTCAGTATCAAATAACATGAAACGAGTAAAACAAAACAACCAAGCCAAAATATAGCCAAAATATTCAAACCAAAACAAACCAAAACAATTTAATCTGTTAATTCATATACAAAAACATACGTGCTGTTTCGACGTAAAATTATCTCACCAAGGCTGACATGTCATAAAAACCAACAACAAACCTACAACTGTAGACAGAATTAAAAATGTAAATTTGTACATTAACACCCTCGATAAAATCATCCCCCTCCTCTAAAAAAAAATGAGATTCTACTTTTTTAAGCAATTACGTGTTAACACCCTGAAAAACATAGTGGAAAGAAGAAATAACTAAAAAAAGCAATTATTTTAGAATTTAAAATGGGGAGATCATTTTGTACATAAATTTAAAATCAAATTATCTCTCATTTCTGGGCCATTCTAACTTTTTAGGACAGTAAACTTAATTTTTTTTTCTACTAACCTGAAATCCGACTGGCAAGGTTGTAAAACTACATATAATTGCCTAATAAAGAAGATTCCCCCCCCCAAAAAAAAGCGCACAGAATTTATCTCCAATAGCAAACAAAAATAATAATTTTAGTTAACTTCTCTAAAAAAGTAGAAATGGGAGATCATTTTACGTTCAATTTATATGCGAAACTGTTCCTTCATTTAAAATTGTTTAAATAAAAAAAAATGTTTGTTAGTTTTTTCTTTTTCACACAATTTCAGGGTGTCCACATGTAATCGCCTAAAAATAAAAGTAGAATCTCACCTTTTTTTTAGCTGAGTAGGTTAATCTACAATACCAGCAAAAGAGACTCCCTCCATTGCACAAGAAATATCAGGTGATCAAACTTCCTGGAGCAATTTCCTCAAAGTTTGAATGTGCCACAAGTGCTTTAAAATTCGTGTAAGCCTTTCCTGGTGGGAAGTCATGATTGCCGAATAAGTTTGGAGCAAGACCGAAGTGTGTCATGTTGTGTGTTTGTACGAATGTTACAGTCGAGCGAGCTTTCTAATTGGATTGCTCTACGGCCAAACGCTGCCCAAAATGGCTGACAGATGAGAGTTTTCGGCCTACACTGTTCGTCGAGGCGTGCTATGATGCAGGGCGGACATTTTTGACCTTTTCCGCTAAAGTTGAGATCTTCTCTGGCGAAGATAATTTCAGATTTGAAATGAACATTCATCATAACACTCCATTGGGAATTCCATTTTCGCTCTTTTTGATTCGGATTTCCGAAATTTGGCAAGTCAAATCTATTCATAATAGATCAACCATCAGAAAGCGTATGTATATATATATATATATATATATATATATATATATATATATATATATATATATATATATATATATATAAGATTACCTACTCAGTGTAGCTCGGGATTCATTGGTTGCACATTTTTAACTTAAGGGAATAAATGATGAAAAAATGCTCAGTCATGACTCAAATAATGCAAGGGAGATAAGTCATATTTTAATATGTAAGTATTTATTGCCCTTACACTATTTGACTCATTATTTAAAATTTTCGCTATGGTAACTGGCGTTCTAACTGGAATATTTTTTTTTCTAAAAAAAACTGGAGCCCAAAACAGATAAAACATTTTTAAAAACAAAAAAAAAACATGCTGGCAAAAAAAAAACGGACAAAATGGTTAGGCATAATCAAATATCGATGTATCAGATGCGATGCTATTTGGGTCTAAATTTTAAAATCCGACAAGATAACTTCTCACATCTCCCAGTATCCTAGAAAGTCACCATTCGCCCTAGCATGTAGTATTTTTTTGCCATATCTGGGCTGGTGCACCAACTACTAGCCTCTCTCTGATGCAAAAAATTATTTGTTACTCAATATGTCCCGCACTGTCTGCCAAACTGGAGCCTCCGTCGCATCATCACAGTATTGTATCCCTGTGCTTGTTTTACAAGTACTTCCACGGAATGTGCTCTTACGAACTTATTGCACTTGTACCCACTCAACGAAAATACCCCCAACACAGCTGACTAGCAGCAAACTCTCACCCCTTCACCGTAGAGGTCCTTAGATGCCGGAGGATTTTTAACACTAATAGTTTCTTTTATTGGACCGCTTTGGAATTCCTTCCATGCTCTCTCAACCGTACCAACACGCAGAAATTTAAATGTAATATGAACAAACATCTTACTGCCCAACCTCCCACTCACGTTGTCCTCCCCATAAATCTGGACTTCATCACAGTAGCGCCTTACGCTTTCAGTGGCAATATGCCTTGTTTGGGGGGAGCAAAAGTTTTTTAAAAAAAGACATATAAATGTTTTATTTTTTTATTACGCTATTAAGACACTATCATCAACAGAGTGTTTCTGTATTTGTTCATTTTGAAATTTTTGTTCGATTAAACCGAGAGTTATCCTTCTCTGATGACCTCACATGTTTCTCTTTTCTTCATCTCCTATTTTTAACCTTGGTAAGGCAAGAAAAACAAAATAGATTACTGGCTTGTTAAGCCACTGCCTTTCCTTTTCTATTTACTTTTTCCCCTTCTTAAAGCGATGCTTACATAAAAGTGGAAAAGCGATTACATAGAACACTTGTCGATAACAACATCCGCAAAACCAGATCACATGACCAATTAAAACCGAACCTAGTGTTGATTAACCAATTAAAACAAAGGAACTTATTATGGTACATAAATAAAGACCCAACTTCCCTCTGTAGAAGCTAGACTAAAAACTGTCAAATTTAAGGATATTATATATCATCTAAATGAATAAATGCGAAAGGCATTTTTTTCATTTATCACGTCTACAGTACCTTTAAAACGGCTTACAATAATACAGCATATTTTAAAATACTGTATATATAGTAGATACGAAATACTTAAACACAGCTCTTTGGATGCCTAATTTGCATAACAATTTTTAATACAGTTCATAATAGATTAATGTGTTATGTTATTCATTTTAAATTTTATCATCCTATTTTTCCTATATATATGCAATAGTTTCGTTGATATTAAAAGTAATTAATAAAAGTGGTTTAATAAGACAAAAGATTAAATTACTAAAACCTTTTTTTAAATACTTATTCCTTCATTTTCAAGGGCGATAATTTAAATGAGATCGGCATCACTAGCTCTTAAGATATATCGACGAGGCATAAGCAAGAAGAGTTCATAGAGAGAGGGGAAGGATGACTGCTCTGCCTGTCTCTGTCTGTCTGCCTATCTCTCTCTCTATCACTCTCTCTCTCCCTCTCTTATATTAGCGACGTCACATTTTCTTTATTGTTTTTAAATTCAATGATCGTTTTGCTCCCGTGGACAAAAGTTTCGCATTTGTGTTAAAATGTTCTTTTCTGGCCTTTTCTTTAGGTGGTCTGACTTGATTTTAAACAAGTTGCTATTCGTTTCTAAATAACAAGTTTAAAAAAAAAACCACTGCCACCACCACACACACCATCGCTCAGGCGATTTTATTTCTTCTTTCTTTTTATTTATTTACGGTCCCATTTAAAATATAAATACATTTGTAGCAAATTTACCATATTAATGTTTATTTATTTATATGAATAAAAGTGTTTGTCTCGTGTTTCAAACAAACTTCTGAATGAAATGTTTATTATTTAAAGTGTTTGTTCAAGTAGCGAAATTTGCGAAGTGACAGCGAGCTAGTGAAACCAGCTAGTATATAAGGATAGACTCCGTTAAAAAGTTTTGATAAATTTTCCGAATAAAAAATATTGGAACATTTAATACGTCCAATTATATTTCATCGTGATGCAACTTTAATAAGGAATATCGAAGATCGAGAAAAATACCAAAGATAGATGCATGAAATGAATTCAAAGAATGAAAGAAAATTCATCGAAAATGTTGTTTGCGGAATTGAAAAGAGAAAAATTAATTTCAAATTTGCATAAATCAAATTTAAATTATGCAAATTTTATAGATCTCTCGAGAAGTAAAAGGGGAGGGAACTCGTTGTTTTTCGTTTTATTTTTTTATTTTCACATGAGAAATTCTTTTATATTTTTCTAAAATGGAAGAATACAGAAATAATTATCTTCCGAAAATGGTTTCAGATTCTAGAACTAGCAAAGAAATCCAGCATTGCATTGCCCGGAAGCAATAACTACAAACAGTTTTGGATAATTTTGAAAATGCTCGACGAAAAACTAAACACAAATAAATAAATTAAATTAAAGTGGTCCATCATTTTCAACAAAAGTATTGGGCATATCTTTTTATTTATTAATGAATCACTGCTTATCAAGGCCAAAAGGTGACTCAAGGATAAGGGTTTGTCATATTGGCAGTCAGACAAACACTTTGCGGATTGGAGATTATGGTTTGAATTGTGCAGAATTTTATTATTTGAGAAGATGGCTGAACAAGAATTTAAGATTGGACTTGAAAATGACCATGTTGTAATAAGCTGGGAAGCAGCCCTGTGGTATTGTGTTCCACAGACGGTTAATTCTTAGAAAGAAACTCTGCTCATGGAAGTTCCGTTTAGCTCCAAATACACAGAGGAAGAAAAGGAAAATATTCACAGTAATTGTAACTAGACGGGCGTTTGCTGGGAATTTTTTACAGGGGGGAACCATAGATTAGATCTCAGTCGAGCACCTACCAAGAACATAACTGTTGAGTAGAGAAAGACTAGAAACGTCTCTTCTGTGAAAACTAGATTCTAGAAAAGATTTCAAAGTCGATTTTGTACTCTATCAAGGTATGTAAGCGTGCTCTGAGCGGCACCTCCATAGATGTGACAACAGTATTACATCTTCGGACGTATCTGACTCTTATACAGGTATAGAATTGCGTCAAGAGTTAGATACTTACTGGAGCAGTAGAATGATCCACTATTTTTCCAGCGACCTTATATAATTGTAAGAGCATGAAACAGCTGTTGTGAGATGGGGGTTTAATGTGTATATGATAGATATAATTGTACATAAATGTATATATGGAGTACTTTAAGAAATAAGAAACTAAAATATAGAATATAAGAAAGTAAAATTCGGTCAATCTTTCTCACTTAAGCAAGATTCACCGAATTTTAATTTCTTTTTAAAACTCCTTAAGCTTAAACTTTAATTTTTGGACATATTTTATAATAAAACTCATGTAATGAATTTTGATCAAAATTGGAATAAGGATTCTAGACATAAGGATAAGCAGAGTTATATCTTAATTTTTATCTTCATAATGGGACATAAAAGTCGTGCAAAACTGTTTTGTTTAGAGAATTCACTTAACCCTATCTGAAATTCAATGAAGAGCTTCCATCCCCTCTTGCCCCCTTTGCATAAAAGTAAATTAAACTAAATATAGCCCACAATACCCACCCTTTACGCTTAGCAGTTTTGTTTCAAAATTCATAATGATCAGTTAATTAGTTTAGGAGTTAATCTTATACATACAAATATATAAACATATACACATACATACCTTTATAATATATATAAATTTCTCTTATTTGTTTCAATTTATATCAGTTAAAGTTCTCAGAAATCAAGGGGCCCCTTCCTGGTTCTAACACTTGATCTCTATATGAGATGCATAGATATTCGAATATTCTATTAAAGTTCTCCTTAATACTTCAAACTTGGAGTTAGTAAAGAAGTGAATAACATAATTTTTCCTCTCCCTAATTGACCAGTTATGTTGACTATGTTATAGTATATCTTTCTTGAGGTCCGTTGGTCTTACCAGCTTCCAGGACAAGTCTGGTGGAGTATCCAGCTAAGTGATGTTACCTGTGGTAACATTACTTGGAGAAGGTGCACTATTTCTCGTATGGGTCAGTGTATAGCCGTGTCGAAGAGATCTTATTTGTGTTGTGAATACTATGTTATTTTGAATATTTGGTCAGAGTTTACTTGTAGGGTGAAGTGTCCTCATGTCAGGTTGTTCTGACAAACCCTTGTAAAGAAAGACCGAAGACAGTCGAGGATAGTGGTTAATAATTCAAACTCTCTGTCTCACTCTCTCCCCCCCCCCTCTCTCTCTCTCTATATATATATATATATATATATATATATATATATATATATCTGTGCGAACATGTCTAATTAAATATATGTAAAAATCTTCTATTTCTTTTACTCTCCTTATTTCCCTGCCGCTTGCTCTATTCTCCCTTATCTCTCATTCGTCTTTTCTAACTATCTCCTCTCTCTCTCTTTCTCTCTCTCTTTCTCTCTCTCTCTCTCTCTGGAGAATTCTCCTAAAAAATTCATGAAATATTTATTTTGCCCATTTCCTCAGCTATCGAATGATGCCCGCGGCTATGTTAGTCTCGGTACCCGTAAACCACCAGAAGCTGTCAAAGAAAAGAAGAATTTCCAAATTCGAATAGCGAAAACTACCGATTCCATTTGCATTTTCCTATTACCAAAGAGTCTCCAGATATTTGAAAGTTGGGCAATTCTGGTGAACAGAGAGAAAAGAAGGAATTTTACCCAAACCCGAAAGTCGTCTTCTTCCAATCTTTATTGATTTAGATCTCCTTCAATTAATCTATCACTTTCTCTTGTTCCCCCGCCCTTTCTCTGTTTACCTCTCTCTCTCTCTCTTTCTCTCTCTCTCTCTCTCTCTCTCTGCATTTCTCTATACTTTCCCCCTTTCTCTCTCTCTCTGATACTTCTCTTGCTCTCTCTCCCTCTCTCTCTCTCTCCCTCTCTCTCTCTCTTGTCTCTTCCATTTCTCTCTCTTTCTCACTTTGTTTCTTTCTTCTTCTTCTTTTGTCTTCTTTTTTCCTTCTCACTCTCCTTCTCTCTCACACTCTCTCTTCCGATAACTTAGAAAAGAAGGGAAAAAGAAATAAGAAATGAAAGACACAACGATTATTTCAATTGATCTCTATCCCTGCTTCTCCATGTATTTAATACTTATTTTAACTTTTTATTTCCTTTTCTCTTCTTTATCTATTTCTATCATTTCACTGCTTTTTTGCCATCTCCCTGTCTCTTTCCCAACTCTTTCTCTTTCTCTCTCTCCATACTTCTGCATATCTCTCCATACTCCTCTTTCTTTCTCCTTCTTTCTCTCTCCATATTTCTCCTTTCTCTCTCCATATTCCTCTTTCTCTCTCTCCATCTTTCTCCTTCTTTCTCTCTCCATCTTTCTCCTTCTTTCTCTCCATCTTTCTCCTTCTCTGTCTATATTTTTCTCCTTCTGTCTCCATGTTTCTCCTTCTCTGTCTCCCTCTTTCTCTCTCTTCCTCTTTTTCCATGTCTCTCTTCCTTTCTCTTTACTTCCCTCTTTCTTTCTCTTTACTTCTCTCTTTCTCTTTACCTCTCTATCTCTCTTTACCTCTCTCTCTCTCTCTCTTACTCCTCTCTCTCTATCTTTCTCTTTACTACTTACTCTTTTTACTTCTCTTCTTCTCTGGTTCTTCTTCTTCTCTCTCGTATACACTCATTTCTCTCAACCAGAAGCAACTCTTAACTAAAGAAATATGGATATCCATATCGTTAAGATAAATAAACTATAGTTAAATTTCATCGCCTTAATCGTTCGTTTTCAAGAACCTTTCCAGACAGCGCGCCTAACGTAAAAAAATAAACAGAGAATAGCCTCAACCGTGGCCTCCACAAGTAAAGAGAAACATATAAATCTCCATCGAGAGGTACATAACACATCAGAGCATATCCATTGAAAGAGGTCAATACCAGTAGTAAAGGGACACATCATTCTACAATTATGATAGATATCGGTGTAACGGTAGAGTATACTAAACGCTTAAGCCTTGTTAGAGCAACGTCCAGCAGAAGGAAAACTCAGATAAAGTGTGTTCCGGTATTGTGCAAGCCTTGCAATCTTTCACTATAAACTCCTCACTGCGCAATCACTTTTTCAGGGCGTGACCATTGTTACTTGAGACATAACGAGTGTAACAAGATCTCCAAAGAGAGATGAACCTCAACAACAACAACAACAACAACAACAAGAGAAGCAGCTGCAATTAACAAAACAATCAACTTTTGTCGCCAATTATTTTTACGCAATCGTTCGTTGCAAGTGCGAAACTCTAATTAATTATCAGACGAACGGTAATCAAGATGATGTTGACAAAGCTGTCGTTCGTTACTGATGGGGTTGGGAGAGGGACGCGAGTTTCATCCACGCTTGTAATTGTCAAGCGTGCCGCTGTTCGTTTCCCGTGTGAAGCCAAATGGTCCAAGGTCTGTGACCAATATTTAGCCAATGGGAGGTTAATTCATTGCGACATCCAACTTAAACGTTGGTCGGTACCGTTTAACACTCACTTGTAGCCGTCCAAGATGGACATAAGAGGAAGACGGCATGACGTTTTACCTTTATTTTCAGGAATCATCTCAAAGATGTAGAAATGCATTGAACAAGAACTCTACAGCTTCGCAAATACTCACGCTACACACTGAATAAAGAATTATTTTCCTTTGATATTTACAGAAGCCAAAGAAATTCCATCGAATTTAAAAGTAACCGGTGTAAGTTTATTTGTAGTTTTGTATTATTCTGACTACTATTCTCATCTTGGTTGTTATATTCACAGCATTTCGGCCAATGTAAACTCCGACTGTCCTCAGGTACATCTTCCCAACTCTGGAACCTATATAGAATTTCGATCTGACCCCTTTATTCAATACATGGGGTTAGATTGTGCTCATTCCGATAGGTGTTTTGTTGTCTACGATTGACCAGTGTGGCTAGACGTAGCAAGTCTATTTACACAGAGATTTGAAACACGAACCGCCAATCACATACAAATATGATCAGCAGCCAAGTACCTAACCTATACATGTTACATAATGGATGAATGTATGTGAAGAACGATAACATCAGCTAGTATAGATTCAGAATCTAGGTGGACCAGTGCAAGTTACCTTGACACGAAAACAAATTCGCTTTCGAATTAAATAAATAATCAAGCCTGAACTAAGATTTGGAGTTGAAGGAAAAGTCAAACAGGTGCGTTGTGACAAATTTATTGTCCCCCTTGAAGAGTGACGTAACGATATCGTGTGGATGAAAAGAAATACGTTTTAGAGTTTGTTTTCTGGTAGCGTGGTGAGCGGATGTAAAATATATATATATAGTGTGTGCGTGCGTGCGTGTGTTCGATAGATTACGCCACGCTGATGAGCCATAGGTGGTAAACCCCGTTTCCGTGGATAAATATGCTATATATGTATATATATATAGAGAGAGAGACTGGATTTTATAATACCGATTAATCAGCAATTATTCAATGACACATTAAATTCATCTTCGAAATGTTGTTTTCATCGTCTAGTGTGGAAAAAAGGTGTGAAACCTTTGATATGATTAAATCCAATATGTAAATATCTTATTCAATAAATTAAACTTTTGCCACACTAATTGAAGTTTCTGGTCAATGTTTATTAACAATTTTTTTTAAATCATATATATATATATATATATATATATATATATAGTCTCGGAAGTTTCTCAACCATTAAAACTATATAAAAAACAAAAAAAAAAAAAAAAAAAAAAAACAAACTTATAGTCTCAAGTCTTCCAGTGGAAAATCACTCATGTAAGTCAATTTATTTTTTACAGTTATTATATTAGTTAGTTTCTAACACTATTTTAAGGGATCATCAGTTGTTTACCATGAAAAACTGTTTCGGGAATTTATATTAATAATATATATATATATTATTGTGGTACTAGAAAATATTTGTAACAGCAGTTTCATGAAGTTGGTTAGTCGGATATGGACAATATGTCCTGTGTCGGTACAAACAAAAAAATATTTAGATCGATTTATTTAATTTTATTATTTAATCCGTAAACAAGGAAGCATATTTCTGCTATAATAATTATTCTCGATTTGACTTTTGACTAGGGAATTTATGAAGCTGAAAACGTACACACAAAATCAGCAAGCTTTCAATATTTTCTCATTTTTCTTCTATAATATTGACCAGTTATATATAGAGAGACACATAGAATAAGAATAAGGGAAACATATATATATATATATATATATATATATATATATATATATATATATATAGAGAGAGAGAGAGAGAGAGAGAGAGAGAGAGAGAGAGAGATAGATGGAGCGATCATTTTCAAAGTTTTCATTGGCTACACAGAAACAAACATGGCGTCGATACGCACAATTTTCTTTCATTTTTCTTTTTGCTATTTTACTTGCAAAGTAATCTTAAAAAATAGGATAAGACATTAAATTTTATGTATGTATTTTCACAAGACAGAATACAGATTTCTATGCAGAGCCAATGTATGTCTTACGAAACTTAATACACAATTAGTAGTATCTTTCATTCTAACTATTTATGTATGGCATACTTATGACTATATGTTTACACTATTAATACTAAGCTCTACTCATGTATTGAGTACCGTTGGAAGTAAATACTGAAACATATATATATATATATATATATATATATATATATATATATATATATAATGATTTGATAATATTAATATATAGCATTAATAAATTCATATATATATATATATATATATATATATATTATATATATATATGAGAGAGAGAGAGAGAGAGAGAGAGAGATGTATTAGGTCTAGGCAGAATTCACCTGTTTTTCTAACATAGTTTGGATAGAAAAAAGATTAAGATAAATATTAAAACGTAAAAGCGCCTGCCGCCTTGCGGTGGACATTCAGGCTTTAGCGTCTGGTCCGACGTGGGTGAGAGGGGAGAGGCGGTTATACTTTATTCTTTCAAGAATAGGACATAATGCAAAACATGGCTGTTAAAGGTCAGAAAGAGGAAATTGGTTCTCGAATCATGTTCAGAGTTGGGCGTTTACTAAGGTTGGAACTCCCTTAGCTTGGACTGGTGGCGGCACAGGGAGAGACACCAATGTGAATCTACGACAAGAAATAGAAGAAAATACTGTCATTATTTATTAATACTGAGCTTATATATATATATATATATATATATATATATATATATACTGTAAGTATATGTATGTATATATATATATACCATGAAAAATGCCAGTTTACTGAAATCATATGCCCTTAATAGGGTTAAGATGAAAATTCATATACACTAAATGTACAAAAGCAAGGAAATTCCCAAACACTTTTATTGTCATTAATTAAGGGTATGACTACATATCAACTAACCTATTACTATAGTATAAATCCCTATGCATGAGTGGATGAAGTGTGTGAGGTGCGCTGAAAAAAAATTCCTACCAGTAAAATACATAGCCTTGT
>OY744522.1:127926613-127981613 GCA_963556195.1 Sepiola atlantica
GTATATGTATATACTTTATATATATATATATATATATATATATAATGTGCGTGTATGCGTGTACTGTATATATAGTGTATAAAAGTCACAGAAATCCACAGATGCATATGGTTACACCACATTTGACTGGTACCACATACAATTATAGTGAAGGGTCAAAAAGGAAAAAAATACACCGACCAGATTTCCACTAGAAAAGTGTTCGAACCTTAGGAAGTTTTATCGTATTTTTTCCGATTCTATATTCCTTCATCATTGGCACGAGCGCAAAATGTGACCGACCGACATATCTCTTCTGTTTTATTCTTTTGTTCGTACCAATGGAGATTTGAAAAAATACGATAAAACGGATCTATATTTTTAATTAAAATTCTACTCGATAATTTTCACTAAATTCTGGTGTAGATACCTACTTTTGCTTGATACGTAAGTATATCAAAGATATTTCTTGTTAATTTATTTTTAACTGTTATATTTCACATGCGTATTTATATATAGTTGCACCCAACTTTCTCAATAAATAAAATTGCATCGAATAAACTTTGGCTCCACTTTGCTTTACAATTACATTTTCTTTCCTATTTATTTACACTTTCCATCAATTTTTTTTTATTTATACAAAAAAGAACTGATTTTTTTATGAATTGGTTTTGAGTGGGGGGGGGGGCGAATCTGTTGGGACTAAAACAATCTCTATCACCGAAAAGGTCAGTGAAAGCTAAGGGAGATAAGAACTTTCTTGCCATCATTTCACTTCAGGCCAGACAATGACACAAGTTTGGTTTCCGCTCTTGAAAACTCCCCAATGAAAACATTTCTTTAGCAAAACATTGTTTTTAAAAAGATGCGGATCTCAGTTGGAATTCATAGTTTTCTTTTGGGTGTTTCTAAATAAATGAAATGACTGGGCGAGGAATTACGTAGAGAAATAAAAACAACTTTTAATTTTATTTAAATATCTAAAAAAAAAAAGTGTTAAAATTTCTTTCAAAAAGTAAAAACATAAAACTTGAAAATCATTTTAATTTTTTAAAAAGAGTCGAATGAAATTTGAAAAAAATAAAATAAAAATGATGAATATAAATTTACACAACGTTTGGAAAAGACGAGGAATTTCGTCACATTGTATTTCTAAAAGTTCCTGTTGAAATGAAGAAATAAAAGGTAACATTTAGAAAAGATGTGTAGAGTTATTAAGACTGAAACGTTTTTAAATGACAAAAAGTTAATATTGTCAAAATACCTTCTTCTATTCATTTAACGTCAATTTTCCATTGTTCAGGGGTCAATCGTTTAATGGTATTACGCAAGCTCACACTTCAGTTCTCACGGTGAAGCTGGCCAGCAGTCTTCAAATTGAACTCTGTGCGGTCTTGTCCATTTACTTGCTTCCATGTTTTCCTTGGCCGGCCAACATTCCTGCGATTTATGACATCCATGCTTCTGCAACAGTTCATCCAGGAGGATGAACGTTCCACATGACCATGCCAGCACAATGCATTTATTCCTAGGGCAGCCTCAATGCTGGATAAGTGTAGTGCTTTCAGCAAATCCTCTGATCTGATGTGTTGGGTTTTGTCAGATTTCAAATTGCAGATCCATCTGATCATGGATCTTATTCTTTTTCAGAATCAAATCAATGAACTTGTCGCCCACGAAAATAAAAGACAAGAAAACGAAAGGGGTAGAATTAAAAACTAAAATCGTTTTGTTTTAAAAGAAGAAAACAAGTTTATTTCACTTAAAATCCCGAATAAGGAGCACATTTATGCTTGCATATAATTTCCTATGCGGGCAACAAATATAATAAATCTGCTAGTTAACAAATACAATATAAAAAGAGATAACTGCATACAGTTTCCTATAAAACATATTGTTTAACCCAGCAATAAAATGTAATGCGATAAAAGTAAGTACTTAGAATATTTCACTACAGAGGAAATTATCTTACAAGAAGAAAGCCTCAAACCTGATAGTTAAAATACCTCAAAACTACTGAATAGGGTCTACAGTAACAACACGTTGACTCTCAGGGTTATCTGTATAAAATTTTCTTGGGAAGGCATTCGTCACATACTGGATACAAAGAGAAAGAAACTTAACACCCAAGACTGACAGCGGTCCTATTTTATTGCAAGAACACAGGTTCTAGGCAAAATTTCTAAACAGATTATTATTAAAGACGAAGTTTTAGTTTCAATTTATTCAATATTATAAATTTTTGCAGAATTATACCATAAACACGCTATCTCTAATAGGTCCGAAAATGAATTCTTCAAATTCATCAGCTACTTAAAATATATAACCAAATTTCAGATTAGGTAAAAAAAAATGTGCTCAAACAGATCACATGCTCCAGTATTCACAGCTCACAAATGGAATGTTTATGCTACGAGTGGCTGAATCAAATGAGACTTAAGCAAGATGGCTATCAGCAAAGCTAGACTCCCCGAGTTATCTCTCTTTGCACGTATTTTTGTATGAAAATAAAAAGCAAATCTAGGGATTAACTTGACAAAATCTCAAATACAAAGTATGAACAAAATAGGGAGTTACATATTTATTAGAAATACATTCCTAAAATATGTTACTGGTAAGATTGACATATTCGTTCAGTGTTATGAAACTAATAAGCCACGGTAAGTGCTCGGGGCTGACAGCCTTGTGCTAGATTGGTGCATGTTTTAAACGAAAAATAACACAATATGAGATTGACCTTTGGAACAAGATACGTACACATAAGTCATAGCGTATACGAGCATGTACCAATATAATTTTAAAAACTTCAAGTGATTACACTTAGCCGCATGCGGGGTAAAATTAAATCAGCATTTCATCTCCAATGACAGACAGACTAGACACGGAAAACATGCTCAACGGTGTATCCTTGATTCTAGTCCAGACCAACGAAAATAATATTTTAATTTTTATTTTCTATACAGTGCCAACTTGATCTCCAGCCGAATAAGATGCAAAGGATGCAGTTACACTATGTTTTATTTATTCTCTACCTAAAACCAAACGGAATTTCCAATAACTTCCCATGTGTTGCACATGCTTCCCTGCAAACTATAACATTAACATCTTTCACTTCAAAATAAATAAATACTTGTAAACCCGTCCTCTTAGGTAATCCAATTTTGTACATTCTATTCATCGTTTCAAATCCTCCCATAGTATTGTTCATCATACAACTGACAATCTCATAAACCTTTATCCTCGAGTTGCTTTTGTTTTTGGTAAGTGGTAGCTTATCATTATAAAAAATGGCTGTTGCCTAAATACGGTTAGTTCAAGTTGAACGATTTTGAAGACGACGAACACTTTTTGTATTTGCAAACTTTTCATGTACCCTCCAAATCAACAACGGTGAGTCTAACTAGCAACAAACGCCCCCCACCACCACCACCACCACGTTTCCTGTTTCACTCTTTGTTTGAGATGGGAACGCGCAGTGCGAGGAGGGGGGGGGGGGTGGATCTTTTTGAATAAATCAACTCTTTGATAAAGTATGAACTGAGCGTTGCTTTAAAGTGTTGCTGGGGGCTGTTATCAAATGGATTATCTTTTTGATATTTTTCACGGATATATTGGGTTTGTTAAAGGTGAAGTATTTGATCTAGAATGAAATGTCCACCTTCTGTACCTCCATTTTTTTCTTTATGTTTTTCTCCCTTTCCCCTCTCATCTGTTCACCCCTCCTCTTTCCCTCTCTTTATCTTTCTCCTTATCTCCCTCTCCCCCTCTCTCTCCTTCTCTCCCTACCTTTTATCTCTTCCCCTAGAACTCTTTCTTTTCTCCTCTTACTTCCTTCCACCCTCTCTCTTCCTTCCTTCACTTCTGTCTCCCTTTCTCTTTCCATTTTTCTCACTTACTCTTTCCCGCTTCCTCTCTTCCCCTCTCTCCCTCTCTCCTCCTTCTTCCCCTCTCCCTCTCTCTTCCCCTCTCTCTATCCTTGTTCCCCTCTCTCTATCCTTGTTCCCCTCTCTCTATCCTTGTTCCCCTCTCTCTATCCTTCTTTACCTCTCTCTCTCCCTCTTCCCCTCTCTGTCTCCCTCATCTCTCTCTCTCTCTCTGCTCCTTGCTCTTTCTCTGCCTCTTCATCTCTCTGCTTGCTTTTACCCCATCTCTCCATCTTCTCATATATTCTCCTTTCTTCCCCTCTCGTTTTCTATCTCTTTACTTCCTCCCCTCTCTCCTACTTCTTTTTTTTCATCCCTCTGTATCCTCTCAAGGTCCCCTTCCACCATTACTATTACCTTTCAGTCTATTTTAAAAGCCAATACAATTTCACATGAAATAAATAAATATTAAAAAAGAACAGATCGAAAATAGAATAATTCAAGTGTTGATTCATAGTAAAAAATTAAAAAATAACAATATTAAATAAAATGGATGATTTTTGTATTTGCATAATTCATTTTCATAAAACCTATTTTATATATACACAAAACAATAGCATATCTAAACCTATGAACGAGCACTTGGATATTGAAATGGTTGCAAATATGAATAATTTTCCAGTTTCACTTTTTCTAAAAGATTCGTTAGAAGATGAAAGGAAACCCCAAACTTAAATTATTGTCGGGAAAATCACAGCTGTACCCTTTGTGTTCATGAGGGGGATTCACGTGTGACGCTTTTATAAGGGGCTTTCAATGACCCTTTTTTTCTAAGCCGCTACCTAGAAAATATGTCATGAAATATTTTTTATCCCTAAAAAAAACACACACACAAATATACACTCTCATGCAAAATATCCGCGCCTTTAGAATAAATATTCACACCACACACCTCCGAATATACACCCCACACACATGTCAACATACGTATACACACACATATATATATATATATATCTTTATACATATATATATATCTTTATACATATATATATATCTTTATACATATATATATATATATCTTTATATATATATATATATATATATATCTTTACACATATATATATATATATCTTTATATATATATCTTTATACATATATATATATATATTTATATATATATATCTTTATACATATATATATCTATCTTTATATATATATATCTTTATATATATCTTTATATATATATATATCTTTATATATATATATATATCTTTATATATATATCTTTATATATATATATATCTTTATATATATATATATCTTTATATATATATATATATTTATATATATATATATCTTTATACATATATATATTTATATATATATATATATCTTTATACATATATATCTTTATATATATATATATATATATATATATATCTTTATACATATATATCTTTATATATATATATATATATATATATATATATATATATATCTTTATACATATATGGCTTTATATATATATATATATATATATATCTTTATACATATATATATGTCTTTATATATATATATCTATATATATATCTTTATACATATATATGTCTTTATACATATATATATATATATATATTTATACATATATATTCATACATATATATATATTTATATATATATATATATATTTATATATATATATATTTATACATATATATATATATTTATACATACATATATATATATTTATACATATATATATATATTTATACATATATATATATTTATATATCTATTTATATATATCTATATTAATATATATATATTTATATATATATATATATATATATATATATATATATATATATATATATATATATATATAAAGTCAGGTTCATATTCCAATAACCATGTTTTTATTTTATTATTTTAATTTTTATTTTTTCACATTTTTGAAATCCTAACATTTTTGCGAGATATATATATATTTTTTTATTCGGGTATTAGTGGGTTATTCTTTGTTTTTTGTTTGGTTTCACCCAAAAATGAACCACTGTATAGTTTAAGTTTTTCAAGACACTTTAATCCAATAACTTTTTCTGATGATTTTCTAATGTGTCAGAGACGATATGGACATACAAATGTTGTTTGGCACAAGACAAATTAAACGGACCGTAAAAAATATATTTCTCAAAAATGTTATGGTTTTTAGAAATGTGAAAAAATAAAAGTAAAAATAATAAAATAAAAACATGGTTATTGGAATATAATATGAACCTGACTTTTATTTGCTCTGTTGTCACTAATTGACAATCATCGAGTTGAATGTTTTAAGGAGACTGCAAAGTAAAAGGGCCTGGATAGTATATGCTAATACATATATTGTCATTAATAATTATATTTATATATAAATATATATATGTATATATATTTATGTATATATATATATATAAATTGGATAGAGCTTTATAACAATAATAAATAAATGTGGCTTCTTTGATAGTTTCATGACTTATCCAATCTTATATATATATATATATATATATATATATATATATATATATATATATATATATATATATATATATAATTTTTATCCAAATTCAAACTCTTTGTATCCACATGTCGAACACTGTTCAGGAAATTATATATTATTGAGCGAGTCGTCTGTGTCTATAAAAGCCTAAAAAATGTGATCTTTCGTCTGGAAAGAAAACGAATAATGCGATAAAGAGCAGAGCAGGTGATTTACTTGTCCCAAACGGTTTTATTCTAAGGGAGATAAGTCATGATGGCATTAAGATTTTGTTCGAAGTCGCAGATGTTGGATAAAGGAGGTGGGAGGAGGTCGGACTGTGGAAGAAAAGGAATTCATCTCGAGACAAGTGTGAATTATTAATGCAAAGATAATGGGAAAACTGTATGAATGAACTTCAAAAATATCACCCCACCCTCAATCCCGAAAAACGTCTGCAGCTCCACCACCAAAAGGTCGATAAGCAGTTAATCAGATAATTCTCTGAGCTTACCATGTTGGCAAAAAGTTTTTGAAACTCTCATTTAATTATTTAAAAATGAATGCAGTCATTTAGTGTAAATTATTTTTTGCCAAAGTTGAACATCCATAGTTTTTCTCAGTTCAATCATTGAGTTAGTTAGAATATTGCGTAGTGATAAGATATTAGGATATTATGTAGCAACCTTCTATCAATATCCACAATGACGATGTGTGTGCATACGTACGTGTGTGTTTGTTGTCGATGGAAAGGCAATATCAAATCAAAAGAATATGACAATCATTCCATACAAAATAATTAATTTTTAGTGTCAACTTGTTAAGACAACGAAATATAAAGAGTTAGTAGAATACGGAAATACAGGGAGTCTTAGCACCTTTCAAGTGAAGAGAAGTTATTTTGTCTGTAACGATGATTTGAGTAGACATGTTTATTTCGGCTGGTGCCCTGTGCGTAAATGTGTGTAAAATCGAATATATTAGTGTGCCTCTTTTTTCAGTGAGAGAGTGTATGTATCAATTGTGTACATTAGTTCGATTTGACAGGATTGTGTTGCATGCACATGTGTTGTCTCTGAAAGAAAATGAGAGAAAGGAAGAAAAACGCTGTGTTTGGGGTTTTTAGTACGTGCACATTTTAGGAAGTGAATATCCTCACATCTGTGATTGGTTGATAATAACTGCTGATTCAAGAGTTTGTCCCTTCGAGACTCAATGCATAAAAATCTCATAATTTTAATATTATGAGTTCAAACTCTATACAGGGCAGTGACTTTTCATATTCTCTTCAATCGTAACACAGAATAAATTTCACTATACAACACGCAAGAAGAAAATAACAATAGAGTATTGATTTACTCCTCTCCATGAGTTAGGCACAAGGCCAGTTTTTATCTTACTCCCACAAGTAAGATGTGACCCAAGGTCGGGAAAGTGGGGTTTAAAAATTGCCTGGGCAGCCCCGTCGGCATTAAGCAATAAACTTACTCCTCCCCAAAGAGGGGAGGCGAAGCCTGGGAGGGTGGACCTCCTAAAACTGCACAGGACAGACCCATAGACCGGCGTAAATAAAGCCCCAAAGGCCAAGACAATACCAGTCTATGGGGTGCAGCATCCATCGGAACAGATACTACACTTTGATCTCAGCCAAAAGGCCAAGCCAATTTCTGCGAGAAAGGGGCTGTATTATGAGAAGAGATCATCCTCCACTAAATTTCGAAGTCGATTTTTTGTCTGTGTGCTTTTCTGTTAATACGTACAATGCATATTTGCCTGACTCTTAGTATATATATATATATATATATATATATATATATATATATATATATATTGTGTGTAACTCGTTCTACTGCTGCATCTGTTCAAGTACTTTTGCTGTTGACAACAAAGCCTGTCAAACACAGGTGAATGTCCTCGTGATAAACAATGTTTTTACTTTCAACGGATAATGATGTTCAAATGTAAGTATATCCAAACAAACTCTGAGGCCTTACAAAATGCTGCCACTGACATAGTGTAGGATGAATCAAACAAGCCATATTGCCACTGAGACGTAATTTGCTACTGTGATAAAAGGTCAGATTTATAGGTGGTATTCAAGGTGGAGGGTCCAGCAAGATGTTTAATATTATTTTTAGATAGTGGGTTTGAGAATTGGGTGTTTGTTGGATGTCAGAAAACAAAGTTCACACAAGTAGACTATTAGTCTAGTCTTTATGGGGATGTGGCCTGATAAAAGCCCACTGGCGATAAGTGCAGGGTCTTAGCGCTACCTAAGAGTTAGGGCTCTTGCACTACCAGTCGGAAACAGCAGCCAGACAAGATGTTAAACGTGTATCACTAGCCTGTCAGAACAAGAACGGTCCAGACTAGAGAAATTAAGTGAAAAGAAAGTGTCCCTAATTTTCCCACGATAGAGAGAAATAGAGATGGTAGGACGGCGTTAATTATCCTCGTCAGAAAACAAGGCCAAGCACTTGGTGTCTTTCGAGTATTCCAGCAATGGTGCCTCTGCGCCTGGCTAATAAAGAAAGAGCGCAATGTGTATATGCTTATATATTTGTATGCACAAAATTAACTAATGAACCGATACTTATAAATTTTGGAACACAGCTGCTAATCGTAAAGGTGGGTAATGCGGGTTATATCTAGTTTTATGCAAAGATGATAAAAAGCGACGGATGTCATTCCTAGAAATTCAGTTACTTCTGATTTTCATGATACTTTTTCAGTTTCTTTAGAATGTATTAAAAGGTGCTTAAGGGGCATAATATAGGCAAAACCTCCCATATGAAAATTCAAATATTTCAGATTGTCATTACATTTTATCCATAGTCATTAAACGCTTAACAATCGCTGTAAACATTTTGAAGAATCAAAATCATGTAATATATATATATATAATATACATACATAATATATATATAATATATCTATTAATAATGGAGTTTATGTATCTGTCTATCTGTCTGTCTGAAACCGAAACTCCATCAGAGTAGTATGACTATTTACTAAGTCCGCCAGCTTCATTATACACTACTACAAAAACCGCCGTAAACACTATGCGCATTTCTCAATTTACATAATCAATTGCTTTTGAACTTCTAATAAATTAGCATTCGCAAATATACACTCATGATTGTTTTCCTCGGATTTCCACATGTATTTACGCTATTTTGCTCGCTAATAATCTTACTTATAAATTATAATTATTTATTTTATTATATATATATATATATATATATATGAAATGAATTACGTAGTTATTTTATCTACGTCCAACTGATTGAACAGCGTGCGTTAATCCATTGAAACGATTACTTCCCTCTGAACGGGCGCGTTATTTCAAATGTAAACAAAACGCTGGCATTTACCGTGTTACTTTAACTCTGATTTATTTTATTAAAACGTTCTGAGTTTGTTTATTTTCTTAATCTCATCAGACATTATGTTTTAAAACACAAATTTATTGAATCAAATTGTTTAATTAAAATAATAATTGATTTAAAAATTACTATTTAAAAAAACACACACACACATTATAATGAATTTAGTTTAGGTAAACTTTTTTTTTCGATAGCATTAACAAAACTATTCGCGTTTACTGCATTTGATTTTTCAATAGTTTTATTTTAGATACACCTTTTTTTTCCGATTTGAAAAACATTTAATATTATCATCTTTTCACAACCATAACTGTGTTTAAGATTTAGTGTTTACCTTTTACGCTGTTAAGCTTTTATTTACAAACTGTTTTCATTATTCCGTGTTCTATTTATTAAAATAAAGATATGATTTTTTCTTTTCTGTCAACAAAAAAAACTAACACATTGTACTGGAAAACTATAAAACTGATTTTAGAATCAAATTGTTTAATTAAAAATAGGTCATTTAACACACACACACACAGACATTCTAATGAATTTAATTTAGGTAAACTTTCTTTCCGAGAGCATTTACTTAACTAATTGTTTCACTGTATTTGATTTTTCGGTGCTTTTTCACTCTAGGACCCGACTAACTTTGACTCCGTCGTTGGCGTTAGGGTCAACGTGGGGGTTATGGTTAGGGTTTAGAGTTAGGTCAATGGTCAAAGTCAGCGCGAGTCCTACAGTAAAAGAGTAGCGAATTTTTTAATTGTTTTATTATAGGTACACCTTTTTTCCAATTTGAAAAATACTGTTCGATGTATTTAGTTTTTTAAATTGTTGCTTTTAACAATTTTATTGAATCTAATTGTTTAATTAAAATAATAATTTATTTAAAAGTTACTATTTAAAAAACACACACACATTCTAATGAATTTAATTTACGTAAACTTCTTCTCGGGAGCATTTAAATAACTAATCGTGTTCGCTGTATTTGATTTTTTTACTGTTTTTCTTTTTTTTTCCTTTTTAATTAAAAATATTTATATGTATGGAGGAGGATAAAAAAATTGTGGGGGGGAGCAAAAAAAATTTCCTTTTTTTCTCTTTTCTTAACTCAAAATATTTCTATGTATGTGGGAGAGTAAAATAAAAAATTTGAGGGGGGGTGCCAAATTTTTAAAAATTCTTTTTTAAACTAAAAATATTTCTATCTATGGGGCAGGGTAAAACAAAAATCGGGGTGGAGTCGAATTTTTTTTTCCTTTATTTTCAACTACAAATATTCTTGGTCATAAACAAAGAAAATCAATGTCTAACCACCATAGAAATATGACTGGGGCTCCATCGGTTTATGCATGAGCGTTCATTTCTGACGCGGCAGCCTTGTAAAAATATGGAGGGAGCATATTTTTGCTAGTATATATAATATACATAATATATATATATATATATATATATATATATATATATATATATATATATATATATAATATACATACATAATATATATATATATATATATATATATATATGTCTGTGTGTGTGGTGTGTATATGCGTGTCTGTCTCTATTCAAGTTTGCTTATTTGCTTGGCCTTTCTGAGTGCTTACAACCACACAAATATTTACAATATACAAAATGGACAGATAATTTAAAATGATTTTTATATCTTTAAATGTATTTTCTATTTTCTTTTCTTCCAAGAACCACAATTTCGTAAAATTGCTTGAATGACTGTGCTTTCAAATAATTTTGAAATGTTTTTTTCTTTCTTGCCAACTCATTCAAATAACAATTCTCTTAAAATTTTCTTTGCAGCGTTTATTTTGTTATTGAACTAAAATATAATTTTACTCTCCATTCCATTCCGCATCAGTTTGAGTGGATCAACCAGTCGTTTTCTTCTCGTCGTTATGGCAACAGGTTCTTGCCTGACTCTCTATTCATTCTTCTCTTTCGAAATGCTATGAACGCACTTCTGCCATTATCAACCAGTGGAGCGTTACCACAGTCGACCAAGGGAAGAATCTATCAAGCATATGTACACGGTGTAATGATATATGTAAGTGAAACAAGGCCAGTGAGGGCTGAGGACATGCGTTACATAGAGAGAAATGATATGAGAATGGTCTGATGGATGTGTAATCTGAGTCTCAAAGCTAGGTTTTGATCTGATGACGTCAGAGAAAGATGTGGGGAATTCTTTCAACCCTAACAAATCGTCGGTCATTGCTTAGTCGATAGACGTGTTCTAAAAACCTGTGTTATTTGACACGTCGTATATAGGCAGCTCAACCAGTTGTGACGTCACTCTGTAGTAGTGGCCGCAGCGTTGTTCTCTGTATCCGTCTCCTGGTGTTCTTCGCTTGGTTCTGTTATAGTGATTAGAATCTTGTAACAAATTAAAATACATTCTTTGCTCTATGGTGTGAATTAATTTTGCTGTTTTGTATAGTGTAGAATTATATATGTAGAAGTTAAATAATTACGATTCATTTTTTGTGCTGGCTTGTTCTCACTCGCGGAGTGATTGATACGTTGTCCTTGTCAGAACACTGTTGTTTGTGAGAATTACTTCCGCCAAACGTTTTTCCACTCTTTTTCCAACAGTCAGTAAAAAAAGTGACGTCAATGTCACAAAACGCCATATTTTCTTTCTCGTCCTTAGCCACGGCACGGCTAGGCGAGATGTAAATTCAAATATCTACTGACTTGACATATTTTTCTATTTTTGCCTACATAAATTTTCCCCGATCACGTCAGTTCTGGTGATAAAACTGTATGAATAAAATTGATTTAAATTGTATGTTTGTCCTTATAACAAAACTATGTAACCCGTATTTTCTCCATGCTCTGTAAGGCCAGACGGGTGGATATATGTGCAGCAAACCTTCTCTTCTTCATTCCTTTTTAAAATGGGGGCATTTCTTCAAATACGTATTACGTAACATTTTCCATGAATGATTTCGACATGTAAGATTGCGTGAACAATTCCTTCGATCCCAATCCATCGTCAGAACTCTTCTAATGACTAGGTTGTTAATTGACACATTTGGTCCTCGTAGTTGTCATAATGACGACTGTGGCAGTAGTAGTAGTAGTCGTAGCCGTCGCAGTGATGTTGATCATTTTCTTTTTCTCTTTGTTGCAGACGACTTCTTATTTTACTTTATAGTTGTCGTTCTGCTTCTCTTTCAGTCTCTTCTTTTCTTTGTAGCTGTAATAATGGAAGCGATAAAAAAACAACAACTGTATCATTTGCTCTGGGCTGCATATTAGTTGATTGTGGGTTTATATTGTATCGTATTAATATCCTTCATACCACTCTGTAGGAGTGGAAGAGCTCGAAAATACGGCCTTTCAATTCGACGTTGACACCAAAGTGAAAGTTTTTCACTGGCTTCTTTTAGTGACAATAAGCCTTCTCAAGGTTCCAGTGGAGGTCTGGTTGGTGTTCTTCCTTTCTCGGCCTTTTAAATTCTCATTGACCTTTCACGACAATTATCATTACTACTATCATTATTGATATATTTTGTAAATTGTCTGTGATTGAGAAATTCTATTCAATTTACAGACGGGGCCCTGATAGGTACTACAACTCCCCCGCATCAGAGTGGACCTGTGAGTAATGGTAACTATGGATCCACTACAGCCTCTACAAAAAAACTAAATTGAGGCCTCATTTTGTTATGAGGACGTGAGTAAATAAATGAAAGGGAAGGGAGGAGAATCGGAAGAAGAGAGGGTGGATGGCTTTAAGCTATTCCAAAATGTCGGATGTTTTAGCAAAAGTAAAAAATGTGACCCACTTTCAATTGAAGAAACGAACAGCTCGTTTTTGGATGAGTAACACATTATAATATATATATATATATATATATATATATATATATATATATATATAATAGATACAAGGTAAATGAATTTATTACATATTCATTTAACATACGTTCCAAGAATTCAACATAAACAACAGTTGTGTGTACGATCGTTTCTGAGACGATATGGATTTTATTTGATATTAAGTTTCTTCATTAGCACAGGGAATAGACAGCAAGTTCGAAGTTAAAACATAGCATCACGGTTAGAGTGCAGACATTTTTCAGTTATACATCAATTCGAGAGATTGAAAGAGGGTTAAAATATGATAATTACAATCCAGTGAAAATAAGTTACAAAGCAATTATATCGAGCATACAACGGGACACAAAATGAGAAATAAAGACTGTTTACATTATAAGCATAGAAAAAGTATACACTAGGGAAAGAAATTGTTTTACAATTACAGAAAAAATTTTAAAAATGAGAATCTATGTATAAAATTAATAAATAAATTCACCATTAATTAAATTAGAGAGATATTCATTTAATAGAACCATTTCAAAAAACATTATTCTAAAACATATCTTAATAAAAAAAGAGTTGAAAAAAAAAAGTAATATAATTTGCAGTTTAACACTATTGGGGAAATAGTCAACAGCACATGGTGACTAATGTCTCACCTATGATATTAGAATTAGTGTATCTGCGGGATACCAGCACTGAATGTATGAATGGAGAGAATAACGATGAAAGACTTATAAACAATAGTAACATTTTATATACCAACTATAAGGACGTTAATGAAACAAGGATATATGAATATTATAATACAAGTTAAATACACACGGTTACAGGATGCTAAAACTGCTCGATATACAAAGAGTAGTGCAAAGCACAACTTTGCTTGGTTACACACAGCATTGTGTTTATTGCAGCTCGGAACTTAGTTTTCGGGTAATGATCACGTGGCCTCTCCGCAGACCAGTCACATGATAAACACACTCTATCGTTTGAACCAATTATGAAGCGAGACAATTGTACTTCTACAACCTATTGAATTTAGTAGCAAGTATTGACCAGTAAAATAAACTGAGACACAAGCACAAAAAACTGGTTCATAAGAAGTATTGGACGTTCCGTTATGTTTAGATGGATAATTCTGAGTTCTGATTGGCTGCTAGTCCATGACTGGATAATCTACTATAAGTGCGAATGTATATTCTTCACAATCCTTTAAACAGAATGACTCCTAGAATTCAAAGGCAAAAAAAATATTGACTGCTTAATTAAAACGTTATCCTTAATTGAAATAAAAATAAAAAGTATATAATGCACCGCCTTTTACGTATACTAAACATGTTTTAAATCAAATCTTCTATAAAGGCTTTTGCATACGGACACGCATGCACACATTAATCGGGCGGCCATGTTGAAAAAGGCTAAGGATATTAAGAGTTTGAAATAGCAACAAGAAGATAAAACGTAAAGAAATACATAATAAATAATACAAAAAGAAACAAAATTACTTAATAAAATAAAATAAAAATCAGACAATAACTGTTTGCAGAAGAAAGAATCCTATTAGTCCGATGCATTTGCTTCTGGCATTACTATTATCCAGGGCCTTTTTTTTCTAACCTTCTTTTGGAGAGTTCTGCAAGAACGGTAATTTATTGATGCTAGAAAGTTTTCGTTTTGGCAGACATGTTTGTTTTCTCTTTCTTCTCTCTCTCTCTCTCTCGCTCTCTCGCTATCTCTCTTTCTCGCACAAGAAAATAGAAAACCTGAAGAAGCAGGAAGAAAAAACACACTCAGTTGCCCTTTTTTTTTTGATAGTTTCAAGAAGCAATTCCGTACACCTTAGTGATGCGTTTTTATTCGAAAGGAAGGCATCTACGCCACAAAAAAATCTATGGTGCGGTGCTTTTTCGCAATAACTATACCATGAAAAAAAACGGCTTATTATTTTTATAAATGGGCCAATTTCTTCATGTGGGTTTTCTAATCATCATCAATACTTACTATTAATTATATAAGACTACGTGCGTCACCATGCTAAACTATTAAGCATAAATATTGGTTTCCTCACGAATCTTATTTTAACTGTGTACTCCTAAGCATTAAATATAGATTAGATATCAAATTGCGTGGGAAATTCCCCGGTTCCCACAGATTGACCATTGTTAGTCGCTTTCAAGAAAAGCAGCTGTTCGTGTATCGTTGACACGTCGTAAGTTCTTACTCAGTGGATAGTAACGTCTCTTTTTTTTGTATTTCTTTATGTTGCAGTCGTTTCCTTCTTCTTAATAACAGCGGTCGTAAAAGTTTTTAAAAATGATAGCACAAAATCATTTTGGGTTTAATAACACTTTAAGGGATTTTGTTTTTCTTCTAAAGTAGACATAGATAATATCGGCAATCCAATAGTGTAGGGTACAGATGTTCCCAAACACATAACTGTTCCTTCTCCTGTGTTGTCCAGAAAAAAAGAGAAAGATTTATCAGCTTATCCGCTACATGTCACCGCAGACTTTCTATCTATGATGAAATATTGGTGCAGAAACGTATCTGTAACTTGATTGGCTTCACCATTTCTTCCTCTCTGCACAGACGTGATGCTGCTAGTCTCAGTCTTTTCTATAAATACTACCATGGCATGTGTTCTTCAGAATTATCTTATTAATCCCCTGCTTCCTTTGTTCGAGCTCGTTTGACATGTTGATCTAGTAGTATCCATCAATTCGCTTTTTTGATACCTCATTGAAATACTTCATATTCCAGTAGCTTCTTTTCAAAAACTGTAGGCTTGTGGAACTCTCTTCCTGCTGACAGTTTTCCATCTAGCTATATCATGTGTCTTTTCAAATAGGAATATTCTGTCTTTGCGATAAGAATCTTTCTTTTATGTTAGCCCCTTGTATCAAATGGCGTCATACCTTGTTTGGAGTGACTTCCACGAAAGAAAATATCCTGACACGAAGCCCTAATTCTGAACTTTTAACTTCTAATAGAACAGACCTAAAACAGGAGAACGTGTTGGGTACCGAAAATACAAAAATAAACTGACACCTTTTTATTGCATCCTTAAAGTCTATCCTCATTGATCTGTGTCTTAGCTAAATCTAAACCAAAGAGGCACGAAGATAGCGTCCGTTCTGTTAAGTGGCTAGATAGAAATGAGACCAATTCTCATTTGCATCATTTCTATGTGTTTTTTTAATAGAAATGCCTTGATTCCATTTCTTTATCTTTTCTTGAGAGTTTTTTGCTCATGCACCATGTGACTTTAGGATCGTATCCTGCATTCTTTTTTTTGCATCTACGCCAGTATGGCACAAGATTGTCGACTCTGAGCATATAGATTACGTAAGACATATTTACAAAACACTGACCACGGCAAACTTTTCAATTAGCTTGTATGAGAATATTATTCAAAAAATAAAGTGTCAAGTTTTTTTGCTACTGACAAGAAACGGCCAGATAAGGTAAGTGTCAGAAGATAATATTTGTAAACCCTTACTGATGTTGGTTTTTGTTTGTTTGTTTGTTGTTTAAGCACTGACGAAGTCGTGCCTAAGGATTGTTTGGTCTACATGAAAGCCTCCTCGTTGGTCGCAGCTATTTGTTAACTTGCAGATTTAAGGATTTTTATAGATTTTCAAATGAAATTAAAGTAGAATTAATAGTGATAGTGGTTCTGATACGTCTAGTATATTTGTATATATAATATATATATATATATATATATATATATATATACATACAATATATATATATATATATATACATACAATATATATATATATATATATATATATATATATATATACATACAATATATATATATATATATATATATATACATACAATATATAATATATATATATACATACAATATATAATATATATATATATATACATACAATATATAATATATATATATATATACATACAATATATAATATATATATATATATACATACAATATATATATATACATACAATATATAATATATATATATATATACATACAATATATATATATACATACAATATATAATATATATATATATATATATATATACATACAATATATAATATATATATATATATGATATATAATATATATTATATGTCTATTAATAATGGAGTTTATGTATTTGTCTGTCTGAAGCCGAAACTCCATCAGAGTAATATTACTATTTACTTAGACTGCCAGCTTCTATATATACTGCTACAAATACTATGCGCATTTCTCAATTTACATAATTAATTGCTTTTAAACTTCTAATAAATTAGTATTCGCAAATATACACTCATGATTGTTTTCTTCAGATTTCCACATGTATTTGCGCTATTTTGCTCGCTAATAACCTTACTTATAAGTAATAATTATTTATTTTGTTATATATATATATATATATATATGAAATGAGTTACGCAGTTAATCTACCTACTGCGAAACTGATTGAACAGCCAGCGTTACTCCATTGAATCTGTTACCTCCCTCTGATTATTCAGTATAGACGTAAGACGGGCGCGTTATTTCAAATGTAAACAAAACGCTGGCATTTACCGTGTTACTTTTACTCTGATTTTTTTTATTAAAACGTTCTGAGTTTGTGTATTTTCTTAATCGTATTAGCCATTATGTTTTAAAACACAAATTTATTGAATCAAATTGTTTAATTTAAATAATAATTGATTTAAAAATTACTATTTTAAAAAACACACACACACTATGGTGAATTTAGTTTAGGTAAACTTTTCTTTTCGAAAGCATTTAAAAACTATTCGTGTTTACTGTATTTGATTTTTTAATACTTCTATTTCAGGTACACCTTCTTTTCCGATTTGAAAAACTTCCAATATTATCATCTTTTCACGACCTTAACTGTGTCTATGATTTCGATATTACCTTATACGTTGTAAAGCTTTTATTTAAAAACTTATTTATTATTCCGTGTTTTATTTATTAAAATAAAAGATGTGATTATTTTTCTTTTCTGTCAACAAAAAATAACATATTGTACTGGAAAACTATATAACTGATTTTAGAATCAAATTGTTTAATTAAAAAAAGGTCATTTAACAAACACACACACACACACACATTCTAATTTAATTTAGGTAAACTTTATTTCCGAGAGCATTTAAATAACCAATCGTCTTCACTGTATTTCATTTTGGGTGCTTTTTTACTGTAGGACCGTGCTAACTTTGACCCCGTCGTTAGGGTTAGGGTCAGGGTCAGGGTCAAAGTGGGGGTTAGGGTTAGGGTTTACAGTTAGGGTTAGGTCCATGGCCGAAGTTAGCGCGGGTCCTACAGTAAAAGAGTACCGATACTTAATGTTTTATTTTAGGTACACCTTTTCTTCCGATTTGAAAAATACTGTTCGCTGTATTTAGATTATTAAATTGTTCATTTTAACAAATTGATTGAATCAAATTGTTTTATTCAAATAATAATTGATTTAAAAATTACTATTTAAAAAAACACACACATTCTCATGAATTTAATTTAGGTAAACCTTTCCCCGAAACCATTTAAATAATTAATCGTGTTCACTGTATTAGATTTTTTTTCTGTTCTATTTTAGGTACACCTTTTCTCCGATTTGAAAAACTTCCAATATTGTCATTTTTTAACGACCTTAAGTGTGTTTAGGATTTCGGCTTGACCTTTTACGCCGTAAATCTTTCATTTACAAACTGTTTCTATTATCAATGTCTAACCACCCAATAAATATGACTGGGGCTCCATCGGTTTACGGGTGAGCCTTCATTTCTGACATGGCAGCCTTGCAAAAATATGCGACCATAGGGAGCATATATTTGTCAGTCTTTCTCGATTTTTTTGTCATCGACAGCTTTCTTCCTACAAAATCAATATTTGACTCTGGTTCGCCAGTTCTTTTGGCGCATCCTTATAGCATATTGTTAAGAGCAATAAAATGTAATTCGATTTAATTCCTTTCAGAAAATATTTTAACCAAGTCAAACTGATTTTCATACAGACGCCCTCTTAAATCAAGGGACATAACTCTATATTCATCAATACAGAGTTATTTTCCTTTATCTTGAATAAAAATATATTTCTGAAAAAAAAACGGCATAGTTTAAAAAACAAATAAAAGCACAACAAACTGTAACTAAAAAGGTACAGCGAGTTACCGAGAAAAGTGTTGATATGCCGTGAAACAGACAAACATCATGAAAGTAAAATTATCGTATGTAAACAGAAATATTGAAAAGGAATTAACTGAACGTGATTATTATACAGTAATATGTTTTCTACTTGGCAATGCCAGGTTATCTTGCTGGTCTCTATTTCATCCATAATATAACCAACCGTTATCTGCTTTCAGTAAAACTGTTCATCATATACTGCGCTAAACTGTGTCATTCGACAGTGTGCGATACTTGCACAATAACTTCTTCTCTCAAATAATAAAGTTTCATTGTGAACCGGTGGATAAAAATAAATCCCCATTTACAACACGAGAACGTAATATACGAAGAGATATCATTTCTATCCCGCCTAGGGGCATTCTGGCTGCGTCCCAATGTGCTCTATGCTGTTCATGTTCCAAGTATTGAAAAAACGAGAGGAGACACATTCAGACAGAGGCTGCAATAATAATAATAATAATAATAATAATAATAATAATAATAGTAATAGTAATAGTAATAGTAGTAGTTGTGTTCTTACAATGATTGCTATTTCTATTAATAATCAAAATGCGATAATAATGATAATTGCTATAATTACTTACTTCAGGAAATAATAGAATAAAAAGCAAATAAGAATTGGTATTAACATTTTTTTTTAATTTTCTTATCTTTCTTTTTTTGCTGGAGATGGGGCATCCTACCGGCTGCCAGACATTCACCGGCTATTTCAGACACTCCAGCCTAGAGATCATGTTAAGATTCTAACCGTCTCTTTAAGTGCAGTTGTTTGTATTTCTCTTGCACTCGGTTCACCGGGTATACTCGCCAAATAACTCTTGAAATTCTTCTCCATTAGTCCGGTTGCTCCTATAATTACTGGTATGATGGAGATTTTCCTAAGATTCAAGTTTCTGTTCATGTCGTACTTAAGACCTTGATATTTCGTAATCTTTTCCCTTTCTGCTCTGTTCAATCCTGCATCATTAGGGACACTTACTCTCACGAGGGTTGCTACTTTCTCCCTTTTGTCCCATATTACGATGTCAGGTTAAACAGCTCCGTTTTCTAGATATGTAGCTGTAGGGATTGCATAGTCATAGTGGATGGTGTATAAATTATTTCTAACTGTTCTTTTTGGTATATGTTCCCAGGACTTGCTGCTACACTGGATTTTCAACTTTTTACAAATAGTCTAGTGAAAATATTTACACACTCCATTGTGTCGCATTGTATAATAGCCACCCCCCAGGAGAACCTTACAACTGGAAGTCAGGTGGCTCACACATCTGAATAGATCACTGTATTCCTCTTACAGCTAAATTGCGTTGGCACACTGATTCCCGTCAGATGACTTAAGTTAAGCAATGTTGGACCTGGTCAGTGCTTAAATGAGTGACGATTGTGAAATATTAGGCATTGTAAACAAACACTCCACACACGTGTATAAAAAGGCACTATTGAATTTAGTAGTCAGTACTCAACTGACCAATTGAGCTCAAACTAAAGAAACTGATATAGAAGCAAGAAAGTTAGTTTATAAGCATGCTAGGACGTTCCGTTATGCTTTAATCGACAAAACCGTTCTCTTTGTTCTGATTGGTTGTTAGATCATGAGCGAATATTTTTTTATATAAATAAGTGGCGAAAGACTAACGTCCTCTTAGGCAGTGGTTCAGGCCATCCGTCCCACTTGACACTTTAATAATGGGTTAAGCATCGGATCTAAGACCCTTTCAAGCTTAGAAAATGAAAAGTGTATATTCCTCTGTATATTTGTATACACAGACACGACATGAGTAAATAGAAACCCTGATTATTATGAATAATAAAGATTGCTGTCAGAGGGTCCTGATCGACTTAGGCGAGATGATTATGGTTAGTTTCTCTGTGATGAATTGTATAATCACTCAGTTAACAGTGGAATCCTGAGGTTTGTAGCTATTTGACACTGATCTGGCCCACCTTCAGATTAGGATATTGTATGGCTCCTCTAAAACTGAAAAGTCTAATACTTCTTTGACAATGCTTACATGATATATATATATATATATATATATATATATATATATATATATATATATGATAATTTTATTTACACACATGTACAAAATCTGCGACACTGGCATGTCGATGTTATCGATCAACAGTTACTATAAACTGAGATCTCATCAGGCAGAGTTAGAATCCGATCTTAACCTCAGATCATATTTGGAGAATATATATATATATATATATATATATATATATATATATATATATATATATATATATGATAATCCAAGTAATGTTTGTATCCTCGGGGTAAAAATCCGGAGAATCTTTACTGTATTTAAATAATAGTGCTCAATAATAAATAGAGCTATGTTTATATAATAAAAGTTTTATTTATACAAACATATCATGGCTACACATCCGGAAGATGTTTCAGCGATAGCTTTGAAATGCTCGATTTCCTCACGCCCCCAAATAATTGTCCGTTCTTACGATCGAAACATGTCCCGGGTATGCAGCCATGATATTCTGTTTAGATAAATAACACTTTTATTATACATATATATATATATATATATATATATATATATATATATATATATATATATTGCATATATTCTTAATGATACAGCTTATCGATCTATTATCCTGTGTAATTACTCACCATATGTTCCCGATAAGTGTAATATCACACGTCTACTTTTGGAACCAATTCACACAATTTCGATACAGCGTTAACTGTGAAACGCGATAAAAATAAGTAACACATGTTGAATAGAGATGCGATTCTTCGTGAAGTTTTTCAAAACTGCTGACATAGCAATTGTTCTAGTTGTATTGTGTTGGATTCTAATTGAAGTGGAATTTCAGCTACATCATAAGCTATGGAAATGTTTAACACTTGCCAGACTGGTGGAGGTTGCTTGTTTTTTGGGGGGCTAGAAGTAAAATATAGTATTTCATTAACCTACTCTCCGTGTGGTTAGACAGAAGGTCAGATGTGGTTTTAAACAGCCAGCGCACTAGTATAAATGCACTCCAGCCTACAAAAATGTATGAGCAGCCTCGTTAGCATACCCCGGTATGGGCAACTCAGGCGATTAGCAATAAACTAATCCCTTCTCAAAGAGAAGGTAAAGCCTGGGAGGGTAGACTTTCTAGAACTGAACAGAACCATACCTAAATCCGACAGCAAGAAAGCCACTGCCGGACTGATTGTCAAATACGTATCCCCGACTGGTACGAATGTCAGCTATTCTGATTTCACATTTTATCTTTCCTGTCCTCGGTCAGTGAAGGAAAAGATCTTCTAGACGGGCAATTTTTATTTGTGTCCTAATCCAGAGTATCCCTTTTGAGGGGAATAGATTTTGCCCATTTTAAAATCCGCCCCTGTGTCTAACTCTGCCCTTGTTGGGAGGCAATTATATAAGAACTCACCAACAAAGAGATTGAGAGTGAATTTACCCAACTTAAGAGTGAGCGAAGACTAATATAAGAATATGTGGATGCATCAGAAAATATATTTCACACGTAAGCGTGACAAACTGATGAAAATTCTATTTCAAACTTAAGAATGAGCAACCAAAAAACATTCTATTTAAAGTTTCAACGTGACAGAGCGACCGACTGATGTTTCTATAGAGATACTTGGACGCATTGTAAATAAGATACATCCATCCAATTTGCGTGTTTAACAATGAAATTCATATTTCAAATTTAAACATAACAAACCTAGAAAATGCTATGTCAGACGTAAGTGTAAAAGACCAAGGACAATGCAAGTTTAAACTTAGAATTTTCACTGTTCTGTAATACTTATGTTAAACGTAAACGTTAAAAACCAAGGAATTTTTTTCTAAACTTAAGCGTAACAGACCAACGAAAATGCTATTTTAAACTGAAGCGTAACAGACCAATGAAAATGCTATTTCAAACTGAAGCGTAACAGACCAATGAAAATGCTATTTCAAACTGAAGTGTAACAGACCAACGAAAAATGATATTTCAAACTGAAGCGTAGCAGACCAACGAAAAATGATATTTCAAACTGAAGCGTAACAGACCAACGAAAAATGATATTTCAAACTGAAGCGTAACAGACCAACGAAAATGCTATTTTAAACTGAAGCGTAACACACCAACGAAAATGATATTTAAACCTGAAGCGTAACAGACCAATGTAAATGCTATTTCAAACTGAAGCGTAACAGACCACCAAAAAATGCTATTTGAAACTGAAGCGTAACAGACTAATTAAAATGCTATTTTAAACTGAAGCGTAACAGACCAACGAAAAGTGCTATTTCAAACTGAAGCGTAACAGACCGACGAAAATTATATTTCAAACTGAAGCGTAGCAGACTAACGAAAAATTCTATTTCAAACTGAAGCGTAACAGACCAACGAAAATGCTATTTCAAACTGAAGCGTAACAGACCAACGAAAAGTGCTATTTCAAACTGAAGCGTAGCAGACCAACGAAAATTATATTTCAAACTGAAGCGTAACAGACCAACGAAAATGCTATTTTAAACTGAAGTGTAACAGACCAACGAGAAGTGCTATTTCAAACTGAAGCGTAACAGACCAACGAAAAGTGCTATTTCAAACTGAAGCGTAACAGACCAACGAAAATGCTATTTTAAACTGAAGCGTAACAGACCAATGAAAAATGCTATTTCAAACTGAAGACTGACGGAATCGATTGACAGAAGCCCTACTTATAGAGACGTATCTGTTCTGTTTTCGGTCAAATAAAGATAGACCTTTCCCTACTTTGCTAACTTTGCTCTCGCGGGGAGTTTTAAGGAAAAGGTGACATCTCGAAAAGATCTTTTTTCCAAAAACTTTTGATGCAATCTTTTTCTGCTGTTCTGGTTTGTTCTTAATTGCTAAAAATTAATGGGGGAAGCGAAAATGGGAGGGTGTGCGTCATCAGCAGACTCTTTGCTAATCCAATTACTTTAAATATTGGCGTGTCAACAAGATTGTGTGGCCATATAGAGAGGGAGGGTCCTTTTAGAACGGAAGGAAACCTCTTATTTAATGCGTCCATGCATCTCTACATGAGCCTGCGCCCGTCTGTTAGTCTTCAGATTTTATCGCTAAACTAAACAAACATTTATTCATCATAATAGGAACATAAGGATGTTTGTTTTATAAGGATGAATAAAGCATATACGCAAGAGAAACAAGGATCTATATGATACCACGGAAAGAACATAGCATTGCATACATAAGACAAATACTCCATCATTTAAAAATCATACATACATAATAGAGCAGTGAGAAAACGAGGTTTTATTAAAAGCACTGATTATACATAATTAAGAAATTAATCACACTTTTGATTTAAAAGACCCAAAATCATTACAAAAACCAAAATATCTATCATTATACTAAATGTTAGTTGATCAATGTCAGGATGTTTTATATGCTTTAATAACACGAAATGTATTCTTACAATTTTTTGATACTGAAAACTTTTTTTAGAAGATATTTTGACTGCAGGTCAGTCTGCCCTTTGTTTTTTTCTTCACCTGCTTATTACTTCTTACAATCAGTTTTCATTATTATTATTATTATTATTATTTGTTTTTCTTCCCCTTCCCCTTCCTCTTCTGTTTCTTGTCCCTCCTCTGATTTCTCATCTTTCCTCTTCTGTTTCTCACCCTTCCTCTTCTGTTTCTCGTCCCTCCTCTGATTTCTCATCCTTCCTCTTCTGTTTCTCATCCTTCCTCTTCTGTTTCTCACCCTTCATCTTCTGTTTCTCACCCTTCATCTTCTGTTTCTCGCCAATCCTCTTCTGTTTCTTGCCCTTCCTCTTTTGTTTCTCGCCCTTCCTCTTTTGTTTCACGTCCGTTATCTTCTGTTTCTTATCCTTCCTTTTGTTTCTCGTCCTTCCTCTCTTGTTTCTGGTCCTTCCTCTTCTGTTTCTCATCCGCCCTTCCCCTTGTTTCTCGTCCTTCCTCTTGTTTTTCGCCCTTCCTCTTCTGTTTCTTGCCCTTCTTTCTCTACTGTTACATTTTTCCCCTTCTGTTTCTTCTTCTTTTTCTTCTTTTATTATTATTATTATTATTATTATTATTATTATTATTATTATTATTATTATTATTATTATTATTTATTCCTGATTCTCTTTTTTGCTTTCCCTATCTGTCCGACCACATCCCTATTTTATGTCAGTGTCAGATAAGTAGGCCATTGAAGATGACAAACAAACAACTGTAGTCAGAAAGAAGGATTCCCATCCAATAATAATCTAAATATTAGATCCCCTCTTTCCAGGGAACACATCTCCAACAATGACACACTAATCCCACGTTCTAAGGACGCACTACATTACATTTGATTGACACTTCTGCTTCCCCCCAAAGTGGCGAAGACTCATTTGGTCCAGTTAAGAGATAAGAAAATTATCCCGCAATCCCACCGACATGTATTAAGGATCACGAGACATCATACAGAAAAGAGGACATGCTTTTTCTCTTGTGTGTGTCCTTTACGTGATGTGCCGGCTTGAGAGAATTTGCCATTGTCAGGCTGTCTTGTATTTCTGGCAGAAATATAATGGCCATTAAAAAAACCTTTGTCAAACACATTTTCAGTTATTTTGTATTTTTTCTATAGCTTTGCCTAGAGCTTCTGATAAACCCATTTTAAGCTTTTTCTTCTTTTTTATCTAATAAAAGTATAAATTAATATTCATAACTTGCATTAGAATAATACAAACTGCCTCGCATCAAAAATGTTATATATGTACTAGACTACATGTGTCCCGTTGGGTCAGTACATGTTATATATATATATATATATATATATATATATATATATATATATATATAAATATATATGTACATTATTAAATATTTAAAAATTCTAAGTTACGGCTGCTGTTGCTGCTTTAAAACAAACATACTTTTAGTATCATACTAGACGACCCATCACCAAGGCGATCCATGATATAGGCCTGGTAAACATGCGACTGGGGTCCACGACTGATGGCGGACACGTGAAGAGTAAAATTACTACTAAATAATAATTACTGAGAAAAGTTTTAGCAAGAAATTTATCAGTAATGTTTAGCAATTAGCAACTATACATATTATTAGGAAGTAGCTTATAATAATTGATTTATGTCCATCAAATAAAATGTAAAAAGTATAAAAATATAAAAGAACTAAATTCACAAAAAAAACACTTTATTCGCCATAAATTAGACGCATTTTTGACATTTCAAAAATCAGGAAGAAATTTGTTTATATTGACTAATTGATTACAGAAAATATAATGACATGATACAATCGGAAAGCAAATTCAAAATTTTACAAAATCAAACACATTATGAACAAATTAATGTTTGGAGAAACAATGTTGTAATTTTACTCTTTACAAAATTTATTATGTTTGTTACATATACAATTTGTTTTTTTACAGAAGACGAACAAAATGCTTATTTTTTCATTATACGATGATACATATCATACACAGTCTTCATCTTCATAATAAAATACACTTACATTAACAAGAACAGAAAACCAATAAAATATATGTTAAAAGGAGGAAGGGGGATAACGTACGTCACAAGAAATTGTCACAATCAGCTGTTTATTAGCAAACTACACACTTACATAAATATACTAGCAAAATATGAAACAGGGGGCATATTATTCCTAGTATAAATTACGTACTGAATGTCATAAATCACAACTTGTCAAAGCAACTCAACCTTGCATTCCATATGCGATTGAATCTCACTTCACACATTCAATTCTCTAACATTATTTGCGGTAACCTACTTATTATCACGTTTGATATAGGTAAACAAGTTTTTAAATTTAATATCATAGTGATTTTCAAAATAGTTTAAGTGTAACGGAATTCCGTTCGGGCAATATTAACGTACATGCGCAGTAATGCTTATTTTTGCCTATATTGTTAATGTTAAAAGCGATTCTATAATTGTTTTCCAAAATTGAAAATAAGGGAACGACAGAATTAGAAATAAGGGCGCCTCCAGAACTCTACTAAAACCATTCCTTCCCCTCTTCAAGCAGGTTAGTGCCCTCTCCCCTATATCGATCGAAATGATCGGAGGTAGGTAGTGACTACTCCGGTTCCACTAGCGACATATTTCCATTTTTATTCCGCTCCCTCCTCCCTGCAAATCCCAAGACTAAATATACACTAAGAGGATTAAACTTGAAATGGTTCTTAAGACTTCTAAAAGTTTTATTACCGAAATAGTCACAAGCAAAATTCTTAAGTACCATTTTACTTCTTCGAAGCTGGCACTTTCAACATTTTTTTTATTTTCTTTATTCGCTTCCGATCAATAGATTTCTAAATTTACAGATTATTCTTCAAAACTTTTAAGATATACAAATATAGATTTATGTGTGTGTTTTTGTGCGCGCAAGCGCATATGTCATATTCATATTCATGTCATATCCATGTGTTTATATGCATTTTTATGTATATATGTATAAAATAATATATAAGTTTATATGAATATATTCCTATACAAGTGTATATATGTATACATATCTGTATATATTAGTGTGTATATATGTGTATATATGTATATATATATATATATGTATATATGTACACATATGTATATATATGTGTATATATATGCGTGTATATATATGTGTGTATATATACATGTGTATATATATGTGTGTATATATACATATGTATATACATGTGTATATATATGTGTGTATATATACATATGTGCATATATATGTGTGTATATATACATATGTGTATATATATGTGTGTATATATACATATGTGTATATATATGTGTGTGTATATATATATATGTATATTTATATATATATGTGTATATATATGTGTGTGTATATATATATGTATATTTATATATATATATATGTGTATATAGATATATGTATATATATGTATATTTATATATATGTGTATATAGATATATGTATATATATGTATATTTATATATATGTGTATATATATATGTGTATATATGTGTATGGATGTATATGTGTATATATGTGTATGTATATGTGTATATATGTGTATGTATCTGTATATATATATATATATATATATATATATATATATATACACACATATATATATATATATATATATATATGTATGGGTGTGTCTGTTCTGTCACCTAAAGATGATTCGACGAAGAATCGAAAGTGCTAGTGATACTTATGGAACATTAATTAATTTGTTTTTATTTTGACACAAAAAAGATCATTAAGAAAAATTCAAATAAAATAAAATGTCGAGCATAAAGTTTATGCAAAAAATACAAAGCAGACAACACTCACGAAAAATGGCTAAGTTTTCCTTAAGGTTTTATCGTCTGAACCTCTAAGAGGACACGTCATAATTATAAATTAAAAACGAAGAACATCGATGTTCTTACTTTATAATTTTTCAAAAAATGTTACTACTTTGTTGTATACGAGATCTAATACATACATATATATATATATATATATATATATATATATATATATATATATATATATATATATATAAATCTTCGGGTCTATATGTATATATATATATGTATGTATTAGTGCATATGTATGTATATTTTCATATATTTATGTATATATAAATGTATATATGTATTATGCGTATATATATATACTTTTATATGCATATATTTATGCTTTGAGTATGTGTATAAATAAGTTTAAGTATAAATACATATATATATCATGTATATGTGATTAATGTTTAATTTTTCTTAGAATTTTCTTTTCTTTTCTTAAACTATCTGAAAGAAAGTCGCTTAAAACGACTACTTAGCTTTGTCTTTGAGCAGCTTTGCTTACTTCTCTCGCAGACATTTGATTCCTACCCAAAGACAGGAATAGAAATCGTTCTTTTTAGCATTCCCCCCCCACTCATCCTCTCCCGACTTTCATGTAACCTTTTTTTTTACTTCTATTTACGGACATTGTCTTTGAGAATCCATTAGCGTCGTCGTTTGTCAGGATTAGAAGACCATTTGTTACCTAAACAGAAAAATATTCTTCTCTTCTGAACACAAAACGGTTTCACTTAAGCCTGACGAATTCGCTTGGATATCTTGGCAAAGCCAGATTCTTCGACAAGTAACCAGAAAATAGAAGAAAGAAATGAAGAGGAAAGAAAAGCCAAAAACTAACGAAACGAAGAATCGGAAAGAAAATCTAGATAAGAAAACTTTTATTTTCTTGAAACCTTCTTTTGTTGTGTGTTCTTCCTTTTATTATTGATTTCTTCTTGTAATCGGTTCGTTTTAACGCCATCTTTCTTCGTCTACATATATCAATACCTTTAACTTAACAATTTGACAAACGAATTAAAAGATGAACAAAAGGATTGTTGTATAAGTCGTTCTGAGGGCTCACATATATATATATATATATATATATATATATATATATATATATATATATATATATATATTATACATATGTAAGCATAATAAAGTAACATAGCAATACCCTTCACAATTGTTTCGAAGTTAATATATTTTGGGAATGCATTTCTTTTTACAAAGAGATTCTTTGTTAAATATGACGTCTAAAATTAATTAAAAGATGTTGGTATGGTACTTTATTTTCATAAACTAAGCTACATATATATATATATATATATATATATATATATATATATATATATATATATATATGGGAAGAGAAGGATGAAGGTAATCCGACGTGATGGGAAAATGAAAAAGGAAAACCAAAAAATGGATGTTTTTTATGTGTACATCAACGTTTCGTCTTTATTTATAAGACTTCATCAGGATGATGATATAGAGAAAAGATGTCATGCAAGTACAGATACATAGCTCGGATTCCTTTAATTAACATCGATCTTATTTGTATTATTTGGATCATTCAAACTACTGTTCTCATCTTGGATGTTATTTTCACAACGTTTCGATCGATGTAACCTCCGACCTTCTTCAAGTTCGTCTTGTCGAACTCGGGAATCTTTATGTCCAACTTGTGTATCTGTACAGAATTTC
The DNA here is from genome assembly GCA_963556195.1 of Sepiola atlantica. Lineage (NCBI taxonomy): Eukaryota > Metazoa > Mollusca > Cephalopoda > Sepiida > Sepiolidae > Sepiola > Sepiola atlantica. Next base: position 127,957,364 of record OY744522.1, read on the forward strand.
GAACGAAACACTTTTATTTAATCTGCAAGGACCCGTGGCGCAACGGATATAAGTGCTACGTAATAATCAGTTCTAAGTAATGTTAAATGTTAAATACTCGGGCGATACTAAGAATACAATTACGAATTACTTTAGACTTATACCAGGTCATGGCTGACGGTACGAAAGCAAACATCCCCCGTGGATTAAAAAAAAGGCTCTGTTCAAAATTCCGTACAGATCCCCGAGTTCAAAATAAAGATTCACGAGTTAGGCGAGACGCATCTAAAGAAAGTCTGAGATTACATCGGCCGAAACGTTGTTAGTATAACATCCAAGATGAGAACAATAGTCCGAATAATCCAAATAATCCAAATGATCAATCATCATTTAAAACATTCCGAAACATAATATTAAGTTTATTATTTTGCAGATTTTACCTTGATATTTTTAATAAAAATGTTCTTGACATCATTTTTATAAACCATTTATTAAAGGAAATTTGGATATAAATAAATGTTAAATATATATAATGAGCCGAAACCGATTATTTGTGTTAACTTTGTTAACGATTTTCAGTGTTTAATTAGCAAAAATAACGGAGATTATTGCTTCTTTTTTTAGAGTTTAAATATAAACAATTATGACATTAAAAATAATAAGAAAAATAAAACAAAATGAAGCCAATCTGACGGTTGATTTAAAAGTATTTACGAATAAGCAGAAGACAGGAAGTAATTATGCTCATAATTATAGATTAGTATAAAATGAAGGATGCTTCATTTTCGCGATGCATGCACGATTTAACTAGTATTTAGTTTACGTTTGAATCTAATAAACGACTGGGAATAAATGTAAGTATTACTGGACCAATATGAAATATAATAAAACGGTGATTCTCGGAGAGTGGACTCTATCAAATGGTTCCCCGGTGTCAAATGGGAGAGTAAGAGTACATGTATAATTGGAGTGCGTTCACACCCCATTTCCATATTATGACTAAAAGAAGGAGAAATATTGATTAGGACTAAATATTAAAATCGAAAAATTGATTGAAAATTAATATTTTTAAGACACTGATTAATAATGGGCTTAAATCACAGGCGCAACATATTTTTTATCTACGTTTTGTTATTAAACCTATTCTAGTCAAACGTAGAAGAAAAAATGACTATATTTTATATATGAGGATAATATAGAAGTAAAGAAACTGATTATAACATAAGTGTTTGTACTGTGTACAGACACTATATAAATTAGATGGCAACACTGACAAAAAGAGTCACTCTTTCTCTAAATGATCATAGGGAGATGAACAAATATAAGAGAGTGGTTGAACCAACCTAATAAGAGGAGGAAGGGATATACATAGAAGTTAGAGATGCGTGACTTGTTAAGTTAGTTACAAATTAGGGATAATTGGAACAATTAAAATAGAACTTTGTTTCAACATAACTACATCTCAGAACTAAGTTATATGTTGGCATGTATTTTCTGTGATTAAAGTATATAGGAAAAGGCCTTCGGGAAGCAAAAATTAATTGACTCAGCATTAGTATTATATATATATATATATATATATATATATATATATATATATATATATATATATATATATATATATATATAATACCGTTTCAGATGTGGTTAGGATTGCAGAACCCTTGCTTTATTACAGACTTCGCCTCGCAAGTACCTTTACAAAAGGGTGCCCATTGTCTCATAAGACTGAAAAAGGGGCAAATAAATAAATAATAGTCTTAATATATCAGTCATGGTTTTTAATGCCTTAATATAGCAGTTTTGTCTTTTATCCACAGAAGGATATAATTAAACAGAACTCCTATTGGTCTGCAAAAAAGAAAAAAAAGAAAAAAGACGCAAAAAGATATTTTGGGGATATTTTGACGATCGTGTTTGTTTCTTGTTGTTTTTTTTGCTTGCTTGTGGTGGTAAAAAATCACTGCTGAGGCCTTTTTTGAAAATAACTTTAATTTGATTATCAAGAGAATGTATGTTTTCAATTTTGTTTGAATTAAAATGTTTTATGAAACAAATCCGGAACATTTACTAAATAATAATTATTAGATAAACATATATATATATATATATATGACTATAAAAACTATATATATATATATATATATATATATATATATATATATATATATATATATATATATATATAATGACTTTAAAAGCTGCACACTCCTCAAGACCGAATATTCTCTCCAACGTCGCAAGTGCATCGAAAGCGCTATAATACTTCTCTTAACACCATCTAACATAAACCTCAGACTCGGATGTTATTCCTTACGAACTTAAACAATGCAATATATTGCGCCACTGTGATCCTCGTTAAAGTAACTTTTCATTTTTACTACACTTGATCCATATTTTTCCTTTTCTTTTCCTTTTTTCTCCCCCTTTCCCATGTTAACGTCTCTCCGCACGCGTTTCATTATTCGTTCTTTTTTCAAATAGTTAAACACGTACTAATAACGCCTCTTTGTGCGTTCTTCTTTTTTCCAATGATTTTACCGTTATCGTATGAATTCAAAATCTTCGCTTTTTCTTAAGACGTTCGTTGATCCGAACGAAACCGGCAAAATCTCACGTTTCTTGGTGCTTTTCTCCTGTATTTAAATGTGCTTTTAGTTTCTATTTTTCACACACACACACACACACACACACATATATATATATATATATATATATATATATATATATATATATAATATATATATATATATATTATATGCTTTTTATCTCTATTTGATGAAGTATAATTTTGGCAAAAAGGCCAAGAAGATGGGTGATGCCTGGAGATTCTCATGGAAATACTTGGACCCTTCTCCCCCACTTGACGTATGGATTCAGCTTCATCAAGAGTATTTTGAAATTCTCTTCTATCTTATTTGATTAATGTTATTTACATCGGGAGGCATATGTTACTGGACACAGTCCATGCCACTTGTACGCCTGCCAAGAGGAAGAAAAGAACAACCCAAAAAATTGGGGGGGGGGCGAACATCTGGACAGTGGTCTGAAGCCAACATTTACAACTTAGCATTTCCTCATCCTATGAAACAGCTGGTTCGAATTGGTCACTTGATTGGCCAATAAGACCCATAAAAAACGCAATTTCAAAATCGATAGTCAAATACAAGGGAATAGAAAGAGAGGGCATTATTTAATCGAGCAACCGAATTCCATAATATAATGGTGCGTCTGTGTACAAATTTAAAAAAATAAGATCTTACTTCTGAAAGGAAAGTTTTCATTTTTCTCATATGTACTAGCTGGCGGTGAAAAGTTCGCTACTTGAAATACTTGAAACATTAATTTTAAAATAATGAACATTTAATTGATAATATTGTTGTAAACACGAAACAAACTATTACTTATTTATCTATAGAGATAGATAAACATTAACATTTTGGTAATTTCGTTATAAATGTATTTATCATTTAAGTGAAAAGAAAAAAGAAAAAAGTCAATTTGCCTTTTCACTTGCAATTTAGAAATAGATTGTGGAAAATGAAGGAAATTAGATAATATTGCTTAACAGAACTATTTGCTATATTAAAATCAAGACAATCATTGAATTTAAAAACAATAATTATTTTGTCAATACATTATGTCGGATTTTATAATATTCTATCACATATATAGATGTATATATGAATAAAATAACATTTTAGACAACCCATTGAATAAATAATGCGAATGGATAGAATGCTCGAAACAAAAATATCAAAGTGCTCAATACATGCTAAAATTAATGCAGAGCTGATATAACTTCAAATAAATAAGCAAAAGTTTACTACCTCCGTTTTACACAAAACATATTAAAAAAGTAAACTATTCTTTACTTGTGGATTCGTTCATTAAATATTAAATAATTATATATATATATAGTCTCGGAAGTTTCTCAACCATTAAAACTATATTTAAAAAAAAAAGAACTTAGTGGAAAATCACTCATGTAAGTCAATTTATTTTTTACAGTTATTATATTAGTTTGTTTCTAACACTATTTTAAGGGATCATCAGTTGTTTACCAGGAAAAACTGTTTCGGGAATTTAAAAACAAGATAGTATTTAATTTCATGGCTTCCCAGCAGAGTTTATCAGACCCCACTTCCCTTAAAAGACAAAAACATAAACGTTCATTATACTAAATCTACGTTTTGTTCCATATAAATGTTTTGCTAACTTATATTAGTTATTTAAAAAAAAAAATTTCTTTACCTGTGCTGTTCGTCTGTCTAATAAAATTTATCCGTTACCTACAAAAATGTTGCTGCATTTTAAAGTGTTTGGACGAATCCATTACACTATTATTTAGGTGATTAATGTATTATTTTTAGTTTTATATTATAAATATAAAAAATATCAACACATCAAAAAATAAAAAATAAATAAATATATATATATATATATATATATATATATATATATATATATATATATATATATACACATTTATTATAGTTCAGGGACAAATAAATTTATAACATATTCATTTATATCCGTTCTTAGAATTCAACATCAACAACTGTCATATGTACGATCGTTTCCGAGACGAAATGAGGCTTTATTGAAAATTACAGTATAGTACACTCTCAATTACACAGCAATTAGAAGAATTATATATATATATATATATATATATATCAATGTTTTTCCGTAAGAATAATTAAATATTTTCAGTTGTAAGTATCGTAGATAAAAAAATATATAGATGCCAACATTTATAACGCGATAGATCTCTTCCACTTCTACTGGCAGAGTTCATGGCTCATCAATCATTAAGGTCTCGGTTTCAAATATCGCTCGGTCTAGCTACATTGATGAGTCGTGGATTTTACGAAACACGTGTTTGTTGATAACTACATTCTATAATTATATATATATATATATATATATATATATATATATATATATATATATATATATATATATATATATACGGGTTTTCTAGGAGCTACAAATAATAAATATTTGTTTTGTTTATTATCTATGTACTTATACGTTTCGTCCTTTATGATCGAGACTCATCAGCATAGAGTTATGACTATATACTACTGGTCATGCGATTCGAAACCCCGGATTCCGAGTATTTTGCAACTCAAATAACGAATAAACAGTGATCATTTTAACACTTTATCCGGCGGCTAAGTCATGAGAGCGTTCGACTTAATGAAAGGAACGATGCATTTATAGCTAGCGACGTCATGTTGTGTTAATACTACACTTATAGTGCCCATCTAGACGGGTTTTCTAGGAGCTACAAATAATATATATATATATATATATATATATATATATATAACTTTGAAATTTAAGAATCAGCCAACATGACGCGAGATTTTGTCAAATAAAACAAATATTTATTAAATCATTTTTTGCTTAGCTTAACACTTTACTGCAGCTTCATGAAAACTTCCATCGTGAGAAGTGCATTAATAAAATCGTTAATATATTAATATATTTTAATACAAATTATGAATTTACATTCAGCTGTACACAGAGTTAATGAGTTTGTCGGTACACTCGTCACGATCGGATGTTCCGTGAAACTGCAGTAAAAATTTAAGAAAGGTTACATTTTTTAATTTCTTATTGTTATGTTTAATATTTTCGAAAAACATGTTTTGTCTTGAAATATAATTTATAACCATCCAACCAATCATTTTATTTACCTTTACGATAATAAATAAAATATGATTATCACCTGGCAGGTGCCCCGTCTGATTTATTCTCCAGTTGTATCAACCACTATTTGTAACGATATCATATATATATATAAGAGAGAGAGAGAGAGAGAGAGAGAGAGAGAGAGAGAGAGAGAGAATAGGAAAAAAGTTGACCCGTTTGGTCGCCCAGCGAGCTCTAGTTAGATCATTTATAATCAGGGAAAAAATGAGTTTTAAAAGTCAGTTAAATATTAAAAAATAAGAAGAAAAAATCCTAAATTAGTCGTGTTTTGCTAGCTATACTCTCCCTTTCTCTCTCTCTCTCTCTCTCCCTATCTCCCTATCTCTCTCTCTCTCTCTCTCTCTCTCTATATATATATATATATATATATATATATATATATATATATATATATATATGTGTGTGTGTGTGTATTCCTTAACTATATTGTCCAGGTTACTTGGATAAGTATTTCATTTGAATCAAAGAGTGCGCAACATTATTATGGGGTCTGTGTTCGCATTTGAAATTAATAAAATAATTACATTTTATTTCATTTATCACTTGAAAATTATAGAAAAAAAAGAAAACAAGGAAATAGTAATATGGGATTCAAAGCTTAGAGCAGGAGAGCACTGAAGCCCTCATTGATTATAGGGAAAATTCAGGTATACCCGAGGGATTTAAAACTATAAATTTGTTTCAGTAATGCCACTTTACTGACATCCTCCACAAACTCAATCAATGATTGCTACATCCTTGGGCCTCATCTCAAAAGATGAATTTTATAAGATGTTGAAAAGTAAAAATCAAAAAGTAATATGGACGTAAAAGAATGTAGGACTCTACATTCTATCCCGGGGAACGTCGGGTTTTTTCTGCTAGTTATTTGTAAAAGAAAAGCAGCAATAACGAATCATAGGAGTATTTTTGTCAATTTCAAAATTGTGAGCAGGAGTATCGTTTGAGTAAAAAAGATCGGAAGACTCCCGCAAAAATTCGGGCGGTATGGTTCATTTGTATATACAGACCAAGTTAACTTCGTTTCCATTATCCTTTGTTCTGATTCAGCCGGAAAACAAAACTAACCTGGTCCATATTCAGCATGTTTCCAAAGGATTTGTCCGACGCATCTCAAAGGAACGTTACAGTGGAAAGAGATCAAACCCCTCTTGAGGGGTTTCTCCAGAACCCTTACCCTATACAGAGGGGATTATCCGAAGTAAAAGGATTAATCGGGCAACCTTTCATTTTTAATCCTGCCAGTCATAATTACAAATCTGTTCAAAAGCAATGGTTGGGGAGTGGAGAGGGTCAAGGAAGTGGGTCATTAAACAGCGAGGAAAGTTCCGAGAAGAACATTTCATTGGAAAGTAGGTTTAAAAAGCGTTAGAGAAATGAGTTCTCATATTTATTTTTTATTTTTATTATTTTTTTTTTTACTTTAGCTCATATTTCATAAACAAGTTTTGATGAAAGATTTACTTGTGGAGATCTTCTAAACTCGTTGTGGACATTGCTTTCTGAACGGCTCGTCTAATTTCACCTGGAAAAATAACGTTTTTGTTGTCTCTGTATTCTTTCTCGTATCGTTAAATGATTAACTTTTTTTATTCAATACATTTTCAAGTAGTTTATTTAAATTTAAACGATAAACAGAATAGTTTCTTGAAGGCAGACTATCCCGTCGTAATGATGACGACATATTTCGATTTATATAAAGTTAGGTGTGTGCATATGCTTATGCATTTGCATGTATAGGATTCACTCTTAAACTAATTTAATAATTGTTATGAATTTCGGAACACAGCTGCCAGTCGTAATGTGGGCTATATTTAGTTTAAGTTAGTGTTATGCAAATTATAAATATCATATAAAAATATAAATATCGATTTAATTCAGAAATTCTAGTTTTTATTAATTTTATTTTCGTAGGGATTTTACAGTAATTTCGCATCGGTTATCCATGAACAGCTAAAAATAACGAACGGTTTTCTTCCTTTTATTTTTAACTTAAATATCTATACGTATATAAAGTAAACATTTCCATTAAAAATAATAACATGATGTCGGTTGTGGGAGTAGGAGTTTCTTGGTATCCTAAATTTTCCCGGGCAGCGCCGGTATACGAAAATCATCAGACTAATAGTTGAATTAGCCTAACGATTGATTTTCCCCGGGAATCAAACATAAATGTTTCTCTGTAGCTTACTAACCATAAGTATATTTTCATATTATTATTAACCTCTACTCACGTATTGAGCACTGTTGAAGTAAATACTGAATATATATGTCCTTAATATATTATGCTATTTTATAATATAGGTAAGGCCTTCGTTCAGACTCAAGATAAAATGGATACCCCCTGCAAAGGTGTTTTGGGCGGGGAGTCAACTGTGAAGCAAACGTTGCGTAGTCTCAAACCACACCTCTCCGTAATCGGCACTGCTTGAGTCCAGTGATAAGGAATAGTCCAAGATGACTGGAAAAATGCCAATTAAAACAAAGAGTTCTCTCACATATTCCCCAAATGGTCAGTCATTCTAGTACTGGCTAAGCTAAACGACATAATCACGTATACACACCGTTTTCTGTCAGATCACCGAAGTAAAGCGACGTTGGGCAAGGCCATTATATAATATATATCGGTTATATACACGAAATAGTAATACATCATAATATATATATATATATATATATATATATATATATATATATATATATATATATATATATGAAGGAGTAAATACGAAATTAAAAATTTCAGACAAAATAGAAAATTAGTTAATGGAATCGTACATAGTCAAAACAACATGCTAGTAAAAATAAAAACACAAACACACGGACCAAAATATTTCTGTTGATTCGACCAATATATTTCGGGCAAAGAAATTAATGATGTGTTTTTTTCTTGATTTCTACTAGCATGTTGCTTGCTTATCCACTATTCCATTAAGTAATTTTCCATTTATCTCTCTCTCTCTATATATATATATATATCTAATATATATATATATATATATATATATATATATATATATATATATATATATAGCATCTGCAGCTATAGCTAAGAACTTATCCAAAATTAGCTAACTCTTTGAGGATTTTTTATGTTCAAAGAAAGAAACCGTCGTTTCTAATTCCAGAAACAATAACTAGCACATGAGCATTGTGGCAATACTCCCTCCCCTCAAGCCAAAAACGTGAAAACCCACAAAAAGTCCGAATCCTATTTGTGTTTCCGTCCTCACTCCCCCGCAGAGAAAAAGAGAATGCAAAGAAAGGAAGGAGCATCTTTATCACCTTTTTTGTGTGTTCCCTATTTATTTTGTTTTATGCCTATTTTTGTTGTGTGTGTGTGTGTGTGTGTGTGTGTGTGTGTGAGTGAGTGTGTGAGAGAGGTAGAGGGAGAGAGAGAGAGAATGGTGCGTTTGGAATCAAAAAGGTTTTGTAAATATGTTAGGCACATAGAAAAATGATCCGACTGTTTATATCGCCGCCTTCTCCAATGACAACTTTTGACAGTAGTTTTAAAAGTTAAAACTAAATCTCATAGCTTTTATAGAATGAGAGTGCTCAATATCTTATACAAAGAATGAAAAGCATAAATATAGACTCGTGGTGACATAATTTTTCGCCTTGCGTTTGTCAGAATATATATATATATATATATATATATATATATATATATATATATATATATATATATATTCGATGTATATTATGGTAATGACTATGCTCGGGGTTCGAATCTTTGGGTTGATAATCCATTGCGCCTAATCATACTGATGAGTCTTAAAAAGACGAAACACGTGTGCATAGATGCATATATTTTAATATATATATTAGGAAAAATCCAGTTGATAAACTAAAATAATTTTTGGATTTCCCTGAGTGAGCATTATCCACATATACTTTTTGTAAAAAATATGAATATTATTTTATACTCATGAGATGCCTCAATACAACAGCTCAATAAATAATAAGTTATATCAATTAGAGCTTTCATATATTAATATGCTACCTTCAAGAAATTAAAAACATATGAATTAGAATTTCAAATATTCGAATCAAGTTCAGAAAATAGATATTAACCCGTCCTCTGTATGTACGAGAATTTTATTAGCAAATTACATGTCAGTGCAATTGCGAACAGATAGGGAATTCTCATTTGCATATCAAAATTTATTTATCAAAATTCAGGGTATATTATACGAAGCAGATAGATATACCAGAAATTATTACAAGACATTCCTTTAGTCAAGAGAAAATTAGATTCATTCTAAATTATTCTTTCTGGACAAAAGGGATTCGCAAACGGGTTCATGTGAAAGCGATTAACATTGCATCTTAAAAAATAAATATACCGGATATATATGTTTTCTCATTAAACAAGGGGAGAAAGAAAATAAATTAAATTCAACCTTTGGTGGAATTTTTTGTTTTAAGAAAAGCCAGTATTCTTCATAGATAGAGTTTCCATTGACAAAAATATCAACAGCCATCTGATGATAATTGCATTTTTCTGTTTGTCAGCTCGCCAAAGACGATTATTAACAGGAACTGGCGAAGTACTTATTCTTGGTGCTCTCCTATCGTTATTTTTAAGTGTCAAGAAGCATACCAGCAAAACTCACGACCGGGATCGATTTGTGGTAGAGTTTGGAAACCGCATTCACTAGTTTCCCGGGAACAAGTTTGCCCCTGTGGACTCAGAGGATCGCTTTCCTTGATCAATGAAGTTGTGAAAGCTGGTTTGTAATGTTAGAAGGACTTCGCGTCGCTGTCTTCAGTTCTCGAAAGCCGCACTGGATGCAGCTATTTCGATTAAGGGAAGGATCCGATTCACACAGCTGTGTGGGAGTTTAGTTGTGGTCGATTAAAATAGAGTTCTCTGTTAATATATTTTTGGCAATAGCAAGATTGATTTAAAAGAGAACCAGGGCGTTTCTTGATGTTAATTTTCAGGTATCCAATAACAGCTGCTTTTATGTGTCGACGGTAGGGGATACCGTATGTGAATTTGATTATTTGGACCTTCGAAAAATTAAATTTATTATTAAAAATTAACATGAGAGAAACAAGAGCATTTTTAGTATTGCCTAGTTTCACAGCGCTATTATGTTCATAGATTCTTTTGGTAAGGGGCGTTGAATTTCGCCGATGTAAAAGCTGTTGTAATCACCACGTATCACCTACTCATTAATGCTTACAACAAACACATATACACTGCCTTATCTAAATATTGTTTTAGGGCCGGGAAATTCACCTCTCTCACTATTAAGAACCCTTTTAACACGTATAGCATATCTACACCACCCTGATACACAAGCCGATATGTACACCATACCATGTAGTTTCGCTATAGACTCCCCACGAAGGCACTCTTATCGGGGTAACTATTGTTTTTCGATACTGTTGGTAGTATTATGTTCATGCTAAATGATAGAAGAACCAGCAGAATTGTTTATATATATATATATATATATATATATATATATATATATATATAAGTATAGAGTATGCGGTAAACGAGAAACAGTCTACTCGATGACGGCTTCCGGTTTTTAAATCGGAAATTGACAAGCAGTATTTATCAAAAAACAGTCGCTCATCATTTTCGACCACTTAAATTTCAGTCATCTACAGGAATTTCTTTGGCGCCGTCGAATAAAAGACAATTTATTCGGAAATTACTTGCCATTCAAAGTATAGTTTAAAAACAGGCCTGTTTCTCAATGAAATATGTTTAATTAATTGTATGAATACTTTTTATTAATATCACCTTACGGTAAATACATACGTAAATTTGATAATAGCAGTTATAAGTGTATATTTATAAATATGAATTTATTAGAAGTTTAAAAGAAATGAATTATGTAAATTACAACACCCGTCTGGTGTTTTTGTAACAGTTTATAAGGAAGTTAAAACAGTATTAGTTTACGTAAGATTCTTAACACTTTGTATGTTCTAATCGCAGTCTCGCCTTGAAAATTTCTTTCTATTTTGTTTATATGTTATCTAATGTTATTTAATGTTATATAATCTAAATTAATTAATAGTTTCCTAATTCTAAAGGTATACACAAATTATAAACACTGACTTAAAAATTAATTAAATAGTAATTACCCGCCCTTCGCCCCCTTCCCTTACGTTTACAAAAATCTTCGCCGACGGACAGACAGACAGACAGACAGACAGAGAAAGTGCTCGTTATATTATAAGTATTAAAAACGTTATTACTGTGATGTTTAATCTATTTAATTTTTGTTATCTTTCTATTTATTAAAAACTATTAGCCTATTCAAAAAATAAAATGAAGTTTTTAAAATAGTTTCAATACAAACTATTTACGAAGCATTTCCAAACAAAGAAAACATTCTAATTATAAAAAAATATTTGGTTATTTGTAATATAAATAATAAACATTTCCAATTATAAAAACCATTTTGATTTTCTTATGTGTAAATAATAAAACAAAAACAATGGTAAAAATAAATTATTAATTGCCGCCCAAAACATCCTACCTAAAATATAATTGGTAACAGATTTATTGATAAACATCATTTGCTATTTCCGATTTCAACACCGGAAACCGTCATCAAGTAGACTGTTTCTGTATTACCGACGATGCCTATTCTTATAGAATGTTCTCATTTGCATATTTTTGCTCGTATTTCTATATTCTACTTTCACTTTTGATTCTTAAACTTTGAATGTTACTTTTACTTTCACTTTCACTTTCGATTCCTACTTTTACGCAGCTGCACTTTCACTTTGACGTGCACATGCTAACCAAGATTATGTCTTCGGTCACTTCCTCCAAAAAAAACATACCAAAGTCAACGCTAGAATGTATTAAAAGAATATTATTCCACAAAAAGAAGACATACAAACACAACCATTTCTCTTTCTTCAGTTCCTTATATGTTTATTTATATGTTTTATTTTTCTATAACTTTGCGGATTTATAAACAGCTTGGGCAGTTGAAAGGTTTCCTTCAAATATGATGTGGGGAGGTCTCAGATTGTCAACCCCTCAGGCTGATGGATGCGGTTCCATCATAGAAGGCAAAGAAATATATGTTTTTTTTTATATGTGCTGCTTGTTTACTGTTTTGTTTATTTGTTCTCCTTTTTTTGGCATTAAATCTTATCTTTAAAAACTTGTTTTCTTTCCATGAAGTCAGAAGATTTTCCGAGATAAAAATACGACCTACAGACTAAAATTGGTCTTAGAACGCAGTGGGCATAAAATACATATTCAACTCGAAACAACAGAGCTGTGGAAAAGTAACTCGTTCTACCATTGAGGGCATACGTTCTCAGAAAGCTATATATATATATATATATATATATATATATATATATGGAACAAAACCTGTCATGAAAGAATTGGTGTTCGATATACGAGATAGAGCAATTATATAAGCAAGTAAAAGATTATAATAAAAATTGTGCCAAATACAATATCTATTAAGTCATCAGTTGTTCAAAACAAAGAGTTTTAAATAAAAGAAATGTCATTATTCCCACCTATAATAAAATAAAGAAGAGTAGAAAGTAGACCTTCGGTTCACTTTCGGCAGCCTCGTAACTCTCACATCCCTTATTTTGTCTTTTAATCTTCACATTCAATGAGCGATGTTTCTGACAAAAAAGGAAGAATTGCTGTTTTCTGGGTCAGAATCTATCCATATAAAACGTTTACCTTGACGTAGTATTTTTTTAATTCTAGCTCTTTACATGAAGTGGTTTCATTCCTTATCTGTAGCGATTTCCATAAAAATATTCATAATACACTAGAGAATGATAAAATAATTTTTACTTACCATTATAATTGTCAGATTTACACGTTTAGGCTCTTGACGTGCACATGCTAACCAAGATTATGTCTTCGGTCACTTCCTCCAAAAAGATGACACACCGATGCCACTCGCTCGTGACATCAAAGATACTTATTACTTATTTAGAGAGTCTGCTGTTGCAACATCATACTAATCCCTACTCACCCTTGCCAACAGGCTCGTTGCAGATGTGAAACAAGTTGCAGTTTGACATATTTTCGTTGAATATTATATTAAATAGACATTTTGTTGAAATGTGTCATATTTGAAACAAAAAGCATTTAGAGTTAATATGAAACAACTATCTCTGATGAAGGCTATATATTTCCCAAAAAATTTAAGACCAAAATATATTTTAAATATATATTTCCATTGTAAGTATTAATTCCTAAAGCTTTATTGCTCAATTTTCGAAATACAAATTTAAAAATTCCATATAATATATATATATATATATATATATATATATATATATATATATATATATATATATATATATATATATACAGGGTGGGCAAAAATAAGGGTCCTATTTTTAAAAATTCATAACTTTTTTATTTATTGATTTTTTTCTTTTTTTTTTTTAGAATAAGTAAAGGACCCCTTCCGAAGCAAGCATGAGCCGTATTAGCCCTAAGGAACGTACCCTCATTTAGAAAACATTATTTTTGCTTAAAAAACTCAAAACAGTGTAAAAAACAATACTTTAGTTTTTGTATGTTTTAAGAAGTGTTTTTCGGCTAAAATTTGTTTTGTTTATTTCAAAAAATCTCGGAAGGGTCAGTCTACACACGCATAAAGTTTGGTGAGTTTAACTTTTATTTTGTGGAAGTTATTCAAATTCAAGTTATTCAAATTTAAAGATAGGACCCTTATTTTGGCCCACCCTGTATATATATATATATATATATATATATATATATAGGTATTTTTAACAATACTATATGTGAACAAACGGATAAGAACTACTTATTCCATAGATAGAAGATAGATATTTAATTTCTATGATGTTAAAGTTACAAATTAAGTTAAAACGTTGTATGTCTTTTTATGATGCAAAACTGTTCTGTTCAGGGAATTTTGGAATGTGTATTCTAGGTAACACGGTGAGTAACAAATGCACATTATTATTTTGTAAATGTTAACATTTATGGGGTGCATATATATTAAGTTTATTTTCAAACGATCACCGCCCCCCACCATAAAATGTTTCAACTAAGTTACACACAAAAATTTAATAGAGAAAAGAATTGCTCTACATCAAACTTTGAGTTATATAATAGTTTTTTAAAAAATCGCTGCGCGCACAAGCATCAATAATATGTATGTACTTGGTAAAATCCTAAACTATTGAACTTATCATCACGAATTATGGAATATGTATTCTAGGCAAGAGGGTGAGTAACGTGGGCACAATTTTTTATTTATTTTTTTAGTAAACCTTACGATTAAGGGTGGGGTGCCACCGAAACCATACCCCTCCCTTCCTCAGGAAAGAAAAAATCATTAAAATTGCCCTCTTATGCTATATTTATTGCTTATATTCATCCTGTGACTGGTATTCTACTAATATATATATATATATATATATATATATATATATATATATATATATATATATATATATATATATATTGTTCAATATAAGAGATAACTTATGTCTAGATATCCTTTGGTAGATCCTTTCAATAGTCCGAATCAGGATCTTAGTATCGGGGGGGGATTCGCTGATGAATTTGCCATAGTTTAGATTTGTCTCCCAAGTACTTTTAGACCCATCCGGGTCCATCTTCAGGGGAATAAGGTTATTCAGGTAAAGACCTGAAGATGAACCCGGATTGGTCTGAAAGTACTTGGGAGACAAATCAAAACTATGGCAAATTCATCAGCCAATTCCTCGCCGAAACTAAGATCCTGATTCGGACTATTGAAAGGATCTATCAAAGAGTATCTAGACATGAGTTATCCTTTATATTCAACAATACTTGCATGCAAGAGAAGATTCTGCATATATATATATATATATATATATATATATATATATATATAATAACCACTTTCATAACGGTTTTCTGTAGGTAAAGCATAAAAAAAGGTTTTGAGGGTGTATTTGCTTGGGAAATCATATGGCGATCTTCAGATGAGTTGCAATATCAAAAGATCCTGGTAATTATATGTTTATTCCTTGTTGTTCGTTTCTGTGGGAAACAATTAGAATTTAAAATACCATTGTTTATTTATATATGCTCTGTTGTTAAATGTTAAGTCATTGAACATTTCCGGTATTTTTTTCTTAAAATATAGAAATACAGAAATATATATTTCCATATTTATATGTGTGTATATATATATATATATATATATATATATATATATATATATATATATATATATATATATATATATATAAATATAAGTTTTTATATATCAATTTTCAGTATTTACTTCAACAGTGCTCGATACGTAAATAAAGCTAGGTAGTAAGCTATGAAAATATATTTATGTCAATTAAGCTACACAGAGGCTCTCGCGTTTCATCCCCGGGGGAATCTTCAGGCTAAAATACATGGAGTTATTTTTGCCAGGTGTTTTTATAAACACGGCTGGCTAGTTAACCAATCAGATTCTTTGATGTTCTCTCAGCCAATATATATATATATATATACATTAATTTTGCTTTGAGCCAAAAGTGTAATGCTTATCATTGGACCATCAAATAAGAAATGTTATGGCAGTAGAAGCATGTAAGTAATTTAATATGAACGACGGTAAACTGATAGATACCGTGCCATTAATCTTATCTTTAACATTTCCTAGCGCTGCGTATCAGAGTTTCGGCCAGTAATTCTCGGGCACTTTTAACGGAACATAATATGATTTCTATCAGCCCGCCGCTTCAAAACACTGAAACACCGACCGTTTGATAACGATGATGCCTGCTGACAATATTCACACATCCATCATTTGGTATATCTACTATTTCCTCCCATCCCTGGGGAGGAGGGGGGGGGCAGAAATGTGCCGGAGAAGAGGACTAATGTATGGACAGGGACGTCTGGTTTAGAGTTCATTAGTCTGGCATTGCTGCCAAAATGATCTGCAGTGCAAATATCAACTTAATTGATTAATAGATTCTTCGAAAATCGGATCAATTGAACATGACCGCTTTGCTGGAGAGCTCTTCAGACCCATTAAATACCTCTAGTATGTGTGAAGAGCTTCCTTATTAAAGGGAGGCGATTTTGTCTACTTCACATTTTGTTTTTGCGCGTCGATAATCAGCTGCTTGCTTCTTAGCGTATTGCGACATCGATTTATTTTTCATTCGTCCGGTTCTTCGCAGCTTGGGTCTTTTCTTTCCAATTGACAGACGATGTATTAGTCTGCACAACACGAACCACTTTCATACCGGCAAGGCTTCCCTTCATTGTCTCTAAGAAAACGGTCTCTCCCCTCGTAGTCTTCATTACCGTATAGTTCGCCTCTTCGATTTAAAAAGAGAAAACATATCGATCGTAAGTTCATGCCCGTTAGCACTTTTTGCCTTTAAACACTACGAGGTGTGTATGGTCTATATGAAAGGATAGATAGCATGGCCCAGAGGAGAGAGGAAGGGGGATATAGTATAACCTCGAGGAGAAAAACATATAGATCATAGGTGTATGCCACTTTTTGCTTTTAAACAATTAGTTTGTATGACCTATTGGAAAGGGTATATACTATGGTCTAGATGAGACAGAAAGAGCTGATAATACGACCCCTAGAAGAAAGTAGAAAGTATTACCTTGAAGAGAGAGTATGGAGAAAATAGTATAGTCCCGAAGAGGAAAAATAGCTCGATCATAAGTTCATGCCACGTTTTGCTTTTAAACACTATTTAGTTTGTATGACCTATTGGAAAGGATAGATACTATGGCCAAGATACGAGATGGAAAGAGCAGATAGTACAACCCCAAGAAGAGATCAGAGAGTATGGTTCCGGGGAGAGGGAGGGGAGGATAAGATGAATATTATGGCTATAAGTAAAAGTAAAGAGTGGATAGAGCAGATAGTATGATCCAGACAAGAGCGCAAATAGCACGAATTCAAGCAGATCGCATAGAGACCTATGAAAACCAATAAGAACAAGTACTATTGTTCAGATGAGAAGAGACAGAGCAGGCGAGGGGTCAGAGGTCAGATTATCTCCAGAGCTAGCGACAAATATATCGGAATGGTACAAAACCATTTCAAACAACGTACACTGCAAATTTCAGACGTCCACAAACGGGTACTGTCATAGCTGTCCTCGCAAATCGAGTCTTGAAATATATGGACCAAAATAGTAACAGGAAAATACTTGAAAAATCTAGACCAATGGTTCTAAGAAATGTGCGTTGCGGATGATAGAAAAGCTTCTTATTCAGCAAGGCCTAGCTTCATGAAATAAGTATGAACGCAAAATCTGAAATAATCATGTCTTGTCTACACACTAAAAAAAAGAAGATATTTACTGTTTACATGGAGCAGAACGAACAATGACATCGAATCGACAAAACTGTCGTAGCACACTTACGAGAAGAAAATAGAGGCAAATAAAAATAGTTAGAAGCCGTCTAATGTACTTATACATACATATGAATGACGGTGATTTCATTCTTCTCGTAAAATACTTTTGGCTAGTGTCACATGGCCATGGGACTTGGCTTCCTCGCTCAAGGATTTTTCTTAATATACAGCTGTTTTCATCAGTACCGTGCTTAGCACGATGTCGATCCTTCCTTTGATTAAAATTTATTCCAGTCTTATTCTTTTCATTTTTTTTTCGAACCTGCTCCTAGTGCTCCTACAACTATTGGTATTACAGTACTTTCGTATGTACCATATTCAAATTTATTTTTCTGGTAAACTCGATGTATGTGTTTAGTTTTTTCTGCCTCTTTCATCTTCACTCCGTGAAATGCTGGGACAGCGAAATCTACTATTTGGCAACTTTTTCCTTCTTCTTTTTTATTATTATTATTATTATTATTATTATTATTATTATTATTATTATTAGCATTATTATCATTATTATTATTATCATTATTATTATTATTATTATTATTATTATTATAATTATAATAATAATAATTATTATAATTATAATAATAATTATAATTAATAATAATAATAATAATAATAGCCGTAGAAATTCCGAAGTTCTAGTCTTCATCTACTGTACATTGCGACCCTGTTTAAAAAAATATTTTCATTCTATAGTCGTCCAGCACTAACGCAGACCCTACGATATTATAGTAGCACCTTTGTTCAAACTGAAACAAACTTCTTTAAGTACTCTAGTTAATGTAGTTACATAATATATATGGTTATGGGCATCTATCTCCAAAACCCTTGTAAAAGTTGTTGATATATTTCAATTCTATAAACGTCCGCCACGAAGGCAAACGCCCACCGTATTACTGTACAATCTTTAGACAAAGATGATACTACACTTTGATCCTAACCTGAAGACCATAAACAGAGTATTTTAGTTTAACACAACCGCGATATCAGATGACATTTAAAAATATATATTTTGCGCTGCATTTTCAGCAATCATCTTTTTTTTTAAATGTGGATGGTGACAACGTATATACGAACAAGAAATTGACTTAGCCTATTATTAAATAGATTATATAAAATCAGTATTTAGTTTCGTAAATAGTTATTCCATGGAGAAGTCATTGACCATTACTAGACCTTATTATGCTCGATTAACTACATAACTTTTCATAGTGAATCTGATTTTGACTCTGAACCTTGTGCGTTTCAGTTTGTTTGAGAATGTTTTTGTTTTTGTTTTTTTTACTGTATATGAGAAAAAAGCTGACTCAAAACGTGTATTTATTTTTTAAAAAAACATTAGTAATATCAACAGAAGTTAATTAACATATCCTTTTAATGAATTATTTGATAAAAGCAGCTCTTATTTGCTGTGTTTTGTTTAAAAGAAATTGAAAGCGTTCCTTACGCCATTAGGTCTGCTAGTGGGCAGGAACCATTAAGCCGTAATTCCGTAGAATTGAATGAAATCAAGGAGGCGATGCAAACATATTCAAACATGAATTGAAAATGGTTTCATTATTGATGCGAATCTGATGTAATTCTTGTAAATTCACACGGTTTCCCAATCGGCGCTTTTCATTCGCGTTTTATTGAATTCCTCGTATGTTTGCTTTCAAAAGCCACGATTGTCATGAGTGGGTAGAGAGAGAGAGAGAGAGAGAGAGAGAGAGATTATGCAGACTTTCGAAACCAGGAAAACATAGCAGGAAATGTCCCCAGCCACTAATTCTCAGACATATTTCAGTAATAAATATTGGACACCAATTGAAACCATGACGCCGTTCAAAGGATTATTGAAAAAAAAACACTAATTTCTATTTGAAACTTAAGCCAATAGTTCAAATCAATTCAACGAGTCAAACATACCTAGGTGTACATAGATAGTATATGTGTGTGCATATATATATATATATATATATATATATATATATATATATAAGAAGAAGAATTTGGAATACCAAATAATAATGTTATATAATTTTTATATACCTTAGACTTTCAGCGATATTCACATTTTTCAAAGAGTATATTTTCTTTTAACCGCGGATGGTCACCCACTTATGGATATAGCAAAATGTACGACTTATCATTTTAGCGCTTTTTGGAAACTGAAATCCGATCTGTTTTATCGCGTGGTTGCCGTGTTTTTTAGTAGAAGAGGGGGTCTTATCATTGAAAACATCATTTTCGTCATATATATATATAAATATCATTGTATATATATATATATATATATATATAAATATCATTGTATATATATATATATATTTATATATATATATATATATATAAATATCATTGTATATATATATATATTTATATATATATATACATATATATATAAATATCATTGTATATATATATATATATATATAAATATTATGATATATATATATAAATATTATGATATATATATATAAATATTATGATATATATATATAAATATCATTTTATATATATATATATAAATATCATTGTATATATATATATATATATAAATATCATTGTATATATATATATAAATATCATTGTATATATATATATATAAATATCATTGTATATATATATATATAAATATCATTGTATATATATATATAAATATCATTGTATATATATATATATAAATATCATTGTATATATATATATAAATATCATTGTATATATATATATATAAATATCATTGTATATATATATAAATATCATTGTATATATATATATATATAAATATCATTGTATATATATATATATATATATAAATATCATTGTATATATATATAAATATCATTGTATATATATATATATATAAATATCATTGTATATATATATATATATAAATATTATTATATATATATATAAATATTATTGTATATATATATATATATATAAATATTATTATATATATATATAAATATTATTGTATATATATATATATATATAAATATTATTGTATATATATATATAAATATATATATACAATAATATTTTTATAAATAAATATTAATTATTTAAATACCTACAGACATCGATATTTCATGATAACGCAATCTTCAGTGTAGGAACTAATTCTCAACGGTCGGTAGGCGCGAATCTCGATCCAAATCGCCACTGATTCGTAGTCGAGGAACTTACCCATCGGCCATAGCCAATTAGTTAGTAAATATAGAGGAACTTTAAATGTAAATAGCGAAATCGGCGGCTATGTACCAGGCAGGATAGAGTGATCTACGAAACGGCGTTCGGATCGTGCATATAGCTATTTGTACTGCTTGTTATTAAAGCTACTCGAGAGTGCCCAGCCTTTGTGGGAGGGGGCTGATAAACAATAATATTTTTATAAATAATTATTAATTATTTAAATACCTACATATATATATATATATATATATATATATATATATATATATATATATACGTTTGATTGAACAGGAATACTAGCTTCTGTTTATCTATTTTCTGATCCATTTTTTCCAGTCGTCGAACGACCGATGTGGCGTTGTTATCCATTGTTGTGTAAGCAATCCCCATATTTTTGGCGAATGTTTTCGACGGACATCGGTCGTCTTCAGGTGGATGAATGAGTAAGCAAAATAAAACTGATGAATCCACTAAGAGGACGATCACCAGTTTTATCTTGCTTAAGTTCAATATCTGATATATATATATATATATATATATATATATATATATATATATATATTAAAAATAAGGTGGATTCAATCTCTAAAGAAAGCTGATTATGCAAGTTTTTAAAAAGTTCTAAGTAAGATCTTATTTTAATAAATGGTGCTTAATTTCTTTTTAAAATTTAATAACTTGAACCGTAAATAATTCCCAGCTTTAAAATACTCATGGGTGCAGAATTAACAAAGGAAACATCTTTTCATATTGCAGGAAATCTACTAGCTTTCGAAAATAACTATGATAAAATGCAGACGTCTCCTTGTGATATAAATAAAGTTATAATCTTTGGACTCGACTGTAGTTAGCCTGATAATTTCCTGCGGGAATGAAACATGGACGCCTCTGTATAACTTTTTAGCCATAGATATATTTTCATACTACTAATGTTATTACTACTACTACTACTCTACTACTACTACTACTACTGGTAAGCTCTGCTCATGTATGTAGCACTGTTGAAATAGTTACTGAAAATATATACACAATAAATTATACCAACTTATATTGTGTGTACATTCATAAAACAATATATATGAAGGATATGTGGAAATTTGTCATTTTGTGTTCAATTTGGTAAATAAAATGTATACAGAATCCAAAAGTCTTCCATACTATAAGTAAGCGAGTTAAAGTAATAATATTGTATATGGCCTACACCTAGATGCCAAGGTTTAAACCTAACAGACTTCTTTTTTTGAACCTAGTAATGTCGATTAACAATATTACCTAATATATAAGATTAAGTCGGTTGGATTTTCGAAGTTAGACCGCGATTTGACAAATCCATATTTGATTCTGACTAGAAATGTTCTTCTTTTATTATTTAATTGTATATGTGTGTGTTATAAAAACTTATCACTTTTACTATGACTGTTCTATTCATCTGGTGTTATAGAAAAAATAATCTCTACCTTATTCATTTAATTACCGATTCTATGTTATATATATATATATATATATATATATATATATATATATATATATATACCGTATTTCTTAATGCTATCTCATAACGGGCCACGTAATTCCACGCACGTGACAATTTAAACATGCTAGGTTCCCATCTGTCGAACTGTTAACGTTATTCCCATTTAATTTCTTGCTTTTTCGATGTACAGCGTTGCTGTTGTTTTGATCTGAAACTTTTCCATAACTGACTACGAATATTCCACGCACGTGACAATTTTAAATTTGAAAGTGTTCCATCCTTCCAACGGACAATATTTTGAAATTCCTGGCGGTTGTTCTCACTCATTAAGCTATACGACTCCGCTGATGAAGGTCCGATTTTCTCGGATCTGAAACCTTGGTCCGGATGTTGTTGTAACACTTTATTTAATATTAATAAATATATATATATATATATATATATATATATATATATATATATATATATATATATATATATATATATATATATTGTTTTTGAAGATATGTATGTCCGTCTCTGTTTATATTATTTGTGGAAGAGAAGACTTTCTAAGCGAATCTAAACATTGCGATATATTTCTTTCCTCGGTTTTATCATCGAAATGTTCATCTCGAAGATGACACCTGAAAGTCCGGTTCCAGTTCGCCAAGCTTACCAAACATAACGAGAATATTGAATTTTGACAACGCCAACCTCTCCGCCAGCTCGGCGTGCGCGAGAAAATTCATCCCTTGATTAGGCACAGGGTAAAAGGGGAATATGTCTCGAATGTATTGCCCACCGTCGGAAATGAATATTAGTTTTCAAAGTAGATGGAAACTAATAACATTTCCAGGAATTCTCTCTCTCTCTCTCTCTTTCTCTCTCTCGCTTTCTCTCCCTTCCCCCTATCTCTCCTTCCGTGTGTCGTTTCATATTTCGATGTGTATGGATTTGTTTTGGGTGACATAAATTGTAAGTAAGAAAAAAAAAGAACCAATAATATTGACCAGATCATATTTGCATAGTTTGTATAGGACACTTCTTGTACTCTCTCTCTCTCTCTCTCCTTTAATCATATATATATATACATATATATACATACATATATATATATATATATATATATATATATATATATATATATATATATATATATACACACATAAACATAAAGGATTATATGTGTGTCAGTAATCGAAGCTGCGCCACTACCTACATCACAATTCCACCAGGCATGTTTTAAACTCTTATTTCAGATGATAATATTTGTAAATCTTAATCATCTCAAATTAATTTCTTATATTATTTACACTGTTGACCTATCTACTTTCCTTCATTTACGGCTCTATTTATATATGCAAACAAATTGGGGTTTACGGAATAAATAACATTCTCATTAACATATTGATTTTTTTTTTAATCTATTATTAATGGAGATTTCGTATCTGCCTGTCTAACGCCGAAACTATAATCTTACTTCTAATCTTATCTAATTCATTACTAATAGAGATTTTGTATCTGTCTGAAGCCAAAA
>OY744522.1:127986613-127989113 GCA_963556195.1 Sepiola atlantica
ACGGCATACTTTTTCCATTTTCCCTATTTTAAAAAAAATTAAAGTCACCTGTGAAAACAATTGTCATTTTGGTTTAAAAACAATACTAAAACTTCAGTCAGTTTCTACTAATTGATGCGACCGCTTGCATGAATATACACTGAATTACCTCCCTTATTGTTACGGGCAAAGGAGTACATATTTATATAAAGCTAATGAAACAGACATATCATTAATTACATATATATTATATATATATATATCATATGTATTTATGTACATATATATCTGCGAAATTCCCATGTGCATATATATGAACTCATATATTAAAAACTTATATATATATATATATATATATATATATATATATATATATATATATATATATTAATCAGGAGCACAAACATTTCCTGTGTAGCTTTGCATTTTCATATGAGAATGTTAAATTTCAATATTATATTACTATTTATTTTATATATTTTTTTTCGTATTTCTGAGAAAACTAGAAAGGCAATTTTATTGATTAATTTTCCACGCTCCAGAATATGATTTCATCTCCTGATGTAGGTTAGTAGAGAGAAATAGGCCTACATACATGTTCGAATGCATACATACATACATACATACATACATACATACATACATACATACATACATACATACATATTGATTAAAATAAGTGGAAAAGTGTATAACCGCATAATACAATAAAATAAAACCTAACTCGTATACAAGGCTAATATGTCATTTAATTCATCGAAAGACTTTCTCACAGTTTAAAATGAGATTACATTTTAATGATAACTTATTAAAAGTATATAAGCAGTAGATATAAGAAGGTAAGGAAGAGGAAAGACATATATATGTATATATATATATATATATATATATATTTTTTAATAAATATTATTCTTAATATCCATATACCTGTATGTTTCATCTTCACAAAGAATCATCAGTGTGGATGTATAGAACTATTCCACCAGTCGCATGATTCAAACCCCGTACTCCAGTCACCATTGACTGTCAAGATGTGCCAATCAATGTGGCCACCTTGACAGCCGTATGAATGAGAACATTTATAAAATGTGAAATAGATTTAAAGAGATTTGTCCTGTAATTCTCACTAGGTTCAGGAGGGTGCGATTGGAGATTGTGACCCTTACAGGAGATATCCAGTTTTTCTCAAAACTTTCTATATAGAGATATGCACACACACACACACACACACACACACACACACACACACACACACACACACACACACACACATATATATATATATATATATATATATATATATATATATTCTCCACTTAGTAATAAAGAGCAATGTGTATTCATTTGTAATATATCTATATATATGTTTATATATATATATATTTGTGTGTGTGTGTGTGTGTGTGTGTGTGTGAACTTCCATCCAGTCACTATAAAATATTAGAGTTGAAACACGTGCTTTTTCTATTCCCCGCACGAACGAAACTATTTCAAGTGATTAGAGGAAGCGAGAAAGTAAATAGCAAGTCAGACAACCACCTCAAACTTACCTCGCTGAGTTAAATAAATTCGGAAAGAAATCCTCCACTCTATAATAAAAAGTCAACGGCAGGTTTTTTTTCTCTCCAGGTAATCAGAAATCATGATAATTTATATATAAAAATGAGAATTACTGAAGTAATTCTATGATGAATATTTTAGTAATATATCTAAATAAATAGCGAACACTGGCAGAATATAATTTGTTTTCGTCACGCTTGACATAAAATGTACACTAGTGTATATAATATATATATATATATATATATATATATATATATATATATATATATATATATATATATATATATATGAGAGAGAGAGACTCTATCTATGGACAGTTATTTGTTTACCTGAAAATCGAATCAATTTCAGATGCGTGTTCCATCCATGCATGTATGAAGTAGACTCTTCATCTCCCCATCATGTACAAAACGATCGATTCGTCTCTAGCAAATACAAAGCAGACATGAACAAAAAATGCCATAAAAAGCCGTACAACAATGGAGATTTTAACTGAAATTACCATTTCCCAAAAATTTGACAAAATCAAATGGCATTAGCATAATACAGTGATTTCCATTGTTGCCTCCGCGGTTACATCTCTATCAAAAGAACTGGAATTCCTTTCCATTAAAAATCGGTAATCGAAAAAATGTCTTTTAATTCTTACTTCATTTTGGAACAGTTGTTTTGTTTGTTTGTTTTTGTTTTTTTTTTCTACATTGTATATATGCGATGTCTGTCTGAAAAGTAATGAGATCAGTGCTACAAAAAAATTACTCCAATTCCAACCAACAAACTCCAAGATTTCTCTTTCAAATTAACTCCTTATTTCCTATTCTTTCTCTTTCACGCTCCTATGCATTGCTGAGACGTTCCTCCATTTCATTGTTACAATTATCTTGATGGCTTCCACGCATTCATAATGAGTCCCTTTGATGATCTCCGCTGGGCTTAAGGGAAGAAAAAAGTCACAGGT
>OY744522.1:127994113-127999113 GCA_963556195.1 Sepiola atlantica
TTTACAGCGTTATTTTCTTTATCCTGAATTTAAAATCTTTCATCTGAAACGGCGGCGCACGTCGTCTTTATTTTTTCCCGCCACACACACAATAATGCTATAATGGGGATAAGTGCTTCTTCTCGTTCGCCATTTTAACAAAATGGCTTCTTCCAGCGTTCCGTCTCCCTGCCTCTAACTCCATCTAATCGTAAAATCTATCTTTTATTTTGACGTGCGTTTAGTTTACCTATCCCTAAACGTATCACGGTTAAATGTTTTACAATCTAGTTCTGCAAAATGCGCATGGATTTTTGTAAGGCAGTCGCATTATTGCAATCCCTTTTTGAATGTTGCTTTGTATTAAAACCCAACAAAAATCACCGAAAATGATTATGTCTTAAATTGAAATTAGAAAATCTTGCTTAATTGATGTTCAAATGACTATGAATTAAGTTTAATGTAAATCTGATGAAATCTAATTTTCTTATTATGCCATCTAAAACCTTTCAAAATAACTGAAATTTGAGGAATAGTCACTAATTCATGTCTGATACCTATTATAAAATTTTCACAGAAATCGGAGGTATCTGTATTTTGACGAAGGGCTTCAACCCCCTGTTTAACCCCTTTGCATGAAACTTAATTAAAGTAAATATAACCGAAATTACGACCCCTTACACCTAGCAGCTGTGTTCCAAAATTCATAATGATCGGTTAATTAGTTTAAGAGTGAATCATGTAAATACAAATATATAAACATATATAACTTTATAAAGATAGAGATACCTAACTTTATAAAGACGGAGATATATTTTGTTGTTATTTTAGGACTGGTATCAGACATTTCTGATACTACAAAGTTCTATAGATTGGGAGGAATAAGTGGCATCTTTGCCTAGATGGGTGAGCTATTGATTGAGCCAGCCAAGAACTGGCGATAAAAAGTATATCAATTTCCTGTGATGAAAAAAAAACGACAAAATAAATAATAATAATATATCAATATGAAATTGGCCGAGTGTTAACTCCTCAAAGGTGCTCTCCACTTTTCTTTTTTTTGACATTGCTATTATGTAGAATAAATAAGTTTTTGATTGAATTTCAGAACTGAATCTACAAACAGATTCATATCTTCAGCCGACCATCTTAAATTAGTTCGAACCAACACCTATTCCCTACCCCCCATCTCCTGGTGTTTTTCTTGTAGCAATAATCTTTTTAGTTGACTTATATAAAGAGATAATGCCGATTAGTTTGTTTAACACCGCGAAAACATATAACGATTTCATAGAACCAAAATTTGGCAAAAAAGGTTCTTAGCGTCTCGAACCCAGTCGAAGGCATTTTTATTTTCACTATTTTGCAAGGGATTTCTTCATAGCCTTTAAATCCTAGGCTTCTCTCTTTAATATATATATATATATATATATATATATATATATATATATATATATATATATATTACATTCGTGCGGCTTACACAACTGCAACCGTCTTTCTGCGAGATCGCTTTATAAGAGCCAAAATAATTATTTGAGCTCAGATGAAACATAGTTGCAGTTCTGTAAGCCACACGAATGTTTATGTAATAAATATTTATGAAGCTCAACCTAGTATTGAGCACTTTTGAAAAATATTGGTTTAAAGTTCATTTAAGAAATACATCTGAACTTGATTAATTATATATATATATATATATATATATATATATATATATATATATATAATCCGAGTATGGTATAGGGTATAAATCCAGGGGAGTTGAACCGGGTTTATGAGAGTGCTCAATAAAAATATAGAGCAGAAATATAAATATAAATGATAATTTATTTCATTTTGACTACAAAATTGATTTTGTTTCACGAGAGCGGTTTATGTGGCTCCCGTACTTCGGGTCTTAAAATAAGAGTATGCCTGTTAGAATAAGTTCACAATCACACAAAGTTTTATGACAGGAAGTTAAACTAAAAATTGAATATGAACGGGAGCCACACAAACCGCTCTCGTGAAACAAAATCAATTCTGTAGTCAAAATGAAATAGATTATCATTTATATTTATTTATATGTATATATATATATATATATATATATATATATATATATATATATATATATACTTAAAAAAGGCTTTCAGTCATTTATACATGGAGAAAAACGCATTGTATATATTCAACATTAATATAATGCAAGCCCCCCAAAAATATATCGGGCATCCACAAGAAAAGCCATATACAAAAACAGCCCACCACTGCTAACAATAGAAAAGCATTCCCCTCTTTCGTATTCCAAGTGACAGCGATACTATCCTAACCATTAATATGGGTCTCCAAGACGTTTTAATCCTTGGGATACTAACTAAATCCGCATATTGCAAATTAAAACTTGTATAAACCAATATATATATATATATATATATATATATATATATATATATATATATATATTAATGGCTATTATGTATCTGTCTGTCTGTCTGTCTGAAGCCGAAACTATATTATTAGGTTTTTTCGCTCTCTTTTTATATCTACTTATCAGCTCCTACATATACTAATTCCAAAGCTTCCCCAAACATCACGCGTCTTTCAAATTTACATAATTAATTTGTTTTAAAGTTTCTAATGAATTAATATTCGCAAATATACACCCATAATTTTATTCAGATTTCCAGATGTATTTAAAATATTTTCCTCGATTATAATAATCTTCATAAAAATTACGAATAGAATTGATTAAAGACATTGTTTTTTTTTATCTATATAATTGAGTTACTTAATTAAATTAGATTATGATGTAATATGATCGAACAGCCGGCGTCCACTCCAAAATTTGGTTACCCGCCCTCTGATTATTAAGTATAACGTTCTATTTCGAACGTACAGAAAATTCTATTTCAAGAAATCCACAGGTGTTAACATGACGTCAGATTAGAGAGAGAAAAACGAACGAGAGAAAAGGAGAGAGAGAAAAGCGAGAGAGATGGACACAAGACAAGGGCGCGTTATTTGATTTATAATCCCAGAGAAGATCAATGGTCCTTACCAGCGAGAAATCAATGGTAAGGGGTTGTTGCGATACCGCAAGGTTATTTGCGGTAATTATCGAAAAGAGGTGAAGAATACTGGAAATCTGGAGAGGCTTGTTGTCACTCGGACTCCAAGAAACACCACTGGTTGTTGTCGGTGAACAATCACTAACGATGATCTGTGTGAGAACACCTAATAAGTACAAATGATGATGATGATGATGATGATGATGATAATAATAATAATAATAATAATAATAATAATAATAATAATTAATAATAATAATTTTACCACTGGTTGTTGTCGGTGAACAATCACTGATGATGATCTGTGTGAGAACTCCTAGTGAGTACAAATAATAATAATAATAATAAAAGAGATTGAAAGAACAGAAAAAAAGTATAGTTGTGATCGTATGACGATATATGAAGATTAAGAAATTGAAAGAACAGATTCAAGGTATAGTTATGGATTGATTTGGTCATTGGAATGCAGCTATCATATATATATATATATATATATATATATATATATATATATATAAGCTTGCTCGACGCATCGATAATATCACAAAACAAATCAACAAACGCGAATATTTCGTGTCATTCAACAACGTTTGCATGAATTGCTGCCTAATATATATATATATATATATATATATATATATATATATATATATATATATATATATATATGAATAAATATCAATTATTTGTTACCTAAAGACATCGATGTTTCATGCTAACGCAATCTTCAGTGGGAACTCCGATCACAAATCGCCACTGATTCGCAGTCAAGAGCGTTTACCGGTTGGCCACCACAAATTAGCTTAGAATTAAGGAGGAATTTAACTTTGTAAATACCAAGTCGGCGGGAATTTTACAACGAGCAGCGAAAGTGATCTACAACAAAAAACTGTGTTGGACCTCGCAATGAACCTAGTAGTACTGTTTGTTATTAAACTCACTCAGAGTGGCCGGTCTTAGTAAAGGGGGATTTTAATGATAGAGATAATCTTTTAGCACAACTAGGTAATCTATTGGCTCCTTTATTATTTGCTCAATATAATAATAATTAAATAATAATATATAAATAATAATAGTAATAATAATCCATACATACATACATACAATACATAAAAAATACTGTGATCTCGTCGACGGGCATGATAAATAAATATGACAACGCATATGTGAAAAGAAGAATAAGATAATATTACAGTAGTGCAATGTTTCCAGTGTAGTTTCTACTACTTCACTTCCTGAGTGAATACAATCAAAGCATTATATACTTTTTAACTGGACCCGTGGAAATTTCCGTTTTATTTCTTTTATTGCTGCCGTGTTTGAAAATATTTCCATTCTATAGACGTCCGATACGAAAGCAGACCCAACGACATTATTGTACAACTTTGTTAAAACTAAAACTTACTCATCTAAGTAGTCTGGTAAATGTAGTTTCAGAATATATCTGGTTATGAGGTGTCTATTTCAAAAACCCTTGTGGGAGTTTGCGACACATTTCCATGTTATTGACGTCAAGCGCAAACGCTGACTCCATTGCACCATTATTGAACAGAACTTTGATCCCAGCTCGAAGACGAAGAAAGTGTACTTTAGTTTGGGTTTCACGTTCAACGCAACAGCAGGATCAGATGAAATTTGACAAAAAGATCGTTTATTTTGTATTGCCTCTTCGGCGATCGGTTGATCCTATATTTTTTATAAGAGTAGAGGCTGATAACGTACGCAGAAGCATGGTATTGCATTATTGTATCATTATATAGATCGGAAGAGTCCATTCTCTATCTAAATAGGGAGGATACAACAGTAGTATCACAACAGATACATGAATGAAATTTATTGATTTCATCAAATACTTGTTTCGGAGAGTATTTTCGAATGGTGTGAACTGAAGTAATAATACTACAAATATAGAAAAACGAAAGTTTTCTGTTCCAAACAAATTTTCGACTTTTGATTATTCCGGAAGTG
>OY744522.1:128001613-128006613 GCA_963556195.1 Sepiola atlantica
TGTTTGGAATCAGTCACCTCACTATTTAATACCACATTCAAATCGGATGTTTCAATATTTGCATTGTTACAATGACATATTGCCCATCTTTGAAACTCTCCTTGAACTATTTTCTTCAAGCATATTTTTACAAAACATTTTGTTGCAAATTTTCAGATTAATGCTTACCAATATTTAGTAATTTCATTGTTTGTTTTCGTTCTTGGGAGAAAAGCAATTCTTTGAAAATCCATGGATTAAAAGTCAGTTTATTATATTCCTTGCTTGAACCGATGATTTAATAACCTTTTAAACTTTCAAATTTATTTTGTCATCATTTCAATACTTCCTTTATTAATGCTCTATCCTAAATATCGAACATCTTATCACGATAGGCTCTAATATAAAATATTTATATATATATATATATATATATATATATATATATATATATATATATATATATATATATATATATATATATATATATATATGTATGTGTGTGTGTGTGAGTGTATGTGTACAACTTTCCAATTCGTTTTTGAAATAATACTCCAACACCCTATCATCATTTTTATCGAGTTTATAGTTAATACTCTTGGCCGAATTCCAAATATAGATATACACAAATTCTTAAACGATTTTTGTTCCTTTTTTTTGGCTTTTAATGTGTTACAGTAGTAGTTGGGTGGGATGTATATTTGAATCATAATCATGTTCATCAATCATTCTGAAAGTTTTTTTTATTTTGCTTATAACTGTTTTTGTCTCATCTTATTGTCGTAGTTTACATTTTTAAAAGAATTGTATCAAGGATAAATTGTCATCACATTTAATCGATAATGTCAAAGCATCTAACTTCTACATTTGTTTATATATATGTATAAATGTATATGTATATATGTGTGTGTGTGTGTGTAAATGCATATATATCTAAATGAATAAATGCGAAAGTGTTTTTCATCTATCCTAACTATATTAACATCAAAACACGTAAGAATTATTCCATTCTAATGATATAAGAATGTATTGAAATACCCTATATATAGGCATCTCCAATTCACTCAAACAAATCTCGATTTTGCTCATTTGCATATTTATTTATTTTTAAGTTTTTAATAAATTAATATATTGTAATATACATTTCCATTTTGTATTATCAATTTTTTTTCTACATACGAATCGTTTTATGTATAGTACTATTATTATAATTATAAATAAAATAAGATAGAGATTTTATTTAAAAAATGATAGCGTTTAAAAACTTATTTAGAATTTCATTTTCAAGGGAGATAATTTACTTCCGGCTTTAGTAAAGTGTCAAATATCGCTGGGATATTGAGAACAGATACTACACTTTGATCTTAGCCAAAAGGCCACGGAACCATAAAAAAGATATTTTTTGTGACTAGGCATTTTTAAATCAAAACCAAACAAAAAAATTGATTAAATTGGAATATTTTTTAATAGGCGGTGTAGTGTAGTATGGGCTCTGTTGTCATAAGACTGTCTTCCCAGGAATCAGAAATTACCTCCTCCGTTTTTAAGGGTGGGTAGGAGGGGGTGGGGGTCCCAGAATGAAAAAAAAACAACTCAATTTAGTCAGAATATCTTTTAGGGGGTAGTGTAGTATCCATTCATGTTCTCATAAGACCGTCTACACAAGAATGACTTTCTCCCTTTTGGGTGGAGGGAAGTAGTGTTTGTTACTCATGATATTATCCTCTGTCAGTGGGAAGGTAGTGTAGTATGTTTGTTCGCCATAATACTAGCTAAGGAAGAACGATAACTTAAGTTTATAATGAACATGTCTTTTTAAACTAGAACATTATGAAAGTTATCGTTCTTCTTAAGCCAGCATATTCATCTTTGTTTATAAAGATGGCGATTATATTTTTTCAGCCAACTTTCATTTAGGCGTTTCACGTGGACAATGAAACTGGCCATGTGGGTTAATGTTATCTAAATAAATAAATGCAAAATTGTTTTCCACCTATTCTAACTATATTGACATTAAAACTGTTTATGCTTATATAATTCTTTGTAGTATATTTTCATTCGTCATGATACATTCCTCCCATGCACTACCTCCTCTTTGGGGGGGGTCGTAAAGTATACATTCGTTCCTCACGATACCATTTCCTCAGGATTACCAGCCTTGTGTGTGGGGGGGAGGGGGGAGTTCGTGTACGATCTATTATGTTGTCATGTTATCATCCTCCCAGACATTAACTCTTCCTTGGGGGGGGGGGTATTTTGTTCGTTCATCATGATATCAGCCTCTCAGCCTCTCATTTGCATATTTATTTATTTTTAAGTTTCTAATGAATTCATATTTTCTAATCTGTTTATATTTTTAATAAATTTGTTGTTGTTGTTGTTGTTGTTGTTCCTATTTACTTCCTCCCACGAGAGAAGAGTTCGGCACAATGTCAATATTTAACGTTGGGAGAATCCAGCTCCCCAAAATAGGCACTCTGAATTGGAACAAAAATTTCAATTGCCTCGATCTAGAAGGATTTCTCCTTCACTGACTAAGAAAATGAAAACTAAGTGCAGATTCAGTACAGATACTACATTTGCGCCTAACCAAAAGGCCAAGGAGTACACATGATGATGAGGATGATGATGAGGATGATGATGATGATGATGATGACGACGACGACGACGACGACGACGACGACGACGACGACGACGACTTAAAAAAATGTGTCATAGAAAAGAAATAAACCTCTTCAAATCTTTCTAAATTACAAAAAAAAAGTATTTTTCTTTAATATTCTTTGCGTATTTTTTCATTCTTTTATAATAAAGATGAAAAATTTCGAATTCCTCAGTAATATAAAAGTGGAGTATTTGACAAATCGAAGTTCCACCCTTATTTTGATTCATTTCATTATATAACCAGGGGAATTCATGAAACTCAGTGGATCTTCCGTTTATGTTTATAGGTTTACTTTATCACCGTGCACATTGGATGACATCACAAAATCCGTCGTGCACAGTGGATGTTATAAAAGGCGTCGTGCACACTAAATCACGTCACAAAATGCGGATGGGGTAAATAAATTCGATTGACAGTAGAAAGTGGGAGAAAGCGAAAGACGTAAATAATCAAGAGAGGGGAGATAGAGGGGAATATAACAAATAAGCTGTAATATGTAGCCAGATATATATATATATATATATATATATATATATATATAGGCATAGCTCATTAGGTAAAACTTCGAGCTCCCGGCATTTGCAATGTTTACATTGAGATACTTCTTACATTCAGTCAGTGTCGTATGATGGCGTAGGGGTTAGCAGCGCCGACTGTCAGCTCTAACGGTTGCGTTTCGATCCCGGCTTGAGGTGCTAACTGGTCTAGCCGCACTGATGCGGTATGTGGATGACTATGATGAGCTGCGAAACAGTCTGTATGTGGATGACTATATATATATATATATATATATATATATATATATATATATATATATATATATATATATATATATATATAGGTGGGTGTGTTTCTATTTCGTAGTTTTCACTTTGAAAAACGGCAAGCAATGAGTTCATTTAACTCTTTTACTAGCATTGCTGAAAAATCACAGAAAAATACGTTTTGGAAAACAAGGATTTTTTAAAAGTCGCTACATCTAAAAATCACAGATAAATCGTCTTTTTTTATTTATTTACTCAATCTTTTCTTTTACTTTTCTTTATTTTCGTCCCATTTTTTGTGCTTACTGTAGTCACTCCCACTTTTCAACTTGCCATCTTCCATTTTTTTGCATGCATCTCTCTTTTTTATTGTATATTTTAAGTTAGTTTTTAGCAAAATTTATTTCAGAATAAACTTTATTTATTTCTCATCATTTTTATTGTGTGCCTAAGCATCTCTATAAGGGACTTTGTCAGTCAGTCTGGCATATTACAGTTTAAAATAGCATTTTCGTTGGTCTGTCACGTTTCAGTTTGAAAAGGTTTCTACGTTGGTCTGTCACGTTTCAGTTTGAAATATTATTCTTGTTCATCTGTCACGCTTCCGTTTTAAAAATATGTTCGTTTGTCTATCACGCTTCAGTTTGAAAAATGCATTTTCAATGGTCCGTCACGCTTTCGTTTGAAATAGCATTTCCGTCGACCTCTCACGCACACGTTCGAAGTATCATTTTTTTTTTTTTTTTGTCTACTAGAATAGAAGTGGTCTGTTATGTCACCTATTCAGGTCGGATTAAATTGTTTGAATCGAGATAAAAGTGAGTTTACAAAGCCAGTTAAATAGAAATAAATAAGGACAATATTCTGATTAGTCTCTTTTTGGAGGCTGTATATCTTTCTCTATTTCACTCACCCCTCTTTTTCTCTCTTTCACTCCCCCCTCTCTTTCTATCTTTCACTCCTCCTCTTTTTCTCTCTCCGATTATGGGTTAAATATTATTTCTGCTTGTGGTTATATTCCCTTTTGTTTATAAAGGATTATTCTAACGTTTAACTTTTATAGGGGGAGACAGATAGATAGAAGGGGGAGTGAAAGACAGTGTATAAAATAAGCGAGAGGGGGGCAAACAACATATAATGATAGAAGAGTAAAGTGGCAGACACGAACGTCGATTTGTCACGCATAAGTTTGAAATAGCATTTTAGTCGGTCTGTCACGTTTCAGCTTGAAATATCATTTTCATTGCTAACGGCGCAGATTGTATATGCGCATCTTCAAAATATTCGTTCTTGTTTAACATACATTTATTTTTATTTATTTATTTTCTTCGTTTATTTTTGTCAAAATCTATTTCCGAAATATTTTTTTGATTTCGATGCCTCCATTCTTTTTTTTATTATTTATATATTTCTTTCTTTTTTTGAATCAATATTTCTTAACTGTAGGTGATAATTGTAATAATTTGTAAAGAGAAGAAAAAATAGTAAAAACCGGAAAAAGAAATTACAAACAAAAAACGGTATTTTCTTCGCCTCGTTATGTTCTTTCGGCTGTTGATGGCCGCCATATTGAATGAGTCATTGTCGGCCAT
>OY744522.1:128011613-128014113 GCA_963556195.1 Sepiola atlantica
TATACAGTTCTTTTTTTATTATTTTTAATTATCGGGCGCTCAACAGTCTCTGTTTGCCGTCAATCAGAAACTGAAAGGTTGGGAGGTAAATGAGGTGTTTGAGTTGAAACCAGCATCCTACCAACCCTCGTCTCATCGTCGACCAATAACTAACTAAAGAAAGAAAGAAAAAGTAGAACCTCCTGCTGTAAATTATCTTTGCGATATAATCACTTCCAGTGCCACTTACACCGCGTGTTCTTTGGGTTGCAGAATCTGCTAACCAACATCTGCAATCTGTTGCATGTCAAGAGAAACACAGATAATTATTAATTCCTCGTCGTTCCAAGAATGGTTCAAACTGCTTCACCCTGACTGATAAATAATACTCTCCCGTCCCCTTTTTCCAACTATACTCTCATCTTGGTTAATCTCTCTGTGCTCTTATCTTTTTATAGGATCATATTTCCATCAAGTACCCCAAACCAAAACCTCTTATAGTTTTATAGATTTCGTTTTGTCGTTTTCTTTTACAGAATATGAATCTTATTTGGGAGGAAGGGGGGTGATTTAATGCCGAACTCGGTCATTTTGCTAAAGGTTTCTATGCTAGACGTTCTTAATATCTTTATATGTGTATTCATTATGTTTACGGCATATCAGTCATTAAGTTCTTAATATCTTCAATTATTTATAGAATAATTTATTTTGTAGGCTACCATCGTCCTACAGTCTACTCTACTCCCCCCAAACCTAACGATATCCCTTATTTTCCCAACCACGCCTTTCCTCTTTTTCCCCACCACTACCCCAAGAACAATCACGTTGACACACCGGTTCCCGTTAGATCACCGAAGTTAAGCGACGTCGAGCCTGGCCAGTACTAAATGTGTGACCATTTGGGAATACCAGGTGATGTATGTGCTCTCTACTTATCTCGGCATTGTTTCCAGTCGTCTTGAATTGCTTGCCATTGGAATCAAGCAGTGCCGACTCAGGAGAAGTGTTGTTAGAAATTGCGCAACCCTTGCTTCACAATTACACGTGCAGCCAGCCCATTACAGGGGTGTCCATAGTCTCTCTAGACTGAACGGAGGGCAGTACAGTACACTACCCCAAGTTTGTATTTATATACTTGATTCTGTTCAATAAAATACTTTATTGACAAAGTTTTGTAAATGAAACGAAATATCAAAAAAGAAACCAGCATATTCTTTTTTTATGTAGTTTGTTCTTTGCTTATTTCCCTTATCCCTTTTTATAGCTATGCAGAGTAAATATATACAGATAAATAGTCTGCCAACGATGATCCACAATTAAGTTATTCTGGTGAACGAACGATTTGGTTGTTGCTTGCCGAACGGTGGACAAATTCTGAAATAAAATGTAAACAAACAAGACAGCGATAAATTATAATATATGTATTTGTTTGGTTTGTTTTACGGCATATCAACCACTTATGGGTCATTTAATGCCGAAACATTAATTGTAGTATGGTGACAAGTTTTTATGCTTCAAGTTTTTTTTTTGTTTTACGACATATCAACACTTTTCAGTCATTTTGGTAAAACATTTTATGCTTCAAGTAGTTTTTCATTGTGTTTAGTTTGTTTGTTTTACGGCATATCAACCCTTTTCACTCATTTTGGTAAAACATTTTATGCTTCAAGTAGTTTTTCATTGTGTTTAGTTTGGTTGTTTTACGACATATCAACTCTTTTCAGTCATTGTGGTAAAACATTTTATGCTTCAAGTAGTTTTTCATTGTGTTTAGTTTGGTTGTTTTACGACATATCAACCCTTTTCAGTCATTTTGGTAAAACATTTTATGCTTCAAGTAGTTTTTATTGTGTTTAGTTTGGTTGTTTTACGACATATCAACACTTTTCAGTCAGTTTGGTAAAACATTTTATGCTTCAAGTAGTTTTTCATTGTGTTTAGTTTGGTTGTTTTACGACATATCAACACTTTTCAGTCATTTTGGTAAAACATGTTATGCTACAAGTAGTTTTTCATTGTGTTTAGTTTGGTTGTTTTACGGCAAATCAACTCTTTTCGAGTTATTTAATGCCGAATCTGGTCATTTTAATAGAAGTTGTTATACTTCAAATTCCTTAAATGTGCAAGTATTTATTCATGGTGTTTGGCTGAGTGAAAGGGGAAAAAAAGAGTGGGGAGGAAGTAAATTGTTGTTTTTTTGTTTTTGTTTTGGTAGAACATGATTGAGTTTTGCAAAGAGAAAAAACAATAAAACATCAATGTTTGGTGCATTTTCGGTCATGAATCCGATATCTTCAGAAAGCCTGATCTGGTAGCACCAGATAATATATTTATTAAATTCTAATACAAGAAATGACTGTTGCAATACTGATTGTGTTTACAGCTTGATTAAAAGACTAATACTTATATATAAAACTCAATGTGTGTATGTGTGATGCTTGTGTGTTCACTGAAATTTAAAAGTGTATTCAAATGTAACATTTACTGGGAAAGACAATGAAAGTGTTCCCGAATCTCTGTG
>OY744522.1:128024113-128029113 GCA_963556195.1 Sepiola atlantica
ATATATCAGATTTGCATCGAATTTGATCCATGGTCCTTTATACATCACATAAGTAAGATTCCCTAAATTTATGTTTCTTCTTGAGACCCCTGAAGCTTAAGTCTTAAATTATAGACATTTTCTAGAATCAAAATCATGTAATTAAATTTGATCAAAATACGAATAAGGATTCTAGACATGAGGTTTAGTTTCATTATATTTGGAGTTGAATCATCGTAAGGGGATATACAAGTGGTACAAAACTGTATTGTTCGGGGGATGAATTTTACCTTCCAGTGACAGGTATTCGTCTAGTATATATATATATATATATATATATATATATATATATATATATATATATATATATATATATATATAATCAGTCCGACAGTGTATTTGTTGTTGTTGGGCTGAGGTATGGTTTTGTTCAGTCCTAGGAGGTCCAACTTTTCCAGGCTTTGTCTTCTAACTAGGAAAGAGTTAGATCATTGCTAATCGCCTGAGGCACACCTACCGGACGAAAACCAAACGAAATAGAAGAGGTATCCCTCCATCGTGCTAGACAACTTCTCACACTTGACAGTATTCTATATCTCTACAAAGCCACCATCCGCCCATGCATAGAGTATTGTTGTCATATCTGGGCTGGTGGACCATCTACCAGTCTCTCCTTCTTAGACAAGGTCCAAAAGAGAGTATCTAATCTAATAGGTTCTCTCACTATCCACCAAGCTCCAAGCCCTGCCCCATCGCCGCAATGTTGCATCCTTGTGCCTGTTTTACAAGTACTTCAATGGACTGTGCTTTGATGAACTTACTGCTCTGGTGCCCCCCTCGACGTAAATACACTCGACCAACCCGACAAACAGCTAAATCCCATCCATCCACTGTGGAGGCCCCCAGATGCCGGACAGCCTTCTACTTCAATAGCCTCTTTCCTCGAGCTGCCGGCCTCTGAAACTTCATCCCTGCTCCCTGTTAACCCGACTGTACCGACATGCAAAAATTTAAAACAAATGTGAACAAGCATCACGCTGCACAGCTACCAATTTTGGATGATACCTGAACTTTCACCTTAATTCTCAGTAGCCTCTTACGTCTACAGTGGCAACTTGCCTTGTTTGGGGTGAACTTAGTTTTTAAAAATAGATTACAACGGTCCCTATATTACGATTTAACTCCCTCAACTCCTTTTTATTTTGTGACATATAGTCTTAATTTCAGTGGTACATTGAAAAATCTATTAAAAAGCTAGTTGGATAAAACGCTAAAGTTACTATCACAATCGTGACACTTCGAGCTGCTATTTGTGGTATATAGGATTGCTTTATTTATTTGTTTAGGTTTTGTTGTTTCTTTCTTTTGTCTTCCAGTCCTTTTCTTTCGAATTGCGTCGGAAATCTTGAGGAAATTACCTTCATTAATAAGAAGAAAATTAATGGCCGCGTGTGCAAGAGTTATCTCCCTTGATTAAAATCTCGTGATGAGTGAGGGTTGGGAGGGGGTTGTAGAAGGTAAATGGTAGCGTCAAGTAAAATACAATTTTCGGAATGTCGTCCGCCTCGGGCGTCTTCTGTTGAATTAGAAGCCAACAATTTCTTTCTGTCGCATTCGTCAGGCGAGACAGAAATGTCGGTGCTTTAATTAAGTGAAGATTTTATTCACTTTATTTTTCTTCTCTATTATTTAAAGCGTCTCCATTTTTGCCCAGATTCGTAAAATTCAACTTTTCCGCTTCATATTTTAGTGGCAACCTAATGCATTTTGTTTCAAAAATAAAGTGGGAAATGTATTGTATTGTGCTACTTTTTATTTAATATTATTCAAAATAACATTATAAGTTATATAGTATCAAAGGTTATATATATATATATATATATATATATATATATATATATATATACTAGTGTACACCTTCCGTCAAAAATGACGGAAACATTATGCTTCGCTAGTATTCGCACTAATAAATTTATATAAAATAACGTCTCGGTTGGTGAAGTTAAAAAAGAAATAAGAAAGAAAACGTTTCCAAATGAAAAGTTTGAAAGCGAAAGAAAAAAATAAATAAATCCGTACAGAAAGTAAAAAAAGAAAGAAAACGTCTTATTATGGAAATAGACTGAATGATTTATTTCCGAACTCATTTAAGACGGCCGGCATGTTGCTGACTTGCTATTTGCTTTCCCCCTTCCTCTAAACATTTGGAATGGTTTAGTCCGGCAGTTTTATACGTGCTAGCTTGTGGATAGGTATTTATATAGATAAAAATAAATACACATTGGTCTTTATTACAGAGTGGCGTATATAATATACAATATCTTGGTCTTTGGAATGTAACAAAATCTTGTTTATTTATATATACTTTGTTCTCACAAGCTGACAATCATTGAGCTTTCAATTGGAAGAGGTTGGAATACATGAAGTTTAGAAGGTATATGCTAAAACATATTTTCCATTACTATATATATATATATATATATATATATATATATATATATATATATATATATATATATTTATATATGACCAGTTCGAAAAAGAATGAAGAGCTGTGATACAGCGAAATAGTCTGTATGTGGATAACTATATATATATATATATATATATATATATATATATAAGTGTGTGTGTATGTGTTTTTTTTTATTTACATGCTAAACAGTAAAGGTTTCATCGAATCGTACCCGGTTTTTATAAAGCTAACATTCTGCTAGTCCAATAATAAACAGAACGATAAGTAAGAACGTTCATCGGCTATTAAAATGGATTGATGACAGCCTTCTACATATGTCCGCTTGTAAAGACATGAATAGACCTTAATTCTCTTCCTTTTACCGTGGTTGTTAGGTTGGCCGCATGGTTCTCAGGGTTCAGACAGAAGCTAAAATGTTGACTTAGTTATGAGGTTCCAATCGTGCGACCGACAGAACAATCATCCTCCACACTAATGATTCCCGGACGAAACACATGTGTATGTGGATAAGAAATTTATATATATTTATATATATATATATATATATCTTTCAAATTGTTATTGATTATGTTGCTTGTTGCAGAATAGATTAATTTTGAGATTTTTCGAAGTGGTCATAAAGTCTAAAAATGGTGAATGACTTCATAAAAAATTTTCGTCACGCCCAACGAAGCAAACAAAAAACACATAAATCGAAAGATAAATAAATAAAACATTCATTTATTTATACCAATATATTAGGAGCTAAAATATTAGAAAATTTATTAAAAATCAGTACCTATTGACATTCATAAGCAATAGGTGTCTATAAGCGTATCTTTGCGCATAGAATCACAGACATGCATTGTTAATTCAATTTCTTAATAAATTTCTCAATTTGACGTATAGCCTATTTGGTCCGGATCAACAGGATGAAGAGATTGTCTGCTAGTCATATTCGTAGTGGATGTTTTCATATCTATTATTATACTAAATGTGAGCTCGTCAACGTTGTTTTTCCTAGGCGTTTTTCTACTATATACTCTCATCCAAAAAATACATGCTAAATTATAGCTTTTTTTTCAACATAGTTCACCCCAAACAAGGCAAGTTGCCTATGTAGACGTAAGGGGCTACTGAGAATTAGGGTGAAAGTTTAGGGGGTAATCCAAAATTGGAGCTGTGCAGTGAGATGCTTGTCCACATAAGTTTTTTTGTACTATCTTTGGTTTTAGATAGTGGGGAGGGGAAGTGGGTGCTTCTTTGGTGCCAATAAGCTCACACAACCAGGCGATTAGTCGAGACTTGATCCATGGGGGTTGTGGCCTCGTGAAAGTCTAACCGGGATAACTGTAGGTCCCTTTCCATGCGCAACATGGCACATACAGTTACTCACGATATAATAATCTGTACCC
The DNA here is from genome assembly GCA_963556195.1 of Sepiola atlantica. NCBI lineage: Eukaryota > Metazoa > Mollusca > Cephalopoda > Sepiida > Sepiolidae > Sepiola > Sepiola atlantica. The sequence goes on from OY744522.1 coordinate 128,027,963, forward strand.
TCAACCTGTTGGAACAAGAACGACCCAGACTAGTCATGTTAGACTGAGTGACAAAAAAATCCCCTAAGTAGCCGAGATAGAGAGATAGAGAGACAGCGTTCATTATACTAGTACGGAAACAAGGCCAGGCACTGTGAGTTTTGTAGGTGTCCCTGCGCTAGTATCACTGCGTCTGGCTAATAGACAAAGAAGGTGTGAAAAGTCTGGGCGATACAAAGAGCCCATCTACTCCTTAGTACTGGGATTGAGTTATGTTTGAAAATAAAGCTAAAAACTGTTCTAATATGCCGTCATTTATAATTAATTGAACAATTCACACTTGGTTATCTATTTTTCTCACTGCGCCTTCTCTATGTGGATTCAACCGCTCTTTAATAATTCTTAATGTCTCTGCGAGCATTTCAGGAGAGTGACTGTTTATTCAGCATCATCAATTTTTTCATATAAAGAAATTTTCGTAATTCATTAGATTCAAATGTTGATTTGTCATTTGCAGTGCTATAGCGATCATACATAAGGTTGTACTCGAAAGATGTATGCATATATTTAGCCAAAATGTAAAAATATATGAAAAATATATACTGAAATAACATTCATATACATATACTATATATGTATACAAAAAGACAAAAGGAAAACAAATTGATCACAGGGAGAAACCATCAACAACGAGAGATTTACCAGTTTCGTGTATATCAACAAACGACTTCAGAAACAGTTACTTTTTCTGAAGACGTTTGTTGATCCGAACGAAACGGGTAAATCTATCGTTTTTGATGATTTCTGTATGTGTTAAATTTGTTGTTTCTTTTGTCTTTTTCATACATCTTGCCTCAACGGCATTTCGTTTTATGATATATCGTGTATTTTATCGTCATATATATATATATATATATATATATATATATATATATATATATATATATATATATATATATATATACCACTCCGCACATCATGTTGGCCTGCAGTTTCTAGTGTTACTGGCTATCTTGCTTTCGCTTGTTGCTGGATCTTAAAAGTTTGAAACCGAGGGGGGGAATACTAGCTGTTGTACAAAGCTAGATCTCTTTATTTGCAATGTAAGTACAGACACTCCTTCAGCCAACGGCACTTTTCTGAATGAAGGAGGGGCACTCGTGTAACAAGAC
>OY744522.1:128039113-128074113 GCA_963556195.1 Sepiola atlantica
TGCTTGATAGTAGTGGAGGATGTGATGAGTGCAGTTTCCAATAATCTTCGCCGAGATTTGTTGTGGATGTGTTTAGTGATTTTGGCTTGTTCAAATTTGAATGCATGACCATATTCTAGAGCATGGGAGAAAAGTGCACTAAGAGGGTTGTTGTTTTTTATATCCCTTTTATGTTCATTTAATCGTTTCTTTAATTCGCGTTGTGTTTCTCCCACGTAGAATTGATGGCAATCATTGCAAGGGACAGTGTATAAGCCGGCATGGGATGTGGGTGTTTTTTGGAAATGTCTGGATGTGTTTAAAGTTTGTTTTATGGATTGAGAAGTGGTTTGTACTATTGGAATGCCTAATTTGTTGAGCGTGTTGCATATGGATGTGTTATTGGAATGCGTGGGTAGGAGAAGGGGTCTGTCTATGAGAGAGGTGTTAGGGGTTTGATTTTTTTGTGTGGTGTTTCTGGAGAATATTTGGAAGGCTTTTTTCTTGGCATTTAATATGAAATGTGTGGGGTATTGCAATGTTTTTAGGGAATTAAAAATGTATTTTATTTCTTCATCTATGTGTGGGGGGCTACATATTCTAAGGGCGCGTAGGAAGAAGCCTATAATTATACCTGTTTTGATCTTGCTATGATGGTGGGAGTAGAAATGTATGTAGTCATTTTTGTGAGTGTTTTTGCGGTGTACCTTAAATTCTAGTTTATTGTTGGACTTAATTATAAGAGTATCAAGGAAGGGAATAGAGCCGTTTATTTCAGTCTCATGGGTGAATTTTATGGAGGGTTCTACTGTGTTGAGTTTATCCTTAACATGAGTGATTTGTGTGTCTGTGGGGAGGAAAATTAAAATATCATCTATGTATCTAAAGTATTCGATGTTAGGAGGTAGTCTATATTTGAAAGGACCGGATTCTAAGAATTCTAAAAAGAGGCAGGCCAATACACCGCTAAGGGGGTTGCCCATGGGGAGTCCAAATTTTTGTTTGTAGAATACTTCGTTAAATTGGAAATATGTTATGTCAGTGATGAGTCTAATTATTTCTATAAAAATGTTGGGGGGAAAAGGTAGGTCGGTTTTTGTTTTCTTTATATGTGTGTGAAGTAAGTGTAGGCATTTTTTTACAGGTACGTTAGTGTAGAGCGAAGTTACATCTAGGCTGTGTATATTTTTATTTTCTACGTTGATGTTTTTTATTCTGCTAAGAAGGTCGCCTGAATTTTTTATGTGGGAGGGACTGATGGTACCCATTAGTGGAGTGAGGATGTTAGCTATGGCCCGTGCGATTTTGTGTGTGGTGCTACCTATGCTTGATACAATTGGACGCATGGGGGTGTCAGGTTTGTGGGTTTTGGGGAGCCCGTATAATGTGGGAATGATAGGGTGATACTCAATGTTTGATGCCCATTTTTTGTTGTTCTTAATTAGGTGTTTGAAAGATTTGTTAAAATGTTCTATGTTTTTATCTATAGTTTTTTGGTCAGTTTTAGTGTATATGTTTTCGTCGGATAATAGAGTAGATATTTTTTTTGATATATGAATTTTTGTCCATGATTACTATGCCCCCTCCTTTGTCAGATGGTGATATGAGTATGTTGTTGTTGTTAGCTAGGTGTTTAAGAGTGTCTATGTATCTCTTGGGTAAGACGGGGTCATTAGGGAGAGTGGTGGTAGTTGAGATTATGCCTTGAATGAAGCCTTTGGTGAAATCTGTGTCAGTGTGTCTGTAATTTTTTAGAACTGTGTTGGTGGTGGTGTTAGAGTGTATTCCAGTGGCGAATTTTAAACCGAAACTGAGAGCTTCAGTTTCTATGTTGGAAAGTTTATAGGTGGTGAGGTTGTTTATGAGTTCCGGACGTCCTAGAGTTTTCCATTTGCTGTTTTGGATAAGTTTGTTGAGTTTGTTGTTTAGTCTGGTAGTATGTTGTGTATTGAATCTTTTGATGGATTTAGTGATGTTATCGATAGTGTTGGGCAGTATTGTTTTATTATTTTTGAGGTTGATGCCCAATGTTCTGGCCTCGTGGAAAAGGTGTGAACTCTTGTGTTTTAGTAGGTTTGCAGATGATGTTAAATATGTTTGAATGTAGTCAGGAAAAATGTGGTGCGATTGCTTTAGAAATGTAAATGTACTTGCGGGTATGACCTTTTCTTCGATGCATCTCAGCAGAAAGTTTCTCCTGTTGTTGTGGGAGTTGGCTGCGAATAGTGTGTTCTTATATTTCCGTAGCTTCTGCTGGAAGGTTTGGTTTTCCATTTCGACAAAATGGGAAGAGAAGGATGAAGGTAATCCGACGTGATGGTAAAATGAAAAAGGAAAACCAAAAAACTGGATGTTTTTTTATGTGTACATCAACGTTTCGTCTTTATTTATAAGACTTCATCAGGATGATGATATAGGGAAAAGATATCATGCAAGCACGGATACATGTAGGGTAGACATGTTGGGAAGAAAAATAAAATAAAATGAAAAAAAAAATGCCTACACTTACTTCACACACATATAAAGAAAACAAAAACCGACCTACCTTTTCCCCCCAACATTTTTATAGAAATAATTAGACTCATCACTGACATAACATATTTCCAATTTAACGAAGTATTCTACAAACAAAAATTTGGACTCCCCATGGGCAACCCCCTTAGCGGTGTATTGGCCTGCCTCTTTTTAGAATTCTTAGAATCCGGTCCTTTCAAATATAGACTACCTCCTAACATCGAATACTTTAGATACATAGATGATATTTTAATTTTCCTCCCCACAGACACACAAATCACTCATGTTAAGGATAAACTCAACACAGTAGAACCCTCCATAAAATTCACCCATGAGACTGAAATAAACGGCTCTATTCCCTTCCTTGATACTCTTATAATTAAGTCCAACAATAAACTAGAATTTAAGGTACACCGCAAAAACACTCACAAAAATGACTACATACATTTCTACTCCCACCATCATAGCAAGATCAAAACAGGTATAATTATAGGCTTCTTCCTACGCGCCCTTAGAATATGTAGCCCCCCACACATAGATGAAGAAATAAAATACATTTTTAATTCCCTAAAAACATTGCAATACCCCACACATTTCATATTAAATGCCAAGAAAAAAGCCTTCCAAATATTCTCCAGAAACACCACACAAAAAAATCAAACCCCTAACACCTCTCTCATAGACAGACCCCTTCTCCTACCCACGCATTCCAATAACACATCCATATGCAACACGCTCAACAAATTAGGCATTCCAATAGTACAAACCACTTCTCAATCCATAAAACAAACTTTAAACACATCCAGACATTTCCAAAAAACACCCACATCCCATGCCGGCTTATACACTGTCCCTTGCAATGATTGCCATCAATTCTACGTGGGAGAAACACAACGCGAATTAAAGAAACGATTAAATGAACATAAAAGGGATATAAAAAACAACAACCCTCTTAGTGCACTTTTCTCCCATGCTCTAGAATATGGTCATGCATTCAAATTTGAACAAGCCAAAATCACTAAACACATCCACAACAAATCTCGGCGAAGATTATTGGAAACTGCACTCATCACATCCTCCACTACTATCAAGCAGCGAAATGGTTTCTTTAACCTATCACCCTTAATAAGCAAGATCATCCTCACTGAACAAAGTCTTTTACCTGATCATGGCTAACTTTTATTTTCATCTCTAACCTTATGACACTCTTCCATTCACCCACACCCTTCCCTTTTCTCCCTGTATCTTCTCTTATTTTTTTTTTTTCCTCATTTTTCTTTCCCTCACATTTTTAATACTACAGTCCAAATAAACTTTCTCATGTTCCAAATATTTCAAATATATTCCTCACCCACCCTTTCAATCACCCCCTCCCCCACCCACTCCAATCCCCCACTCATTGCTATCATTCTCCAAATATTTCAAATATTTCACACCCTATCACGACAAATCCTCCCTCTTCCCCCTCTCATCCGTTTTCTCCCATGCCTCTTCTTAAATTCCCTCATTTTCTTCAAACGCTCTCTGGGACTATGGCTTTCGCCCATCCACCGAGATCACAGCCCCCCCCCCCCTCCCTCTCTGCCCATCCCCATTTCCCTGCACACACCCCACACACACAAACGTTCCAACTCACTCTTCCCCTTCGGTCTCGACCGCAGCCATCTGGTCAGACACCCCCTCCTCCTTTTCCCCCAATCTCTCTCTGCCATCCATTTTACCCCTGCTCATCCCCCACCTCTTTCTCTCATCGCCAGCCACAGTAGTCCTTGCTCCCTCCACCCTTCCCCTTTTTTCTCCCACTCATTTTTCATTCTCTAACAAGTACGGACGTCCAGCTTAGACGCTGCTATTATTTTTCATTTTATTTTATTTTTCTTCCCAACATGTCTACCCTACATGTATCCGTGCTTGCATGATATCTTTTCCCTATATCATCATCCTGATGAAGTCTTATAAATAAAGACGAAACGTTGATGTACACATAAAAAAACATCCAGTTTTTTGGTTTTCCTTTTTCATTTTACCATCACGTCGGATTACCTTCATCCTTCTCTTCCCATATATATATATGTATATATATATGTATATATATATATATATATATATATATATATGTATGTATATATATATATGTATATATATATATATATATATATATATATATATATATGTATATATATATATGTATATATATATATGTATATGTATATATATATATATATATATATATATATGTATATATATATATGTATATGTATATATATATATATATATATATATATGTATATATATATATGTATATGTATATATATATATATATATATATATATATATATATATATATATATGTATATATGTATATATATGTATATATATATATATATGTATATATATGTATATATATGTATATATATATATATATGTATATATATATATATATATATATATATATATATATATATATATATATGAGAGAAAGGAAAAAACTGTAGACCCTTAAAACCTGTTTACCGCTCTACGTCATATCTTGTTTTTATCTTGCTGGGTGACTAGCCGCCATCTTCACCATTCAAACCTGGTAATGGCATTCGGTTTAGTCGACGATAACCCAACTGTGCAGGGGTAATACTTTATGTGTACAGCGATATAATCACGCCTGGTATATCATTACATTGTCGTATCAATTCTTCTCGTACTCTCTCGGTCGCTTGACTGCTCGCTGTTGTATTTACAGCCTCCAACCATTACCATTGTAAATATTGTACTAGCAATAAGATTTAGTCGACGCCATATTATTGGTAGTAATTCGCTAAAACTACTAATGCTTGTCTTGCTTCGAATCACTTGCGCTACACTGGTTACCTTTTTTTGTTTATTCGGAAAGGGTCGGTCTCGGTCGAGTGCGTTTCTTTTGTCTCTTTTATCCCCCTCTCTCTCTCTCTCTTCCTCCCTCTCCTCGCTCTCTCCTCTCATCTTCCTTTCTATCCTCTCTTCTCTCCTCTCCCTTTTCTCTCACCTTCTATTCTCCCCTCTCTCTTTTCCCCTCTCTCTCTCTCTCTTCCTCTCTTCTCTCTTCCCCCTCTCTTTCTCTTTTTTTGCAAATGACACATATCAAGTCCGACTCACCTCGCTACACCTCACCTCACGTAAGCTGACCAACATTCTAATAACTTTTTCTTTATTTTATTTTTTCTCTCTTTTTCTTTCTACTTTATTGTTTGTCGTTCAAGTCCAGCTGTTGGCTCTGGTTCGAAAATTGTCTTCTTTCCTTCTTTTTTCTTTTATTTAATCTTAAATATTTTTCTGCTTTTATATTTGACTCGTATTATTATTTGTTTTTGCAATGATTGATTATCGTTCAATGTTGTTCGTCTCTCTCTCTCTCTCTCTCTCTCTCTCTCTCTCTCTCTCACACACACACACACAGACAGACAGACACACACACATCACCCCCTCCCGCAATTATTTTTTAGTTGGACTTCCTCGCTTTTTTTATTCGTACCTTCGTTCTCACTTTGTATTACTTCTCTCTCTCTCTCTCTCTCTCTTTCTCTCTCTCTTTTTCACTCATTTTACCTGTACTTAACTCTTGTTCATTTTTACTTCTTCCTATATTTCTGCCTTTCTTCTTTCTCTGTCTTTCTCTCACTCTGTGTCTTCCTCCCTCAGATTAATTCTTTACTTCTTCCATTCTTACTACTTGTTTTTCTTCCCTCTATTTGATTCAACTTTTTCTTTCTTTCTATTTTCCTTTGATTTGTGTTTCTTTCTCATTCCTAAATCTGTTACTACTGTCTCTCTTTCTTTTTGCCTTCTCTATTTATCTCTTTTCTTTCTTTGACTTTTCATTTTTTTTCTTTCGTCTACTTTTCTTTCACTCTTTACTTTTTCTTTCATAATTTTATGATTTTTTTCTTCTTAGCATTTTATCCTAAATCTCCACTTTTCCTTCTATCTCTTCCTAGTTTTTCTCTCCTCCTTCCTCTCTGTATTTTCCCCCGCCATTGTTCTGTTATATTTTCCTTCATGTCATCTATAACTTTTATCCACTTGCATTCTTCATTTCCTATAATACCTCTTCTCATTCTTCTTTCTCCTCTTCCTCTGCCTCTTGTTCCTCCTCTGCCTCTTTTTCTTTCTCTGCCTCTTATTTTTTCCTCTGCCTCTTTTTCTTTCTCTACCTTTTTGTTTTCAGTTTCTTTTGTCTCCTCTTTATCCTTTCCTTTTCCTTTTCGTCTAATTCTACTTCTTTTCAGTCTACTTCTACTTCTTTTTCGTCTACTTCTTCTTTTCAGTCTACCTCTACTTCTTTTTTGTCTACTTCTTCTTCCTCTACTTCTCATTATAATTTTACTTTTCCTTCTTTTCTTGTTCCACTTTTATTTTTCGTCTTCTACTTTTCCTTTCTTTTTTCGTCTAATAATTTTTTACTTGTTATTATTTTTCTCTTTTTCTTTTTCGTCTACTTCTATTGTCTTTTCCTCCATTTTCTCCTCCTTTTTCTCCTTTCCCCTATTATTTCCTTCTTTTCTTTCATATCCCCTTTTTCGTTCTTCTTTTTCTTCTTTATCTCCATATTTTTCTTCTAGTAGTCCTTTCCTTCCTTTTTATTTTTAACCATCATTATCATAGTCTCTAAACACCCAACACCTTCAAACTGTATCAAGTTCATCCCTCAATAAACTCAATATACTTTCTATTAATCAACACCGCCATCTACAAAATATTCACAAACCCATTCCTCCTTTTCTGTCTTCCTCCTTTGAGGGGAAGGGTCGTCACTCATTTCTTTTGCCCCCACCCGATGTTTTTACCCTAGACTCAGCCTCACTACCTAACACCTGCCCACACCCTTCCTCCATCCCGGACACAATGACGCAGCTCTTCACGCTGCATTTGATTCCAATTTTACCTGGATTTTCTGGTCTTCTGCCAGACTTCTCGGCCTCGAATGTGCCAGCGCCGGCATGGTGGTCGTGATGGAAGCGGCGGGCACGTAACATGGTGGCGCGCACAAAAACCCCAGTCGCTGATTTTGTTAGTCGCGTCAGGTACACACAGGCGAAAAATCGCACCAGCCAGTCCGACAACTTCATTACCTCTCCGGAAGAAGAGGAACAAAACGTTAATTTAAAATGAAAAGGGCATAAAGAGAGAGAGAGAGAGAAAGAGAGAGAGAGGAGAGAGAGAGAGAAAAACAAATGAAAAATAAGAATAAAGAAAAGGGGATTAAAATGAAGAGAGGCGGGACGGATATCCTTCATTAGCGTCCATTTCATCTGCGCATTTAGCGATGAAAATGCTCTTCTAAACCAATGAGTGACAGACCTACGGGAATTCTATTCCAAACTAAACCACGTCTTCAAGGCTCACCTTTCTCTGAGAGGGTGTTGGCTTATTACTAATCGCCTGAGACACCTTGCAAGAAAATGCAGACGGGCTGCTCAGGCATTTTTTGTAAGCCTGGGTGCGCTTGTCCTAGTGCGCTGGCTTTTGAAAACAAAACCAGGCCTTGTGTCTCACTTTCTGGCAAGAAGGTAAATAATATAACTAATCAACGTTATGTACAACTTCGTCTAAGAATAATTCTATGCGTGCGTGCGCTCGTAAAATTACCAATTTGAACCTTAACAAGGCCAAATATTTTTAACGGTCAGCGGATAAGTGCTTTCCAAGCTGACCTATATAAAAACTTTATATGTTCACATATATACAAACCCGTATACATATATATATATATATATATATATATATATATATATATATATATATATATAGTAAGCTATGAACATATATATATGGCAATTAAGCTACACAGAGGCTCCCGCGTTTCATCCCCGGGGGGATCTTCAGGCTAAAATGCATGGAGTTATTTTTGCCGGGTGTTTTTATATACACGGCTAGCTAGTAAACCAATCAGATTCTTTGTTGTTCTCTCAGCCAATCGTTGGGCTTCCCACGAACAAAGGTGTGGTTAGTGTTACTTCCTTCCTATATCCTGTTCTATTGTTCTGTTTTCTATAGACTGGCCTATATCCTGTTTCCTTTGTTGTGTCAATATAATGGGTGAATTTATTTTAACACGCGGTTCCTTGTATTTCTATTTTAGGTTTGCTTTGTGTGTGTATTCCTTGAATTAATGTTAGCGCCGGACTAAATGTAAGCAAGTTGAATTAGGATTATTAGTTATCTAGCTTACACTAAAGTAAGATATAAAAACATAGAATAATATAAAATAATGAAATGAAATGAAACCAAAGGTAGTATGCTCTCAGCTCTATTTTAGGTTTTTATTTGTAAACTGTAAAGTTTTTGTTTAGTTTAGTTTTTGTTTATTTATTTATTTATCGTTAGCCAAAGGTAAATTTATTTCTGTGTAAGCAGCTGTTTGCTATCTCACTTCTACAGTATAATAGATGTCGAGGATCTTTAAAGTTTAGGATTTCACAATTTTCATTCAGGCATAATCTACACGGGTCGCTTAAATTGCTACATGTACTGACCTGTCGTATTATTTTCCATTGAATTATTGGTGAGCGTCCATTTTCTTTGAGCTCCCAATAGTGGTTTGCTAGTGCTTTTTTAATTCGACGTTCTCTGTTTTTAAATGTGCTTTTGTAGTCATAATATCAAGTTTTAAAATCTAGGGAGGTCATACCCGCGTAGTACTTATTGTTATATATATATACACATATCCATATACACATACTTATACATACATACATACACATATATTTTCACATCCGAACACACCTATTTCCGTAAACCAAATTATTAAACCTGAATGGAAATACAAACAGCATTTATTCACATATATACCGCCAATCAAATAAGTACGTTAGCCTAGAATTACTTTACTAAATAAAACCTGCAATTTTATACATACCCATTCATACAATATAATATATATACTGGTCAATATCCACATATTTCTATCGAAAAATGCATTTCTAAGTTTCTATATCGTTACGTATACATACATGTGCATATTTAGATACATATCACCACATATCTTATACATCCACACACATTCTTATCCTCCCCGTGCACAAGGCATACATCCACTCAAATTCCTCACGTATACACGCCGTTCTTACGAAATACACACCGTTCTTATAAAATACAGGGATTATGAATTAAGGAATACATCAACCAAAATTCATCCTGTAAATTTATTGATATACGCGCTCATACATGTCATTCTACTTCTATATCTCTCTATGTGTTGTGATTCCATAATTTTATGGATATATCATACAGTCTACAGGCACAAAATCATAACATTCCCTACCTCAGTGTCCTACAACACCCAAGTTTAATTAGGATTATCAGATAACTAATAATCCTAATTCAACTTGATTACATTTAGACCGGCGCTAACATTAATTCAAGGAATACACACACAAAGCAAACATTACAAAGGAAACAAATAAAATAAAACCCAAAATATACGTGCATTATACAGTGACTAAGTGTAGGGTAAATAAACAGAAACTAGCATTAAATAAACTAAACTACAGGTTAAATATAAACATAATAGTTAAGTATAACATGGGAAACACAGAAAAATGAAAGAGAAATGTAGATAAAATCATAGCCTACACTAAGGTAAGATATATTAACATAGAATAATATCAAAATAATGAAATAAAATAAAAAATGAAATGAAACCAAAGGTAGTATGCTCTCGGCCCTACTATTATATATAATCAGTTTTAGCAGAAAACTTTGCATTATTAATATAATCTAATAAGATTAAGAGAATTAACTTTCTACCAATTTCATTAATCACGTTTGAGTCGTCACGTGACAGCTGTCAAAACAGCGTGTGATTCTTTACTTTAAAATTGACAAATATATATATATAATTGATAAGATATATATATATATATATATATATATATATATATATATATATATATGTAGAGATTAAAAAGATAACAATTAAATTTTATCTTTAAAATATATCCTTGAAAAGTCAATGCTCAATATACAAGATAGAGCAATAATATAAGGAAATGAGTGATGAGAAAATGTATTTAATTATGTAATAGTTCAAACAAGGATTATATAAATAAACCTTTTCCTTAACCCATGAATTTTCAAAAATGTATACTTACATCATCAGATGAGAACATAGGGATAAAACAGTTAAATTATATTACTGTTTAGCATAGATTTGAAAATATAAACATATATACAGAGTTATTATGCAAAGAGAATCATAAATAAATCGTAAAAATGCCCATATATATATATATATATATATGTATATATATATATATATATATATATATATATATATATATATATATATATATATATATTATTTTTTTATTTTGGGGCATACACATGTACATAAGCGATGCATCTATGGAAATATTTCGATCATTAGCTCTAAAAAGCTACGATCTCATCGGGATAACAAAGCATGTCTGTGTTTTTGGTATTTTTTATTTGTTTACATTGGAGAAAACTAATACACACACACACACACACACATATATATATATATATATATATATATATATATATATATATATATATATATACCCGTTTCTACCTACAGTAAATTAAATTGTGATGTATATCCGATTACAATACATATGGAAGCGGATGATCGTTTTTGTTTTAAATAATAAACACAGATCAGAATAGAGAATTAAAGAAACGAATGCCAAAACTTTGAAAGCGAAAGTGAAAGTCCATCACTCTATAGACAGCCACGTGACTTTTTATTACAATCCGTGCGTGTGGTGTACATACGCTTGATTAATTCCTTCAGATTAAATTTTCTTTTCCGAGACGTACAGCGGTTTTCGGGTTGAGTAGGGGGGAACGTGGTCAGAGTTGAGTAGGGGGAGCTCTTAAAGGAAACTGGAAACGTCGAGGGGAGGAGGGGGATGAGTGGCGGTGGCTTTTAAATTCACTAGTAAACCTTTCTTTCTCTGACTTGGCCAAATGGAAAGAAAGAAAGAAAGAACGTGTAAGAAGAACAAGAATGGAAGCTTAAGATTTGGTCGTTGTTCAAGCGAATTATTTTTTTGGCGCCATAATTATGTTTTCTGTATAGTTTCCGTATGTACATAGGAGACTCTGTTCACGTCAAACTAACAAGGTCAAGACTGGAGGTTTTTATTCTTTTTCTATTTTCTTTTTACCTGTCAAGATGTATACATATATATATACATATATTTTTTCTCTCTTTGCTGTTTTAAAAAAGAATACTTAACGTGGACACATACATATACATTCTTACATATATATATATATATATATATATACCGTTAGTGGGAGAGAACCCCAGCAGAGTGGTCGCTTATTAAGAAAAATTTAAAAATAAAAGCGTAAAGGAAACAGACATAAACAGATGTTGAAGAGAGTCTGGCATAGGAGGCGAACTATAGGTCCCCTTTGTTTGTATTTGAAACCGACGGTACCGATGTTATCTTAATTTTCTGTAATTACATACATACATATATATATATATATATATAATGTTGTATGTATTTGTTACTTATACATATATAGAGAGAGAGATATAATGATGTGAATACAGGATATTTAGAAAATCAAACGCATAACTTCGGAATTATGTTCTATATGTATAAAAGGTAGGGTTAGGGGTTGCTGCTTTAATAGCACTATATTACTAATCTAATTTCCTGTATTTTTTGTATTGAATTCTGTTACCTCGATATTAAGAAGGACCAACATTCGCAGGATGCCTACCGGGTATCCCATGTTGACTTTAAATGTGACCCTGCCGATCAGATATCTATTTTGGGCTCAACATCTTTCATTTTAGTCTGGTGTCATTTTTTCATGGTTTTGTTGGTTTATGTGGCAACACCAGGTGTTTTTGACCTGTGATTCTATCACAAAGAAAAGTGTTTATCTAATCTATATGTAAAAAAGAGTGTACTCACACCCACATTGTACGTGTAAGATGTTTACAATAATGATTGCTAGTTAATCGCCTATGACTAGCAAACCAAGCGTTTCTAAACTTCTATTTATGGGAATATTTTTATTAATTGATATATAGAACATAATCCTGAATTTATGCCATAAATTTCCCAAATAACCGGCATATAATAATAATAATAATAATAATATGATAATTTTCTAGAGTTGAATTTGCAGAAATCTTGTACATTTCTGGCTGTGTTATCTGCAGCACAATCCTGTGTCCATCCATAATTACCATCTGGATAGTTTGCTTTAAGCCATAGCAATACCTAGTTAGTCAGAGTATTGTAGTAAGTATTAACATTGATATTTTTATCAGTTTTGTAGAATTTTATAGACATTTTCTTTTCATCGGAAGCCACATAACATGAGCAGTATATATTGTTCTAAATGTTCCTTTAAATTCTATTCGTTAGATTATAAACAGTCTTTATCGGCACTCTAACTATTCTTAAAATCTCCTTTGGTGTGACGAGTGCATTCAGCCAATCGCACACTATTTGATGTTTGCTGTTCCGATGGATACTACACCCCATAAACTGGTATTGTCTTGGCCTTCGGGGCTTGATTTACGCCGGTCTACGGGTCGGTCCTGTGCAGTTCTAGGAGGTCCACCTTCCCAGGCTTTGCCTCCCCTCTTTGGGGAGGAGTAAGTTTATTGCTTACTGCCTGAGGCGCCCCTACCGGGGAGTGCCGACGGTGCTGCCCAGGCAATTTTTAATGGGCAGAGTGCTCACTTTCTCGGGCGCTGGCTTTTCAAACCCCACTTTCCCGACCCGACCTTGGGTCACATCTTACTTGTGGGAGTAAGATAAAACTGGCCTTGTGCCTAACCTCCTGGAGAGGAGGTAAATAAATACTCATATAGGTAAAAGTTTCTGAAAGATAAGGAGAATAGTGAAATGTCATCAATTATGCTAGGTCTCAAACCAATTGCCTTAGTTTCTGCTGAGAAAACAACTTTACGTTCATTGTAAATGTTGTTTAGCAACACTGTATATTTTTTTTAATTCATATGAGTGACATTTATATTATGCATGTGGTCTAAGTGTTTGAAAGTATAACATTTAAACGTAACAATATTAATGTCCATAAACTTCGGTCGCCAAGTGAACCAACCTCTCTTGTCATCAAGGGAACCAACCTCTCTTGTCACCAAGTGAACCAACCTCTCTTGTCATCAAGTGAACCAACCTCTCTTGTCATCAAGTGAACCAACCCCTACGTATTCATCGTAAACAACAATAGTTTGTTTTCTTTATAAACGCCAGGTTCTAACTTATCACTTAAAAAGTCCTATCGCAGTGCTTTCTATTGTATTACTCTTGTCTCTTCAGAGAAATGAATTTTCCTAAACGTGTATCATCAGGATGGTTGTTTTATCTGTTGTCGGTGACGTCAATGCCAGCTGACCCATGTCAGCGCTTGTATGTTAAATGTACAACAAAAAAAAGAAAATGCTTAAATCAGAAACGACACTGAGTCGCCAAGGAAATGTTTGACGTTCTGCAAAGTAGTGAACATCCGCTAAGGAATTGGCGGGTTTCTCTGATGGAATTTCGACGATAATTCAATAATGGCTTCACAAAACGAAGAACCAACATGTACGACGACGAAGCAGATTTTTGTAAGAAGGAGAAAAGCGGTTTGAAGACATGTTAAAGTAGTCATAATTGTTTTAAACAAGTTTAATGTTAATTCCTCATACAATGCTGCCTCTCTCTCTCTTTCTCCACATATATATATAATTTGTTTTTTACATTATAATAATTAATAATGAAATAAGATAGAATGATAGTTAAAATAAAAATTAGTAAAACTTAGTGACTTAATCAATTTACTCTAAAAGTTATGTATGATTATACCGGATATAACTCATATGAGATTGATGGATAGCCATATGATAGCTTTGTACTACTTATGAAAAATGTAAAAATTAAGAAAAAGAAGAGAACAAAAATAAGAAAAATAGTTAAATAAAGACAATAAAGAATGGTGTGTGAAATATTTTTTATCTTTTATGAGTACATTTTGCCATATGGTCTTTATCAATCAAATATGAACATTTTAGCGGAAAAGAAAAATATATATGTTGGACATAATATATAATGAACTCTTAAGTGCAAATTAACAGTGTGTAAGGAACATTTCCCTTTGATTGGTGTGATAATATATATATATATATATATATATATATATATATATATATATATATATATATATATATATATATATATATATATTCTTATTTACTAGCATCTCCACGAAAGCAGAGCTAAACACAAGGTCGGTTTTTAACGTGGGGAAAATTCAACTCCCCAAAATTCTCTCAGTCTAGAAAGATATCTCCTTCACTGACCTAAGAAAGAACAGCTGAAGTGCAGTATCAGAACATATAGTACACTTTGAATTATTTATATGCAAAAATATCAAAAGTGTGGGAGTGGGGTCGGTGGTTATCCTCTGTCTATCGCCTTTGCGAGAATCATTGCAGTCATGACAATACCGCTTTTAATCTTATGGGCCATCCTACTTTACATATCCTCAATGTATAAATATTTGATGCGTTGATACTACACTTTAGTCTTAACCAAAATGCCAAGGAACGTTATGGCTTCCATAATTTATTTTTAAGTTTCGCAGCCGTATAAAAGAGATGTGTATCTGTTTTCTGTTCCAATTTATTTTTTAATTTATTCTAATTTTATTTTAATTATAACTATACCCGTGTCTTGTGCGGTGTTTGTAAAATACCTGGGTATGTATATTTCCATCTTTACCTAGCATATATCGCTTTATAACTAGTGCGAAATATATGTGAAATATCGTGGAAACAAAAGTGCTACTTAGTATTTTCAGAAGACAGTAAGTAACTACGATGAATGTATTTACGTATTGTTTTCATTGGCAAAAAAACATTAGAAATTATGTTTAGAGGCAAAAATAATTCTTAACTAATGACGAATACCCTTATAAAAAAAAATGTCACTTGGTTTATAAAATATTTATGTAATGTTTTTATGTTATGTCATGGCAAATAACACCCTACCTGAGAGTCCAACGTTCTAACTTCTCGGCCTAACATTCACAGGTAACATGAATTGAAACAAATACATAAAATACATTGCCAAGGCTGCTGCAAAGATAGTTGGATACCTCTACCGTGCTAGAAAATTTCTCACGCCTGACAGTATCCTATATCTCTACAAAGCCACCATCCACCCATGCATGGAGTATTGTTGTCACATCTGGGCTGGCGCACAATCCACTAGTCTCTACCTGCCAAGGTCTAAAACTGAGTATCTAATCTAATGGGTGTTCTCCCTATCCACCAAGCTCCAGACCCAGTCTCGTCGCTGCAATGTTGCATCCTTGTACTTGTTTTACAAGTATTTCAATGGAATATGCTTTGATGACTTTGTTGTGGCGCCCCATCGACGTAAATACATTCGACCAACCCGACAATCAGCTAAATCACATCCATTCACTGTGAAGGTCCACAGATGTCGGAGAGTCTTGTACTGCAATAGCCTCTTTCCTCGAGCTGCCAGCGGTTGGAATTTTCTTCCCTGCTCCTTGTTTTCCCAACTGTATCGACATGCAGAAATTTAAAACTAATGTGAACAAGCATCTCGCTGCACAGTTCCCAATTTAGGATCACCCCGTAAACTATCACATAAATTCTCAGTAGCCCTTACGTGTACGGTGGCAACTTAAAATAAATTTTAGTGTTAATTTCTTTAAATTTATAAAACATATATCCAGTTACATAAGTCATTCAAATATTCGAACTCGGATATTGACATCGTAAAAAACGACTGACTTAGTAATATGTATTCTGCCTATTACTATTTAATCAATCAATCAAATGTTTCTATTTGCGTACGAACAGACACATGTAAACAACACCATGACATTTTAATAATACATAGATCTAAATAGTGAATTCAGTTATCATGTATTGTTTACAAGTGCACTCATCACAGACCGTGTTTTTCTTTGTTATCTTCGTAGGCTTCGATTAAACTGTTACTTTCAATAATTAAGCATTCATGTGTTCATTAAAATGTGTTCTCTTTAATAAACTGAAGTGAACATTCTATACATGTTTTAATCATTTCAATATATAAGTAATCGATTCAGTTATCATGTATTTGTTCTAATTGCTTCATTCTTTCTCTTTGCAGCGTATGTCAATCTCGATAGTGATATGGAGAACCGGGTGGTCAGCGTCGGCGAGGATGCCGAATTTGCGTGTCTGCATAACGTGCAGAAAAACAAACGAGTCGAAATCAGATGGAAACATGGCGACTACATTCTCAATTTGACGAACACAGAAAAATACAAGACGAATGACCTGATGACAAATATTACAATAAAATCAGCCACGTTTGACGACGCTGGCGTCTACACTTGCATGGTGGTGCGTGATATGGACATTAAGATGTCGGAAGCAAATCTTACGGTAAAAGGTAAGTCGTTTCACCTTCTTATGGATGTATAAACTGTCAGGCCTGCCCGGCGTTGCCCGGATGGGGAGATAACATGAAATAATATTACATACAACGATGATGAATATATAATGGGGCGTAGAGAACACGGGCGGAAAACTGTCTATTTTATCTGCTCTTTCGGCATATATATATATATATATATATATATATATATATATATATATATATATATATATATATATATATATATATATATAAATAATAATAATATATATATATATATAATTATTATTATTATGTAATTATTTTATTGCAGCATTTGTTGTTTTTTTACTTACTATTATATTTCGATTGTCTCACTTCCTAAGTGATTAAGATGCAGAAAATTGCATTATTTGTCGCCGTTAACTTTATAGGACGTATTTTTCGTTAATATATAATTTTATTAATTTTATACATATATAAAAGTAATCCATGAACACGTATTTCTGACTCACAACCGTCATCAGCATGGCTAACTTAGACAAAGATCGAACCTTCGATATTGATGTCTATAGTCCAGCGTCTTTACCACATATATATATATATATATATATATATATATATATATATATATATATATATATATATATATGAGAGAGATAGATAGATAGTAAGGTATGGAAATATATTTATGGCAATTAAGCTACATAGAGGCGTCCGCGTTTCATCCCAGTAGGGAACCGTCAGGCACTTAGCTTAACAGTTCCCTACGGGGATGAAACGCAGACGCATGTGTAGCTTAGTTGCCATAAATATATGTTCATACCTTACTACTAAGCTCTACCGACATATTGAGAACTGTAAATACTGTAAATACTGACAATCTATACATAATGCATTATATCACCTTATAAGAGTATATGTGTATAAATGAAATACTATATATAATAATGTGTGTATTTATATGAAGTCAGATCGCTTCTGACGCACTCGAGCCAGGTCTTACTCGGTCTACTATGCTCGCGACTGCTCGAGACATCCAGACGCATTATAGAGTTGATGCAAGCGGTGGCACGCTGTACATAGCCAAACCACCTAAGACGCTGAGCGCGTAAGGCTTCCGTAGTCTCACTAATACAAAGTTGCTGTTGAAGCAATGTTGATGAGATCATTTCTTCCAATTTTCAGTTGCACATCCACCTGATCGTGGCACGATTAGTACGTCGAAACTGTTGCAGATCAGAAGAGTTTGGGACCCGAATCTCACCGCCATGCAAGATAGTAAAGCGAACAAAGCTCGGAATCTTGAAGAAAAAGTGCGTAGATGTAGGGATTGACAGTAGCTTCCTGGACCTTCCCCAAGGAACACAACAGCGAGCAGTGATAGCGCGTTCGCAACGACTATCAGCATTCAATGTATCGTCAAAATACCATCAAGTGCGGGCGCCATCCACATCCACATAAGTATATATATATATATATATATATATATATATATATATATATAGGATTCACTCCTAAACTAATTAACCGATCATTATGAATTTTAGAAAACAGCTTCTGGGCATAAGGTGGACTATATTTAGTTTAATTTAATTTCATGCAAAGTAGGTAAGAAAGGGAGTGAAAGCCCTTCGTAAAAATGCTAATATCTCTCATTTTTGTGAAATGTTAACAATATGTATTAGACATCAATTAACAAATATGTCTCAAAGTTCAGGTGTTTTTTTAGTATTTATAGTGTTTTTTATGGAGGAATAATATCAGCACAACCTCTTATATTAAAATCCAAATATTTCAGATTTGCATTGAATTTTACCCAGTCATGTGACACCAATGAAGCCACGTTTATTGAATTTTGATTTCTTTTTAAGAACTCTTAAGCCTTAAATTTTTGACATTTCTAGAATCAAAATCATGTAATGCATTTTGATAAAAATTGGAATATGGATTCTAGACGTAAGGTTTAGAAGCATTACATCTTGATTTGAATCTTTGTAAGGGGAAATAAATGTAGTGCAAAACTTATCTGTTCGTGGAATCAATTTTACCCGTCCTGGGATAGGTAGTATAACATATAGATGTCCCTATTTTTGTGTGAAAAAGACAAACGGGAAAAAATTAAATACAGGAATAAATAATCCGGAAACGGGAGATTTTACCGGTTTCGTTCGGATCAACGAATATCTTCAGAAAAAGTGAAGATTTTAAATTCATTTGATAACGGTAAAGACATAGGAAAAAGAAGAACGCAGAACGGGATGTTATTGGCACGTGTTTTACTATTTGAAAAAAGACAGAATAATGAGACGCGTGCGGCAGAGACGTTAAAATGGGAAAGGGATGGGAAATCAAAAAAGATAAGGAAAAGAAATAGAAATATAGATGAAATGTAAAAAAGAAAGATACTTTAACCGGAATAGCTAGTTATTTAAGCAGTGGTGTGAAATATTGCATTGTTTCGGTGCGGTTTTTGCCAAATATTTGTCTAAGGACTAAGATCCAAGTCTGAGGTGTACGTTAAATGGTGATAAGACAAGTATTATAGCGCTTTCGATGCACTTGCGACGTGAGAGAGAGTATTCGGTCTTGATGAGGGTTCAGTCGGTAAAGTCAAAATTGTGAATAAAAGTGTTTCTGTGTATGACTAGTGCGTTAGTGAGATTGTTGTGTTTGAGGGCCTGTTTGTGTTTGTAAATGCTGGATTTTATATCTTTGGCAGTTTCACCAATATCGGACATGCGGCACATTTTATTTTGTAAATGCCGACTAGGGAAGAAGTGTCCTTAGGGGGTGGTTGGGGAAGGGTTTGGTGTTAAGTAGATCCTTAATTGTTTTAGAGGTTGACGTTACTATTTTATGTTAGATTTGAATTGTTTTTGTAAGGAAATAGATATAGGATTATTGGGGGGAACTATGAAAGATTTATTTTTCTCAGTCATGTCGGTGTTATTTATTCTGGTGATGTTATGAGGGAAAATGTTGTGGCGTTATATATATATATATATATATATATATATATATATATATATATATATAAGTAAGAATGAAATAAAGTAACACGGAATCACATAATCACCGGTGCAATAATTTATTTCGACCCTACGGCCTTATTCAAGCATCCAATGTAATCGCCTCGCTTGGATTCTTAAATAAGACCGTAAGGTCGAAATAAATTATTGCATCGGTGATTATGTGATTCCGTGTTACTTTATTTCATTCTTGCTCTGTTTATTGCATTGAGCTCTCATACTCGGATTTTCTTTCTAGAATTTATTTCACTCTACCACACTATATATAATATATATATAGGGCTTGTCTGTCTTCTTTGGTCTGAAGAGGTTGACTCTCTGTGAAGAGTACAACCGAACATGTATGCACATATGTAACCAATAATGTTTGTATAAATAAAAATTTATACTTAAGAACAGCTCTACTTGTTATGTAGCACTTTTTATAAACACTGGAGTTTCAACGGATTTTTATCTACAGAAACTAATACAATAGGTGTACTATATATATATATATATATATATATATATATATATATATATATATGTGTGTGTGTGTGTGTGTGTGGGTGTGTATGAGAGAGAGAGTTATTTGTGAATGTAAATATAAGAGCTATTGTTCATATATTAAAATACATAAACATACACATACCTAACTTTATATATGAGAAAGAGGGAGAGGGTGAGGTGTACCATACTATGTAGGACGTAGTACATCGAAGATATCTTGTTCTTCCTTTTAGTTCTTGTCTTTATTAATTCTATTTCTTGCTTGCAACGAGACTAATAACAAAACGAGTCACAATTTTTTGCTCATTTCCTTTTAATTGTTTTTTGTTTTCTTTTTAATAATACTTTTAATTTGTTTTTCTCTACGTGTTTCCACTTTGAGTAATGCAGTCAGATTCGAAAAGAAACTAAATAAAAATGTCCATTTAATTTATTTTCATTTTTCCCCTCTCTACCACGATTTTATGTGTGGCGTGATGACCAATAATCGAACTATTGATTAAATTTAGCATTTTAATCATAAAACAAACAGGAAAAAGAAGGAATGAAACAAATTCGATTTTGTTAAACGTTTCTCTGTATTTTTACGATCAGTTTTAGTATCTGAGGAGTATTTTGAAAATCACTTCTAAGAATAAATGGATTTATATATATATATATATATATATATATATATATATATATATATATATATAATTTCATTTTACATCAGTCGAGGTTCTCAGAAATCAAGGAGCCCCTTCCTGGAGCTAATACTTGATCTTTTTATAACCCCTTTGCATCAAATAAATTAAACTAATATAGCCCACATTTGGACCCCTTACGTTGAGCAGCTGTGTTTAAAAATGCATAATGATCGGTTAGTTTATTTTGGAGTGTATCCTGTGCATATATATAAACATATATAACATATATATAAATATATATATATATATATATATATATATATATATATATATATATATATATATATATATATATATATAGTTTCATTTTACATCAGTCGAGGTTCTCAGAAATCAAGGAGCCCCTTCCTGGAGCTAATACTTGATCTCTTTCTGAAAGACATAGATATTCGAATATTCCATTAAAGTTGTCCTTTATCTCTCAAACGTTCAGTTAATGAATAATTTACGAACATTGATTTTCCTCTCCCCAATTGATCAGTTAGTTATTTTATAGTATATATTTCTTGTCGTCTCTTGGTGTTATCGGATTCAAGGATAATAATTCATCCAGTCTGATCGTATATACAGCTACATGCTGTTACTGGAGGTAACATTACTTGGAGAGAGTGCACCATTCTTCTTATGAGCCAGTGTATAGACGTGTCGAAGATGTCTCATTTGGGCTTCGAATACTTGTAGGGTAAGGTATTCTCATGTCAGGTTGTCCTGACAATCCCTTGTACAGAGAGACCAAAGACATTCGAGGATTTAGTAAGCAATTCAAACTCTATGTGTGAATATGTGAACATAAAAATCGGTCGTTCAGATACGAATTCCGGAACCGAGCTGAATCATCAACTTCAAAACAGAATTAAAGTAGTAAATGAAAATAAAATACGAATTCATAAATAAATGTAGGCATATGAATAAATATTTACTTCGTTATTTAAAATTCTGATTGTAAAGAAAAACATGTTTCTAAATGAAAACATTTATAAAAATTCAAAAGCATTCTCATATATGTAATTAACTCTAACTCACCACATCGTTTAAACAATTATATATAACTAGTGCAACCCGTCGCCCGGCGTTGCACGGGAGAAAGTACTACCTATTGCATGACGTCAAATAAAAAAGAAGCGGCCTATTGTTTTTTCTACCCCCTTTACCGTGTTTGCGAATGCTATAAATAAAAATAAATAAAAAAGTGGTATAGTAGATCGAACGCTAAAACTGGCGATCATGAAACCTGCCTTCGTAACCACTGCGCCACAGTCTCGAATTAAAAAGCTAAGCTTGATTATTGGCATGCGTGTTATGTTAAGATTCAGCAATGATACGGTTTATGTCATTTGTAGATGATGAAAATGACTGGATTTGGGCAAGTTTTCTATAATATGCGTGTTAAAGGTGTATGATTTTGAAAATGTAAATGTATCGGGATCTACCAGTATCTTGGTGCTTATTAAATTAAATAGGAAGTCGATTCGATCAAGAAATTGTAGCCGTCATGTTGAATGAATAAATGTCGCAGGAACTGTGTTCGTTAATTTCATTCGCTTAATTCCGGAATGAATATAAATGTCATAGGTAGAATTTGAAATAACGTGATCTGGTATTCGCGTAAAATCATCGGAGTGAACGGGAGCGGTCATTAAGTATTTGCGTATTGCTGTATATTATATAGCAAATTTATATCAGGCAAATAATAAATAAGAACTGGGTGTTTAGTGAAAATTAAACTGTGCTTATTAGTTCCCGGTGTCGATGAGTAGAGTGACAGTACAGAAGTGTTAGGGAGAAAAGTTTTTGCTACCACCTATATGGAAGTGGTTTTTCGGAGAGACGTGGATGGTGGGCCAAATGTAATATTTAGTGTTATGTAGAAAAAATAATAACAAATTTACTAAAACACGCTCGAGTGAATAAGTGTAGTATAGTGGTGAGTTTAGTAGCCTGTGATGCATGTGGTTATTTTCCTATACTCCGAGAAGGTACAGGGCAAAAAACGTCTCTACTTTATATATTAGATGTAATAACGTTCCACGTTTATTTAAAAAAGAAAACTTGTTTTATTCATCCGATGGTGTCTTCCCATTCAACAAAACATTTGTCTTGTTATTTTTATGTTTCAAAGGCTTTCTCCGTAGATATTCTCAACGAATAAAACTGAATAAAAGTCAAAATCTGTCAAGCGAAGAATTTCCTTGAAACTATTCTTCAAAATGAACATCTTATTTTATTTTTACAAATTATTTTTAAATGAAAACAAATTAACGAAATACAAAAATGTTTTTAAACCCCTCAAAAAAATGTCATCAAATATGAAAACTCTTTTCTTATCTAAAGCCTAATTTTTTTGTAATCCTCGCTCATTCATTTTGTCAGCAAGATATATATATATATATATATATATATATATATATATATATATATATATATATATATATATATATATATATATATATAATAACTCATAAGAATACAAAACTTATGACATAATCAATATTATGTAATCATGTTCCAAAAATTCAAACTCAACAAACATTTACGTGTGCATAGGTTTCAGAAATATTTGTTAAAAATAACCTTTTCAGCATAAATTAACAAAAGAAAATATCACTATCATTTCGTTACAGGTCCACGTAAACAATTGAACTGTTAAAGGCTTTATATGAATATTGGATATAAGAATCAAATGTTAATATTTTCAATACAATGAATAATCAGGTTTTATGATGTAAAAAAATGCATATTTATGACTTTAAAATATTTACATTAGCGAGATACAATCTAAAATGTTATATATAAGTAGATTTTACTCCTACACTAGCCGAATAGGAATATATTTCACGCTTCTTACATTGCTTATTCGCCCTCTTCTTGTTTTTCTTTCGTCGAGTCGATGTTGTTAGTGTTCGTTTTGTTCAAGGGAGATAGCATGTACCTTTTTGTGTAGACATGATCTAGAAAAATCTAAATCATAATGGTTCGACGGGATGTGCTCTGTACACCACTGAAACACTTTTTCTTCTGCAAACTCTAGCCTCATCTAAGAGATATCTTAGCGTCAAATCTGATATATTCATATACACAAAAAAGATACTTGCTATCTTGCTGAAACAGAACGAACAATACCGACCCAACAGACCCACATTACAACTAACATCAGATGACCGACAGATCGGCATTTTGTCTTTCTGTTCTGAAACCAGTGTATTAGACAATATTGTCTAGTAATATATATATATATATATATATATATATATATATATATATATATACAAGATTGTGTAGGAATATATCTGACGATACATTATGGACTAGAAACAGTAAGGAGATCAATTTTGACATTACTATGAGTGCCCCAGACTCTGCACAAGTAACTGGTCTAGTTGGATTCTACATTCTGAAAGAAATCCATACAGATATACTAGGCATACTGGGAGGTTTATATAGGGATGATACACTATTTTTCTTTAATTTTAGTAATAGAAATTTAGAGAAAACTAAAAAGAGCTTTACATCACTTTTTTAAAGAAATTAGATCTAAGATAACCATAGACATAAATACTAACATAGTTAATCTTAGGGATATAACATTAAATTTAAATGATAATACTTTTGAACCCTACCATAAACCAAACCACACTTTATAGTGTATAGACAATAATTCTAACCATCCGCTGTCTCTGTAAAACGCTCTTATTCCAAGAAGTTATAAGATAATATCTAAGCTACCATCTAAAGAGCAGATATTTAATAGTAACAAGCAATTTTATTATGAAGTATTACTAAGATCTGGATATAATAAAGAAAATGATTTTGTTTAAGAATGAATCGGATAGAAATGCGGTGGATACATTTGTAAATAGAATACCACAACATATTATATCATATAATATAGCTACGGGTAAAATTAAATAAAAAAACAAAACATAAATCAGATAAACAACTTACATATACGTAATGTGGAACATGCTCTACATCAATCAACATATTATAGTATTAATAACAAGTAACATAGGCGACGTAATTCTATATAGTTTTATCAACCATACAGTAAGCACATCTTAAACAGTATCCCTAACATATTCTACCATATTGGGAAAGGAATTTCCCTCGAGATAGTAGATTAATGAAACGCTGGAAAATAATCATACTCAACATCAATCAACTTAGCTTCAACCATTATGGCTTCTAATAATGCTAACATAAATTGAAGAAATAAATGATGGAGAGTCGAATAACAATCCAAACTTTCTATTAAAACACCAATGTAATTGTAAAAATGTGAACGAATGCCATCGAAAAGGTAAGTGTTTAATTTCAAACATAAATTATAAATGTGATATTGCGTAGTAAAATAATATCAGGACATACATAAAATCCACCGATTGTAGTTTTTAATGTAGGTATAGCAACCACATACCCTCTTTCACAATAAAGACAAACATGGATTCTAATGACAGCCCAAAATCACTAACTATATGTGTAAGAGAATTACGAAAAGTAACGTTCCATTTGAATTGAAATTATGTATTATAGGTAAAGAGAATTAATACACCCCTGGTAAGTTTTAAAAATGTAACTTATGCACTTTTGAATCTTAAAATATAATAACTTCCAACGATAACTTAGTTAATAAAAAACAGGAAATACTACAAAATTGTATGCACCGTTCTAGATACATGCTTCTCCGTTTTAGGCCTGATTAATAACCTAATAGAGTAAATGTGCAGTAGACAAATGATATATCTATATATATATATATATATATATATAATACTTCATAAGTGGTTGCATAAATTTATACATGAATAGATCTATATTTAAAAAGATTTATAAATAGTATTTTTTAATATCTTATAAGTAAGTTATGTTGGTTTATTCTAGATATTTATATATATATTTTAAGTAAACGAGTATATAAAGAATATCATGACACTTGAATGAAGGACGCTAATCACTTTTCGAGATAATTAACCGTGAAATATTAAAGAAGCTGAACACTTGTAATCATAAAATACGTAGTACTTATAAGTACATAATTGTTATTATAAATAATTCATAACTAGGATTAAGAATTTATTAATATTCTTAGCCGATTTAGGATATTACTGTAGTCAAAGTTGTTATTATTTGTTATATATAATTTTCTTGGTTCTTCCAGAGTTTTGATACGTGGCTAATCTAATTAATAAAAAGTTGTTTTTTTTAATATTGAATTCTTCGACTGAATCAGGCATTGCCAAAGTATTTATATGCATATAATATTTCGACTAACTATGTAGATATCTGGAAAGTTAATAACTCTCATTCTAGATTAATAAATACTTAATGGTTATGATAATACCAATTCTAAATAAAGTAGATATAGCTAGGTTTTAAAATTACAAGTCAGGTGATTCCTTCACAGTACCAACTTGCTTATCAGTCGTATTTTTAGTCAGCGGACACGAAAGCCTAACAGTGAGACGGGCTTGGGTACCATAGCCAATAAAGCTTGATCGGTGCCATAAACATCGGTAAACTCCCATTCTTCTGGTACTTCGATACTCCGATCACCAAGCGCTCCGAAACCGCCGCTTTTCAAGTCTGCTTTCGCAGCGGAACCTTCTCCTTTTTAACAGTTATCAAGTCGTTTTCTTTCTTTCTCGACGTCCCACCCACAATGGACTCGTCCACGATTCATTTTTGCCACTCTTCATTATCTTACAGATATAGCTAGGTTTTAAAATTAATGTTCTAGTCTACATTTTTGAGACAATTGCAATTGGTATGCTGTTGGTTAGTAACTATTTGGCTTTTTCATTAGGCGTTTCTTATTAAGTGGATATTCTTGGGGAATCTTGAAACAATTTTTAAAATATTAATTCATTAAATGAATCAGACATTTGTGAGATTTTTTATTATTTCTTTAGGTATATTTAATTTTTAATTAAATATATAGTAAATTATAGATTAGAGAGTTGCAACGTAAGACCTATTAAAGGGAGATAAATCTTTAAAATAATTTGAAAGAATTACTGCCCTTGACCTTTTTCTTTTTCTTTTGAATTTAAATCTCTGATAAGATTATAACTTAATAACGCTTCCTGCATTTTTTTTTTAATTTAAATAGTTATTCTTTCTTTTTTACCCCTTTTATCTTTTAACTTATCCATATTTTATCATTTTTTTATTGATACATTTTATAATTTTCCTTATACACCTACGGCTTATTTTAACTTGACATTAAATTAATTCATACGTATCTATTCTTGCTAAATCTTTAATTATATTTTAGCTTTCATATTTGTACTTATTCTGCTTTTGTTTATTCATTTATTTACTTAAATAAATTTTTCTTAATTACTTTTATTAACTTTCGGTTATTTTGACAAGACACTTAAGTAATGTATACGTATTTTTTTCTCCTATAAATGATGGCGTCTAACTACGATTAGAAAACCCGCGTTCCTCATTGGACCTGTATTCTATGTATCCTATTTCGATGTGAGTGTTTTGTCGATGTTTTCTGATGTTTCTGACGAGTTGCATGTTTGAAAAATCCAAGATTATATATATATATATATATATATATATATATATATTGCTGGGGATGGAGCATTCTACCGGATGCCAGACATTCACCCGTTATTTAAGACACTCTAGCCGAGAAATCTCGTTAAGGTCCTAAGCGTCCCTTTAAGTGCAATTGTTTGTATCTTTTTTTCATTTGGTTCACCGAGTATATTCGCCAGGTTGTTTTTTGAAATTCTTTTTCATTAGTCCGGTTGCTCCTATATTTACTGAAATAGTGAAAATCTTCCTAAAGATTCCAGTTTCTTTTCATGTCGTACATACCACTCTGGTCTTTCGTAATCGTTTCCCTTTCAGCTGTGTTTAAGCCAGCATCATTATGGGCACTAGAGTTGCTACTTTCTCTCTTTTGTCCCATATTACTATGTCAAGTTTAGCAGATCCGTTTGCTAGGTATATAACTGTAAGGATTGCATAGCCATGGTGGGTTGTGTATAACTTATTTCCAGCTGTTCTTTCTGATAAATGCTCCCAGAACTTGCTGCAACACTGGCTATTTAACTTTTTACATATAGTTCAGTGAAGATGTTTGCACACTCCGTTGTGTCGCATTGTATAGTAGCCATCCCCCAGCAGAACCTTACAATTTGATGTCAGGTGGCTCACACTCCCCACTTGTGTGACAGAACCTGCACTTGTTATTTTTGCTAAGACCACTCATCTTTTTAAAGGCATTGGTCATCAAGCCTTGATCTTGGGCAGCCATGATCATTACTTCCTGATCATAGTGGAGCGATCTTTTTTCTCAGCCAGTCTACAGAGCCTTCCTTATCTATATATTCCTGGGATAGTTCATCTTGAAAATACTTAGCACGTTGTTGATTCTTCGAGTTTCCTTTAATGGTTGTTTATGTGTGTGCGAAATGGACCGGACAGTTATATAGATTTTCTGAAAACTGAATAAAGAAATGATCATAGGAATTTAGCATTGTTTTGCTTTTATATCTATCTATCTATCTATCTATCTCTCTCTCCCTCTATATATATATATAGAGAGAGAGAGAGAGAGAGAGAAAGAGAGAGAGAAAGAGAGAGAGAGAGAGACAGACAGACAGAGAGAGACAGAGAGAGAGAATGTATATATATATATATATATATATATATATATATATATATATATCATTAAATTATATTTTTTAATATTTAACTTACGTACGACGTCGTTTTGAGCTTACGGCTCTCATCAGCGCAGCAAAATTACAATCTCAGACGGTCACAGGTCACGAACCCGGTTCACAGAGACACTTTGCATCTGTAAGCGTTCGCTCAGTCCCTTAGGCCACGGAAGATTTTCATGTGATAACGGAGAAATTAAGTTATATTTGACACTTAAAACGTGAGTGTAAGCATTAAAACATTCGATAGAACTCGACGACAGAGTCGGAGTATTGCACTGATGATAAGGTGAATGTCTATTTTTTAATCACTCCAACGGTGCTCTTACTTTAATTTCACTTAAAAGAGCTTATATATATATATATATATATATATATATATATATATATATATATATATATATATATATATAGTCTGTGTATGTGTGTGTCCGTCAAGGGACGGATAAATTGAATTAGAACAGTTTTAACCACTTTAAAATCAAGATATAATGATACTAATCCTTATGTCTAGAATCCTAACTCCAATTTTGATTAAAATCCATGACATGATTTTCATTCTTTAGGAGGTCTTCAGAAGAAATTAGAATTCAAGGAATACTCTTTTATTGGTGTCAAATTGCTATAGATCAAATTTAATACAAATCTGAAATATTAAAATTTTAAAATAGGAGAATTGTGCCCATATTATGCCCTATAATACTCTTTAAGGTACCCCAAAAAAAAAAAATTGTGGAATATTTATTAAGTAGTGTACCAATTGTTAAAATTACACAAAAATCAGAGGTATCTAAATTTTCACAAAGAGTTTCTACGTCCTTTTTATAACCCCTTTGCATCAAATAAATTAAACTAAATATAGCCCACATTTGGACCCTTTACGTTGAGCAGCTGTGTTTAAAAATGCATAATGATCGGTTAGTTTATTTTGGAGTGTATCCTGTGCATATATATAAACATATGTAACTTATATATATATATATATATATATATATATATATATATATATATATATATATATATATATATGAGAGAGAGATGTGTGTGTACTATTGATACTGATTTAAATTTTGGCTTGTGGTCTTTAATACATTTTAAGATCAAAGAGACTAGATAATGGGGGAAAATATGAAGACACGAAAGAAGAAAATGAAAGAAGCGTGATGTTATGATATTAAAATACGTGTAAAAAATATATATAGTTTTACGATGAAGATTTGGCAAATATTCTTGGCAAATCTAAAAGGTATCAGATGATAAACATTTATAAGGAGAAAATAATTTCAATTTATATATATATAATATATATATATATATATATATATATATATATATATATATATATATATATATATAAAGGAAGCAAAGAAACTTTAATATGTACAAACTAAATATAGTTGACTGCAATAAATTTGATAAAGTTTGAATTCGGCACGAGCACTATAAGTCTGCAGCACTACCCATTACTCCAATAACGCACCGAGAGAGATAGGTAGTGTATGTTACCTTCACCACCATCCCCCCCCCACAACACACCTATACCGAGAGAAATAGACGAATGAAAAAAGCGAAAAACTCATGTACCGAGATTTTTAATATTTAATCTTTATTAGCAAAAGACCTCTTCAGAAATAAGTAACGGTGTTATTGAAAACACGTTTACAAAAATGTATATGGACATGAGAAACAAAGAGGGTGCACTAATTTTAAGACAGAAAGGAAAATAAAACCGACAAGATGTGAGGTTTTTAATTTCTTTTAATGCGACTGAGGAAAAAAAAAAGCTTTAAAAAAGAAGAGAAATACACCATTTGATATATACATCAACAGACGGAAATACATTTCTAGACAGATAAACTAATGAAGGGCTGAATAAATAATCTGAAATGGCTGGAAACGACGATTTTAGTTTTTTTAATATCTCTTAATATACTGCCACCAAAACTTTCATAAAAACAAATAATTCTGTTAAACCTGAACCAAAAATAAAATCGTTTCTATAACTGAGTTTGCGTTACATTATTATCTGCTCTTGGATTTTTATAGCCACGAAAGATGGCGCTATTTGTGAGGTGTGTTCAAACTGGTTATTATAAAAAGAGTGTTACTCATACTGAGGTATTCTTTTCCCCATTATTTGTTTTTTGTTCAGCTTTTGTTTAATGCATATTTTCAGAAATTTTCTACGCGATTCATTCTGTTTGTTTATATGGTTACTTTCTTTTTCGGGTGCATCTAATATTTATATATAGTAGTATAAAAATATACTTAAGACAGATGAGCTACACAGAAATGTTTTTGTTTCATTCCATCAAAAGAAATCGTCAGGCTAACTACACACACACACACACACATATATATATATATATATATATATATATATATATATATAGCAGAGACATCCTTTTCTCTCTTTTTATTTGTCTTTGTGTAGTTTTTGTTTTGTTTTTGATTATTTTAGGTATATTTAGGAAGAGACGCAGTTATTTTATTCGTTTTATAGACATACATATTTTTGTGTATCTTTCTAATAGATGCAGTGTGTTCGAGATAAATCTGATACTTTTTGGAAAGGAAAAATAAAGTGTCATATCTTGGCCAATAATTGACAATAAACACCTTGCTGAAGGAACAATAACATAGAGAATTTTTGAAAAATCTATTTATTTACACAAGAGATAAATATATCGTATTTGACTAAATGACCAAGATATATCTTATTGGATTTGAAATCGGCACAGCTGATTCCATAGTCTTCGACATTATCCATTCAGCCATTCACAAACCCTGAAAGACAGAGTGAGGGGAAAAGAGAGACACTTTAGTGGGTAGATACACTTTGACTAAGTGAGCCGATTTTATTTCATAGTTTTAACTAAATAGATCTGATTGGATTTCAACTCACCGTAACCGATTTCATAATCTTCGACGATATCCATTTAGCTAATCATTCACACGAGAGAAAGCGCGCGTGTGTGTAAGAAGAAAAAAAGAGTTTTATTAGATCGACCTCTATTCACTTATAATATAACGAGCACTTTCTCTGTCTGTCTGTCTGTCTGTCTGTCTGTCTGACTGACTGACTGACTGTCCGTCCTGGAGAATCTTTGTAAACGTAATTTCAAAGTCAGAAATAAACAATAAATAATTTCTTTCCACTTCTTCCAGTTACAAATGAATGATCGTATAACTGTTCTTCGAAAATACATTAGGGTCTGCGTTCGCTCTCGATTTTTTTAGGGGGTGGGTGGAAATTTCACCCCACCCTTTTTAAACAAAATGGTATTCGGAGACAATTTTTTTTGTCTCACCACCCAAGAACGCGGCAGCCTAGCAAAAATAGACGACCGTTAGGGAGTCTATTTTCGCTAGTCCACAATTTTTTAAAACTTCTTTTAGAAATAAAAAGATTGCATTAATCTATCTATATAAATTAGACTTGATTTTTCTCTCTATTTCATTTTTAGACAGCAGGAAAAATTAATACACTCTACACGAAGACAATCACACCTACCTTCATAAACTTCGACCAATCACGTTTCCAAAAACTTTCACTAAACTACATCATCGTACATTACAACCTACATTGAGACCTGTACATCTTACTATAACAAAAACGTATTACCATGAGAGGGTAGAAGCCTCATCTCTCTCTTTGAATTAAGACCTCCCACAAACCCATTTCACCAGTTAAATAAGGCCACACGTTATTTGAGAGAGAACGAAGCTGGAAAACACCGTAATCAATTATTTTTTGAATAAGTCACTTAAATTGCACGACTTTTCATAATCTTTCCGATTTAGTTCAGACAGTAGCGGGAAAGACTACACACCTACGATTCGCGGTTTGAATTTCCAGTTTATTTTTTCATGTATTGTTTATATTAAAATAAATAGTTAAGATATTTAAGGATATGGTCGAAGTGTATTTCTTACGCTTAGAAAAAATTCTACCGACGGAGAGACAAAAAACAGACGGACACTAATTGTCTGCTTATCTGTCTGTCCGTCATCTATCTATATAAAGTAGACTTGAATTTCCCCTATATTTCATTAGTAGATAGCCGAAAATTGTCTGCATGTCTGTCTCTCTGTCAGTCGTATAGCGTAATGTCGGTTGTTTACAAATGTTAAATTATTCTTTTAGATTTATAATGGGCAACGCCGGGCCACAGGTCCTGCTAGTACTAAATAATAAATTCCCAACAAATAAAGCGGATGCCATGACCGGAAATCGAAACCGAAACCTTAAAATCTCCAGTCTTGTGTTCTACTAACTGAGCTGTTTAGATTTTCTTATAAATAGATCTTAAAACATTACAAGAACAAGATAATTTTAGCTTTGGCGTGACATCATAGATTTATGATTTACGTCATCTTTCAAAGCATGAATTCAAATATAAGTGATAAGAAAAATACATAAATAAATGGTTAAACATCATCAATAGCGTTGGAAATTCTTTTAATAGTCACAAACAATTTATTTTGCGTTAACTACGTATTAGCGTTAAAAACTATTTCATATATAATATATACTAGAATGTGGGCATATATATATATATATATATATATATATATATATATATATATATATATATATATATATATATATCTTTCAACGAAAGAATCTTTCAACGACAAATATTTTCTTTTTTTTTTCAGTTTTGAAGGTTAAAAAAACTTCCGAGACTATATATATATATATATATATATATATATATATATATATATATATTAGACTGTCTAGGTCTGGAGGGTTTAGTAAAAATATAACTTAGTAGAGTAGTTAGACTAAGGAACAAAGAGAGGGAGATAGACAGACATACATACATATACAGTTTTATTAGATTGACCTGTACAAAAATATAGCTTGGTAGAGTAGGTAGACTGGATAGCAGAGAGAGAGAGAGGGGGAGGGGGAGAGAGAAACAGAGAGGGGTGCAGCTCATCTCGATGCGTTTACAGTCAGAACTTTACCAGTAAAGATCATGACAGTTTGCTATTGACATATGCCAGCCCAGTTTCACAGCCAACCGAATGTCCTCAATCCTGCCCCCGGACACTGCCTCACCTCTTGCGACTGCTAAGTGCCCCTGTCCAAAATGGTTACCAGGCAGCTGTCCAGTTGATGTCAATTTTGACCGCCTGTGTATTCAACCAGTGCACATTATTTTTATCCTTCAAAATAAAAGTGACAGAAGAGGCAACAGCCTGTCAAGCGCAGCTGTTATTTTGCAAGCTGGGAAGGCGAAACGGGGAGAGGGGCGAGTCTCTCTCTCTCTCTCTCTCTCTCTCTCTCTCTCTCTCTCTCTCTCTCTCTCTCTCTCTCTCTCTCTTTTTCTCTCTCCCGTTTATTTTTTGTTTTTTGTTTTATGTTCGTTCTCCGTTCCTGTTTTTGAAATATATTGATTCTACTCTGTCTATGCCTTCGCTCTTAGGGAGCCTTACTCTCAAGCATTACCTTCTTCTTTCGAAGAAGGATGGGTTTATTACCTGTCGCTTGAAGCGGCCTCATTCGTTTAAGAGTGCTTGCAGAACTATACATTCTCAACCTAGGTGCAACTTGGAGGGGAGGTTGATCTTTCCACATTAAAAGCTGATTTCGGATTTCTAACTTTGTATTCGCGAGTTACAAGAGAGCAAGTAAATAAGAACAATCTAAAGTTTACAGCGTTTGATTTGATCTCAAAGTATTATCATCAATAACTGTTTTGTATAAAATCAAGTAAAAGGGTTTACAATAGTGGAGATCGACACCCAAGCCTCCCATTTTATTACCTACTACACCGAGATGTAAGGGAGGCCACCACTACTTTCCCATGTTTACTCCACTTACTCTTGACCCGTATCTTATACGGCTGAGTGTTTAGCAACGGAGGCATTGAGTACCTATTTTAAAAATAATTTGTATGACTTAACGAGGATTGAAACCTGATTTCTCGGTCCATTAGCCAACACTGTCACCATTATGTAAAATGGACTGGCTGGTCGGATGTTTCTTGTACCTCTTCCTTTTTATCAATAGTTTTTTTCAGTTCAACCTTTAAAATGCGAACAATATTAATACTATATTAATATGCTGATGGCCTCTTATTCCTATCTGTTACCATTATTTCTGAATTCATCAAATTTCAATCTTAAAATATGCTAAGCTATTTCTGTTTTTTTAATCTGATCACAGAACTTCTTCCAAAAATGTATGCCTTT
>OY744522.1:128086613-128104113 GCA_963556195.1 Sepiola atlantica
GGTTAAAGCATATGTGTAATAACACCAAGACTAACACCGCCTGAAGGTGAATTGATGAATCAAATCGAAAATACTCGCGAAAAACAAAATGGAACAAGAAACCGAAGAAACTTACATACACCAATTTGATCGAAATACTAAATGGACTATTCGGAGAATTGAAAAAATAAAATAAGTCTCATCATACACAATGAGTTCGTTTTATTTAATAATGTGTGCCTATATATATATATATATATATATATATATATATATATATATATATATATATATATATATTTATTCTTTTTGGGTTTGCGTTCACAAATCGAGGTTTCTATCTATTCACCTCTTGATATATATATGCATTTACTCTACTAATAATTTCTTTAATATGGAGCATTTTTGGAATTGATATATATATCTACTTATTATGCTGTAGTAAGCCTGAACTCACCGTGTATATATATATATATATATATATATATATATATATATATATATATATATATATATATAAGAGATGTCTATTTCTTGAGCCTTATGAGGTGTTTGAGCACAAACAAATGGACTGGAACTACACTATGAGATTATGGGTGTGTATATATATATATATATATATATATATAAAAATTCTGAAACTATTGCATGACCTAGGGTACTTTTCTGAACTTCCTTTAGTGGGTCGGGTAGGATTTAATTTACAATCAAATGACTACTAATAATATGGAAATTTATTTATTTTTCGCTTTATTTTGCGTCTTCTTGTCTGCAATAAGTATTCGCTCTACTTATAATCACAATTGGATTTCCACAACGAGGTTGCTCTTATTTGCAGAATGGCGGACGAGACGACGGCGATGATGAACTGAATATAACAATGGCTTTACGTCCGATTCTCTTAATGGCATTATGAAGACAAAATAAAATTTAAAAGAAACTTGATCAGCAAGTCCTCAACTTCGTCCTCGACTACGCTGACAACTTTAACAATAAAACAACGATGAATACAAAATCAAACAAAGATATTGAATTGACCATTAAACAGACGAACAAAACGAAAAGTGACTCCATGAAAACTAATAAAAATGAAATACAAACAAGAACGGATATTCTTAAGATGCGTCCATTCAGTCTGTGCGTTTAGTGAGAAAATGGGATTTCAGACTTAGGCATGACAGACTTACGTAGATGTTATTTCAAACTTAAGCGTGACAGACAAACTTACCTATGCCATACAAAAAATACTGTTTAAAACTTAAGTACGACAAACCAACCAAAATGCTATTTCAAACTGAAGTATGACAGACGAACCGAAATGCTTTTTCTAACTAAAGCATGACAGACCAATGTAAATGTTATTTACAACTAAAACATGACAGATCAACTCAAATGATATTTTAAACTAATATTTGACAGACTAACGAAAATTCTATTTCAAACTGAAGCGGCACGCAACATATTATAGAAATGCGTGAAGTCATCTAAAATAATATATGTTCATTCAATCTGCGTGTTTGGCAATAATACATTTTATTTTAAACTAATGACTGACAGATATACAGGAATGCTGTTTGAAACTTAAATGCTACAGACCAACGAAAATTCAATTTAAAATTTAAACTTTACATACCTACGAAACTTCTATTTTAAACATAAGCATGACAGACCAACAAAAATGCTTTTTCAAACCGAAACATAACAGACAGACGAAAAGGCTTTCTTCAAACTGAAGCGTGACAGACCGACATACGGAAAAAACATATTATAGAAATGTGCGGGGCGATTTAAAATCAGATGCGTCTATTTAAAAAAAAAAAAAAAAAAAAAGAAAAAAGCTGTATCAAACTTAAGCGTGACAGACTGGCCTACAGGGCGAACCTGTTATACAGGAGCTTGGACGCATCTAACATAAGATGCGTCTATTTAATCTACGCGTCTAACAATTCACTTGCTATATCCAACTTAAGAGTGACAGATGAACCGACGAATAGAGATTGTTATAGAAATACTTTGAGGCATCTAAATTATGAGGCGCCCATTGAATCAACGCGTTTTAGCGTTGCAGACACCTCGACAGACAAAGCCCATGATATAGATCCGAGGCCCGCGTCTAAAACAAACTGAAACAAAAGAAATAGAACTGACCAACAAGCAGACGAACAAAACAAAAAGTGACGAAACGAAAACTAATAAAACGAAAAACGAAGCAAAAGAAGAAATTAAAAAAAGAAAACATGATAAACGGATGAATAACAGAAATGAAGAAATAATGTCATTCTTTCTTCCTTTTTGAATCGAATCCAATCTGTTAAATTCTTTTTATTTCTTTCCCCAGTTTGTGTTTCGATTCGGTAAAGACAATAATGGCGGAAAGGCCGAGAGAAAGAGAAACAAAACAAAAATAAAATGGTTCGCCATTTTGTATTATTACATTGATTACCGAATTTATTTACACGTTTCACATACATTTCACCCAGTTTTTTTTTTTCCTTTCCTTTTCTTTTTACACTCCATTTTTGTATTGTTGTTCAGGCCGGGAGTTTAGGAACCTACGTTGTTTACTAAATTTCCCAGCGTTCGAAACTATTATTAGAGGAATTATCTTCATATATAGTTACTTATTCCTACAAATACGAAAGACAAAGAATATTTAAAAAAAAAAAAAAGGAATAGATGGACAATTGAAAAACAGAAACCAGAAACAGACGAAACTTTCTATTATTTTCGAAAGCATTAGAAGAAGATACTTTACTCTTCAGGAATAGTTATTTTTTACGACTATGGTTTATAGACGAAATTCCGTCACTAAGTGCTCACCCCCCTCCTCTAATCTATAATACACACCCATATAATAGACTTGCAGGAACGCCCAGCATTGCCCGGAACTTTATGAAAACGCTCTGTGTACACTTGCTACCAGCCGTAAACATCATTTTAACATTTTAGTTATTTTTTAAATATCTACAATTTTCAATTTTCAAATTTCAAGTTATAAATCAAAAAAAGAAAAAGTAAAATATTGTCTTTGCTGTTTATGGATCTCCGTCATAAACTCGGACGCCACGACATCATTGTAAAAGAGAAACTCTCATGCAAAGCGATATATATATATATATATATATATATATATATATATATATATATATATATATATATATATATGAGAGAGAGAGATAGAGTAAAGGGTAGTGACGCATCTGTGCAGTTCCAACGAGAGAAAAATGTATATTTAAAGAAGTGAGGCTACCAGCATTTTGTTTCAAGCCTCGTGTGGCTCTCTTCAGATATATTTTCCAATGGACGTCTGTTTCTTTGGTTCATTTTTGTGTAGTGATAGCTGAGGCCGGTGTAATTTATTGGGGTGGGGGGAATTATGAAGTGCTGTTTCTTGCAGTTTCTGTTCCTTTGCTCTTGTTGTGGTGTTCATCGTGTGGTTTTGTTTTCTCCGTTGTAAATTCCTTGTGACTGGTTAGCCTTTGTAGCTTATGCGTGTTAGTTTCCACATTCGAGGATTTTACTTAAGATTGCAACTGTTTTGATCATTGCCGTCCTTTGTATGGTTTCGATAGTCCCTTTGATTCCAATTTCTCCCAGTCTTTTCTGCGGGTTTTTTGGAATTGTTCCTTGTGCTCCTACGATTATTGGTATTATACTAAGTTACTTCATGCTCGATATTCCTCTGGCTAGTCCTGTGTATTTATATCGTGTTTCTGTGTCTTTGATCTTCACTCTCCCGTCTGCTGGAATGGCAAAGTCTACGATTTTACAAGATGTTTCCTTTTTGTCTATTATAATAACATCATGTCTCCTTGCTTGTATAAGTTTATCTGTTCGTATATCAATATCCCAGAGGATTTTGTGTTTTTCGTTTTCCAGTACTGTTTCTGGTTTATGTTTGTACCATTTGTCTGCATATTCGAAATTCAATTGTTTGCACAGTTCCCTGTGTATTACTTTCCCAACACAATCATGTCTGTTCTTGTATTCTTTTTGAGCAAGTTTGCTACATTCACTTATTATATGATTTATTGTTTCGTCTCTTTGTCCACACAGTCTGCATTTATTGTTTTCCTGGGTTTTATCTATTTTAGCTTTTATGTAGTTTGTCCTAATCGCATTGTTCTGTACAAATTCCGTTTCTCTGTTCAAGTTTCCTTTTCTTAGCCATGTCCAGCTATTTTTGTTGGTTTCTTCCATTGTGAGTCTTATGAAGAGTCCATGTAGTTGTTTTTCTTCCCATTTTTCTTTTCTTGTCCGTTTGTGTCCAGTTTCAATGCTTCCTGCGTTGTTCGTTGGGACAGTATCTCTTGCTGCGGTTATCAGCCTTTCTCTGTTCTGGTTTATGTATTTCTCCATCTCTTTTTTAGTGTCATCCACACAGTCTTCTATACTTACCAGTCCTCTTCCCCCTTCGTTTCTCTTCACGTAGAGTATGTCTGTATCGTCTTTTAGATGTAGTGCATTGTGCATAGTCATTAATTTTCTAGTCCTTTGGTCAAGGTGCCTGAGTTCTTCTTTAGTCCAGCTTATGAATGGTCCAGAATATCTTATTAGTGATACTGCCCAGGTATTTATTCCTTTGGTTAGGTTTCTGCTATATAATTTTGTTTTTAAGAGCTTTCTTGTTCTTTGAAGGTATTCTTTTCCAATCTTCTCTTTCATTTCTGTTGATTTGATTGTGTCTGCTTCCAAAACTCCCAAATATTTATAGCTGTCTTGTTCATCTAGCGCCCTCATATGAACTTGCTTGGGTAATTCCATGCCCTCAGTCGTCTCCAGCTTTCCTTTCTTAATCTCTAGCAATGCACACATTTCCATTCCGAATTCCATTTGAATGTCCTGACTGAAGATTCTGGTCGTATTCATCAGCTTTTCCAGTTCCTTTTTAGCTTTTTGCAAATAGCTTCAGGTCGTCCATGTACATGAGATGGTTTATTCTTTGTTCTCTGCCTGTGAACTTGTATCCGACATCATATTTCCTGAGTATTTAGTTGAGTGGCATCATGGCTATGATAAACAGTATTGGTGATAGGGAGTCTTATTGGAAAATGCCTCTCTGTATTTTTATCTCCGTCAAGTATTGTCCTCCAGCTGTCAGATCTAATCTCTATGTTTCTATTCTTTCTTGATGAGATTAATAATTCTGTCGGGTATCTTATACATTTTTAAACATTCAATTATCTTGCTTTTAACTTCTTTTAGGATCTTTTGATCTATGTATAACAGATCATGCGTCCCTCTTTTCCCTTTCTTGCATCCTTTTTGTTCCTCGGGAAGTAGTCCACGACTGTTCAGGGAATGGTAAATTTGCTCTCTAAGTTGTGCCACTAGGATTTTCCACATTGTCGGTAAACAGGTTATTGGTCTGTAATTGCTTGTGGCCATTCCCTTCTTGGCGTCTTTTTGTATGAGCGTTGTCCTTCCTTTGGTCATCCACTCTGGTATGTCTGTTTTATGGATACATCCTCTCAGTTTCTGTGCTAACCTTTCATGTAAAGTCGTGAATTTTTTGAACCAGTACGCATGTATTCCATCGTGACCTGGTGCTTTCCAGTTTGCCATTTTCTTTAGTGTTGTCTTAATAGTTTCTTCATTAATTTCTGTTTCCGTTCCTTCTTCAATTTCTAGAAGTTTATCTTTCATGTCTTTCAGCCATTTAGCATTTTTGTTGTCATCTTCAGCCTTTTCCCATATCTTGCTCCAGAAATGTTTTGTTTGTGTCGGGTCCGGTTGTTCTGTTGTTGTTCTTTCTCCATTTACGTTTTTGTAAAATTGACTTTCATTGTTTTTAAAGGTCCTATTCTGTTTGTACTGTTCCGATCTGTATATTTATCGTCTCAATCTTCCTTCTGTTGCTGCTATCTTTTGTTTTAGTTCTTCATGTTTCTTATTTAGTATTTCCTTGCGATTCGGATTTCTGCTCTTCCATCGTTTACTTTTCTCCTTCATCCTATTTATGGTTTTAGCTTCCTTTTGAAGTTTGGTGATCTGGGTTTCCAGTCTGATCCCCCATTCAGATTTCGTCTGTCCATTGTTTTGGTCAGTCTTCTTTTCCCTTTTTAGTTTCATACTTATTGATTTTTCCCCCGCACATATCAAGTTGTTTAGATCTGTGATAGTGTTTGTTGGGATGTACGTGAGTACTCTGTTTACTATTATATATATAATTATATATACTCTGTTTATCATTATCATTATCATTATCATTATTATTATTATTATTATTATTATTATTATTTATTATTATTATAATTCCCAAAAGCTTCTTTCATTCCTAGTGTGAATTTTTCTTCTCTGTATTAAACGAATTAGCAGAAACCCTTTCGCGCATGTCTGGGTGTGGAATAAATCGGTTAATTAGTAAGTTTAACTATTTCAGAACGTATTATGACATGTTAGTGTGTTCTGTAAGTATTAGTGCGAAATAACTCATGCTTCTTATTAGTATCCTTGTGATCGTTACTGTATTTAGTATAACTGGCGTGACCTGTGGAAATTCCACAACTATACCCTCTATCTGTTGTATACTGCTGCAGGACCTAAAAGAAATTGGTAAAATATGCTCATTCTTTTGGCATCCGGCGTTAACGCTTACTTCACCATATTATTAGACCCCATTTGTCAGATTATTGAGTAAATAGAAAGAAAATTGTTATAATTGAATTGAAAGGTGTAGTATATATATATATATATATATGTACATATATACATATACATGCATATATATATGTACATATATATACATATATAAGGAGATATATACATGTATAGAGATATTTACATATATATACACATATATATAGATATATATACATAGATATATGCATATATATATACATATGTATATATATACATATATATAAACATAAATTAATTAAGTTCAAATATTTAAAAAAATAGACAAAACCAATACTTTTCAAATATGTTCAATATCTATTAGAGCTTTTTTACATTAAAATAAACATAGTTTGAGTATCCGACAATTGTTTTAGAACCTATTCGGCTCCTCCATACACACACACACATATATATATATTCATATATATATTCATATATATTTATATATATACATATATATATATTCATATATATATATATATTTATATATACATATATATATAGAGATTTATATATATACATATATATATACATATATATATACATATATATTCATATATATATATATATACATATATATCCATATATATACATATATATATACACATATATATTCATATATATATATACATATATATTCATATATATATATACATATATATATTCATATATATATACATATATATATACATAAATATATACATATATATATATACTTATATATATACTTATATATATACTTACATATATACTTATATATACAAATATATACTTATATATACATATATATACTTATATATACATATATATATATACTTATATATATACATATATATGCATATATATATATACTTATATATATACATATATATACTTATATATATACATATATATACTTATATATATATACATATATATATACTTATATATGCATGTATATACTTATATATATGCATATATATATACTTATATATATACATATATATACACATATATATATACTTATATATACATATATATAGAGACATATATATACATATATATATACTTATATATATACTTATATATACATATATATATACTTATATATATACATATATATACTTATATATATACATATGTATATATATACTTATATATATATACATATATATATATATATATATATACTTATATATGCATATATATACTTATATATATACACATATATATATACTTATATATACATATATATATATACTTATATATACTTATATATATACTTATATATATATATATATATACTTATATATACTTATATATATACTTATATATATATACTTATATATATATATACTTATATATATATACTTATATATATACATATATATATATACTTATATATATATACTTATATATATATACTTATATATATACATATATATATACTTATATTTATATACATATATATATATATACTTATTTATATACATATATATATACTTATTTATATACATATATATATATACTTATATATATACTTATATATATATACACATATATATATACTTATATATATACTTATATATATATACACATATATATATACTTATATATATACATATATATATATACTTATATATATATACTTATATATATACACATATATATATACTTATATATATATACTTATATATATACTTATATATATATACATATATATATACTTATATATATATACATATATATATACATATATATATATACTTATATATACATATATATATACATATATATACTTATATATATACTTACACATACATATATATACACACATATATACATATATACTCGGTCTGGCAGATAAATTGGAACTAATTTAAAATGCTAATATCTTTTTTATTTTAGATCATATGATTACAGTTTTTTTACTACGGATCCTTAAACACTTTATTGCAAGATAGCATAATTATATTTACTCAAATTATATATGTACATATATA
The DNA here is from genome assembly GCA_963556195.1 of Sepiola atlantica. NCBI lineage: Eukaryota > Metazoa > Mollusca > Cephalopoda > Sepiida > Sepiolidae > Sepiola > Sepiola atlantica. The sequence continues at coordinate 128,095,196 of OY744522.1, forward strand.
TACATATATAAGGAGATATATACATGTATAGAGATATTTACATATATATACACATATATATAGATATATATACATAGATATATGCATATATATATACATATAAACATATATACATATATAAAAACATAAATTAATTAAGTTAAAATATTTTTAAAAATAGACAAAACCAATACTTTTCAAATATGTTCAATATCTATTAGAGCTTTTTTACATTAAAATAAACATAGTTTGAGTATCCGACAATTGTTTTAGAACCTATTCGGCTCCTCCATACACACACACACACACACACACACACATATATATTTATATATATATATATATATATATTCATATATATATATTCATATATATTTATATATATACATATATATATATTCATATATATATATTCATATATATTTATATATATACATATATATATATTCATATATATATATTTATATATATACATATATATATATATAGATTTATATATATACATATATATATACATATATATATACATATATATTCATATATATATATACATATATATCCATATATATACATATATATATACACATATATATTCATATATATATATACATATATATTCATATATATATATACATATATATATTCATATATATATACATATATATATACATAAATATATACATATATATATATATACTTATATATATATACTTATATATATATACTTATATATATACTTACATATATACTTATATATACATATATATACTTATATATACTTATATATACATATATATATATACTTATATATATACATATATATGCATATATATATATACTTATATATATACATATATATACTTATATATATATACATATATATATATACTTATATATATACATATATATACTTATATATATATATACATATATATATACTTATATATGCATATATATACTTATATATATGCATATATATATACTTATATATATACATATATATACACATATAGAGACTTATATATACATATATATAGAGACTTATATATACATATATATATACTTATATATATACTTATATATACATATATATATACTTATATATATACATATATATACTTATATATATATACATATATATATATACTTATATATATACATATATATATATACTTATATATATATATATATATATACTTATATATGCATATATATACTTATATATATACACATATATATACGTATATATACATATATATATATACTTATATATACTTATATATATACTTATATATATATATATACTTATATATACTTATATATATACTTATATATATATACTTATATATATATACTTATATATATATACTTATATATATACATATATATATATACTTATATATATACTTATATATATATACTTATATATATACATATATATATACTTATATTTATATACATATATATATATATACTTATATATATACATATATATATACTTATATTTATATACATATATATATATATACTTATTTATATACATATATATATACTTATTTATATACATATATATATATACTTATATATATACTTATATATATATACACATATATATATACTTATATATATACTTATATATATACATATATATATATACTTATATATATATACTTATATATATACACATATATATATACATATATATATATACTTATATATATACTTATATATATATACATATATATATACTTATATATATATACATATATATATACATATATATATATATACTTATATATACATATATATATACATATATATACTTATATATATACTTACACATACATATATATACACACATATATACATATATACTCGGTCTGGCAGATAAATTGGAACTAATTTAAAATGCTAATATCTTTTTTATTTTAGATCATATGATTACAGTTTTTTTACTACGGATCCTTAAACACTTTATTGCAAGATAGCATAATTATATTTACTCAAATTATATATGTACATATATATACATATACAAGGAGATATATACATGTATAGAGATATTTACATATATATACACATATATATAGATATATATACATAGATATATGCATATATATATACATATAAACATATATACATATATAAAAACATAAATTAATTAAGTTAAAATATTTTTAAAAATAGACAAAACCAATACTTTTCAAATATGTTCAATATCTATTAGAGCTTTTTTACATTAAAATAAACATAGTTTGAGTATCCGACAATTGTTTTAGAACCTATTCGGCTCCTCCATACACACACACACACACACACACATATATATTTATATATATATATATATATATATTCATATATATATATTCATATATATTTATATATATACATATATATATATTCATATATATATATTCATATATATTTATATATATACATATATATATATTCATATATATATATTTATATATATACATATATATATATATAGATTTATATATATACATATATATATACATATATATATACATATATATTCATATATATATATACATATATATCCATATATATACATATATATATACACATATATATTCATATATATATATACATATATATTCATATATATATATACATATATTTATTCATATATATATACATATATATATACATAAATATATACATATATATATATATACTTATATATATATACTTATATATATATACTTATATATATACTTACATATATACTTATATATACATATATATACTTATATATACATATATATACTTATATATACATATATATATATACTTATATATATACATATATATGCATATATATATATACTTATATATATACATATATATACTTATATATATATACATATATATATATACTTATATATATACATATATATACTTATATATATATATACATATATATATACTTATATATGCATATATATACTTATATATATGCATATATATATACTTATATATATACATATATATACACATATAGAGACTTATATATACATATATATAGAGACTTATATATACATATATATATACTTATATATATACTTATATATACATATATATATACTTATATATATACATATATATACTTATATATATATACATATATATATATATACTTATATATATACATATATATATATACTTATATATATATATATATATATATACTTATATATGCATATATATACTTATATATATACACATATATATACGTATATATACATATATATATATACTTATATATACTTATATATATACTTATATATATATATATATACTTATATATACTTATATATATACTTATATATATATATACTTATATATATATATACTTATATATATATACTTATATATATACATATATATATATACTTATATATATACTTATATATATATACTTATATATATACATATATATATACTTATATTTATATACATATATATATATATACTTATATATATACATATATATATACTTATATTTATATACATATATATATACTTATATTTATATACATATATATATATATACTTATTTATATACATATATATATACTTATTTATATACATATATATATATACTTATATATATACTTATATATATATACACATATATATATACTTATATATATACTTATATATATACATATATATATATACTTATATATATATACTTATATATATACACATATATATATACATATATATATATACTTATATATATACTTATATATATATACATATATATATACTTATATATATATACATATATATATACATATATATATATACTTATATATACATATATATATACATATATATACTTATATATATACTTACACATACATATATATACACACATATATACATATATACTCGGTCTGGCAGATAAATTGGAACTAATTTAAAATGCTAATATCTTTTTTATTTTAGATCATATGATTACAGTTTTTTTACTACGGATCCTTAAACACTTTATTGCAAGATAGCATAATTATATTTACTCAAATTATATATGTACATATATACATATACATGCATATATATATGTACATATATATACATATATAAGGAGATATATACATGTATAGAGATATTTACATATATATACACATATATATAGATATATATACATAGATATATGCATATATATATACATATGTACATATATACATATATATAAACATAAATTAATTAAGTTCAAATATTTAAAAAAATAGACAAAACCAATACTTTTCAAATATGTTCAATATCTATTAGAGCTTTTTTACATTAAAATAAACATAGTTTGAGTATCCGACAATTGTTTTAGAACCTATTCGGCTCCTCCATACACACACACACAAACACACACATATATATATATATATATATATATATATATATTCATATATATATTCATATATATTTATATATATACATATATATATATTCATATATATATATATATTTATATATATACATATATATATATATAGATTTATATATATACATATATATATACATATATATATACATATATTTTCATATATATATATACATATATATCCATATATATACATATATATATACACATATATATTCATATATATATATATATATATATTCATATATATATATATACATATATATATTCATATATATATACATATATATATACATAAATATATACATATATATATATACTTATATATATACTTATATATATATACTTATATATATACTTACATATATACTTATATATACATATATATACTTATATATACATATATATACTTATATATACATATATATATATACTTATATATATACATATATATGCATATATATATATACTTATATATATACTTACATATATACTTATATATACATATATATACTTATATATACATATATATACTTATATATACATATATATATATACTTATATATATACATATATATGCATATATATATATACTTATATATATACATATATATACTTATATATATATACATATATATATATACTTATATATATACATATATATACTTATATATATATATATACATATATATACATATATATGCATATATATATATACTTATATATATACATATATATACTTATATATATATACATATATATATATACTTATATATATACATATATATACTTATATATATATATATATACATATATATATACTTATATATGCATATATATACTTATATATATGCATATATATATACTTATATATATACATATATATACACATATATATATACTTATATATACATATATATAGAGACTTATATATACATATATATATACTTATATATACATATATATATACATATATATATACATATATATACTTATATATATACATATATATATATATACTTATATATATACATATATATACTTATATATATATATATACTTATATATGCATATATATACTTATATATATACACATATATATATACTTATATATACATATATATATATACTTATATATACATATATATATATACTTATATATACTTATATATATACTTATATATATATATATACTTATATATACTTATATATATACTTATATATATATATACTTATATATATATACTTATATATATATACTTATATATATACATATATATATATACTTATATATATACTTATATATATATACTTACATATATATACATATATATATACTTATATTTATATACATATATATATATATACTTATTTATATACATATATATATACTTATTTATATACATATATATATATACTTATATATATATACTTATATATATATACACATATATATATACTTATATATATACTTATATATATATACACATATATATATACTTATATATATACTTATATATATACATATATATATATACTTATATATATATACTTATATATATACACATATATATATACTTATATATATATACTTATATATATACTTATATATATATACATATATATATATACTTATATATATATACATATATATATACATATATATATATACTTATATATACATATATATATACATATATATACTTATATATATACTTACACATACATATATATACACACATATATACATATATACTCGGTCTGGCAGATAAATTGGAACTAATTTAAAATGCTAATATCTTTTTTATTTTAGATCATATGATCACAGTTTTTTTACTACGGATCCTTAAACACTTTATTGCAAGATAGCATAATTATATTTACTCAAATTTGATTTTATATGGCAGAATTAGCACGAAGAATAACTATATGCGAAATAAGACGCGCCGGGAGTTCTCCTTCAGACATTGCTAAGAGCACTGGCTATGTAAAAACGACTGTCTCTCGGGTTGTGGCGAATTTCGATGCCGAGTGTAAGGTTGAGAGTAGTCGGCACAGTACTCGTAGTGATCGAAAGCGCACAAAAACTTTCCTGGTGGGACTAAAAAGGTCGATAAAGGCAGACCCAAGTCAGTCGATGTCGAAACTGGCAAAAAGCGCAATGTGAGTCGCAGAACTATCAGCAGAGCAATCAACGAAGACCTTGGGATGAAGTCTTACGTGAGGAGACGCCGTAATCTCCTCACTGCCCGTTCAAAAGCTATCAGAGTTGAAAGATGCCCAAGCTTATCAACCATCTGAAACACAAAGGAGGACATGTGCGTATTTTTGTTGATGAGAAAAAGTTCATCGTGGATGATGTTCCAAATCGTCAGAACACTCGAGTTATTGCCTGTGACCCTTCGGAAGTTCCTCCTGTGATGCAGAGCAAAGATCCTGCTTCTGTGATGTTTTTTGCAGCCGTGGCAAGTGATGGAAAGGTGATGCCTCCTCATTTCATCGTAGCGGGTCTTAAAATCAACACAGCGGAGTATTTGAACATTCTTAATAATGTTTTATTGCCTTGGATCCGTAGAAACTACGACCCTACGAAAGTCATGTTCATCCAAGACTCGGCACCAGCGCATGGATCAAAGAAAGTCCAAGATTTTATGAAGGAGAATCTTCCCTTGTTTGTTCCGAAAGATTTTTGACTCAGCAGCTCTCCAGATCTAAATGTTTGCGACTATTATCTATTCGGCGTCGTCGAGGGACAGAATAATGTCAATCCACACCCAAATATAAACTCATTGAATACAGCCATTCAACGAGCATTTCACAATATCGATTCCAATAAAATAAAGAGGAACTGTTCACGGTTTCGTCAAAGAATCGCCAAAATAATTGATGCAAAGGGTGCTCATATTGAATAATTTTGTTAAATAGACTGTAATAATTAAATAAATAAATGTTAAAATGATATATTTCCATATTTAATCTTTTAAATTATGAATTTCGTAAAAATAAAAAAGTACCAATTTAGCTGCCCAACCCTATATATATATATATATATATATATATATATATATATATATATATATATGTGTGTGTGTGTATGTGTGTGTGTGTGTTTGTGTGTGTGTATTCATATGTATTTATATACATACACACGCGTACACATTAAATATTTGCTGCTTAGTTATCTTATATTGTATCGCGTGAATGTACGCATTTTTTGCGCCTATTTTTGCCTCAAGTTTAATTGTGGTTTCAAACTTGGTGTCTTATCGCATTTCTTAATCTCATTATTTTTTCAAATAAAAACTGAATACTAGCAGTCTTTGGTTCTATTCAATTTATGTTTTATTTCATTTTGTTTTAATTTTTAATGATGTTTTTTGCTTCTCCCCTCTAGTCGTTTTTATTACGGTTTATTTGAGAGCGTTTAAATTTTTTCTCAAAATGAATTTTTTTTTCCGCCATCTTTTTTTTTCCATCCGCATCGTTGCTTTTCTTTACCGCCACCATTCATCTCTCTAACTCAGCCTCGCTCTACGCAAACATACCTTATCTCCATGTTTTTCTTCATATACCTCACTCTCTTCTCTCTCTCTTCTTCTTCTTCTCTCTCTCTCTCTCGTCGTACTCTCTCTTCCTCTTTTTATCCTTTTACTCTCTTCGCCATATTCTTTTAAGTGCCTTCTTCTCTGTCTGCTTTAATTTACCCTTTCTTCTCTCCTATCTTTCCATCTTTTTTTGTCTAAATACTATCTTTCTATTTATTTTCTCTCTCTACCGCTCTATCGTCTTCTGATCATACCTTCTTCTTTTCGCCATATTCCCTTCAATTCCTTTCTCTTCATCTGTTTTGGTGTACTCTCTCTTCGCTCTCCATCTTTTTATCTTCATACACCCTCTCTCCCTCTCTCTCTCTCTCTTTCTCTCTCTCTCTCTCTCTTTATTCTATATCTTTCTTTCCATCTTTTTCGCGTCATACTTTCTTCTTCTTTCCCATATTTCCCTCTTTTCGCCATATTTTTTTATCGATTCCCCCCCTCTCTCTCTCTCTCTTTCTCTCTCTCTCTCTCTCCATGTGCGTTTATTCACTCACTATCTCTTTCTTTCTTCTATCTCTCTCCATCATTTATCTTCATACGTCTCTCTTTCTCTTTCTCTTTCTCTTTCTCTCTCTCTCTCTCTCTCTTTCTCTCTCTCTTTTTCTCTCTCTCTCTCTCCCAGCTTCTGTTTGTCTGTAGAATCTAGGTGTACGAATTTGACAGCAGAGCAACGCAGATTATATTCACTAGTTAAATATAAAGTCTAAAATACAAGACTATCATATTAAACCGTGAATTAAACAAGCAGCTGATAAAGTTTGAGTCAGAAAACACTCGCCTTTTTCTGGTTCTTCCTAAAACGGTAATAACTTTTCTTAGTATAGTGGTTCTGTGTCACAATGATACGGTAGACGAACACTGTAGCATAAATTGCCGATGAAGACTCGAAACCATGAAAACAAAAAGTCGAAAGAATTATTAAACCACAGTTT
>OY744522.1:128109113-128116613 GCA_963556195.1 Sepiola atlantica
TAAATATATTTTCACAACTTATATGAGAAATAAAAAAGGAAACAAAAATATTATTTATGTATTCATCAACGTTTCGTCTTTATTTCAAGACTTCATCAGGAATATGGATTTGAAGAAATAACACAAGTACAAATATTTGAAAAAGTAAAGAAAATGACTGACAAAGAAAAGGAAAGTAATTTTCGTGACTTTATTTTCGTTATCAAATTAGTTTTTTAAATAGCAATTTTTTAAACGAACGTTATATTATTTAATGTCAATTGATTAATAATCAAAAAGAAATAATAACGTGTAGTTAATGGGGTTGCTAAACAGACACGCTTGAAGTCGCATAATGTAATATATATATATATATATATATATATATATATATATATATATATATATATATATATGAGAAGAACTCGAAGAAGAGAACTCAGTATAATTGCACACGCTAACTTTCCTTTAATCTGCTTCAGTAAAGGAAATTGTCTCTACTCTAAGAGTTTTCATAGCTAGAATAAGTATTTTCAGTAAAAAACACTTGAGCAAAATTAAATATATTCGCTCCAATAACATGGTAGAAAGAAGAAACAAACGAAAAAATAGGCTCTTCTGAATAAATCACTGGTTATCAATGGCGTAAGTAACTGTACATTGTGTTATAACTTTGTTCTTCTCGTCTCTATATTTGAGAAATAATCATTTAGGTCTTACTATTTTACAGAATATCATCTATACTCTCATAATGACATTTTTTCCTTTTCGTATAAAAAATTTCTGCCTACGCATTTGATTTCTACAGAAAAAGATTTGAAGAAACATGTTGTCATGGAACTTAACTATTTCCCCTTTTTTTACCACGGGGATGAGTGTGGGGGAGGGAGAGAGAGAAATAAAGAGAGAGGGAGAAAAAGAGAGAGAGATTAATTGAAAAAGTGGATAAACCAAATACCACAAAATAACTCATGTAGCGAGATTTTTAACATTTAGTCTTTATGATCAAAAGACTTCTCCAGAAATGAGTGATGAAAAAAATATTTACAAACATTTACATGGACATAGGAAATTAAGGGTAGAGGAGATAGAAAATGTGGGAGAGAGGGAAGAAAAAAGTGAATGGAAGGCCAACTTAAATCTAAAAAAAAATGTTAATTTTATAAATTTAACTAAGGAAAAAAGAAGAGAAAATACACAATTTGATATATGAATTAACAGACGGAAATAAATTGCTAGACAGATAAACTAATGAAGGTTTGAATAAATAATCTGAAATAGCTGAAAAAGACGATTTTTTTTTAAAACTCTTAATATACTGCCACAAAAACTTAAATAAAAACAAATAATTCTGTTAAACCTGAACCAAAACTAAAGTCGTTTCTATAACTGAGTTTGCGTTACATGATTATCTGCTCTTTGGATTTTTATGGAAACGACAGATGGCGCTATTTGTGAAATTTGTACACTGTATTCGAATTGAAAAATATGAGTGTCACTAATGCTGAGGCATTCTTTTCAACTTTCATTTCGTTTTGTTTTCGTTTTTCCTTCCTTTTATTTGTTTGCTTCATGCATAGTTAGGAATGGACACAATTATTCTATGTATTTTATTATTTTTGTTTTCGTTTACATAGTTACGTATGTATTTGTATGTACGTCTCTAGTATGTATTAGTATAAAAATATACTTATAGCAAGGGAGCTACACAGAAACATCTGTGTTTCATTCCATCGAACGAAATCGTCAGGCTAATCTAACATATAATAAACTTATCTTGTGTATATATATATATATATATATATATATATATATATATATATATATATATATATATACACATGTATTTATTTATTTATATCTATATATATATATATATACACATGTATTTATTTATTTATATCTATCTATATATATATTTATATATACACATGTATTTATTTATTTATATCTATATATGTATATTTAAATAAATATATACATGTATTAAATTATGTGTGTATATATATATTTAAATAAATATATACATGTATTCACTTATGTATATATATACATATGTATTTATTTAAATATATACATGTATTTAGTTAAATGTATACATGTATATATTTATATATTTATCTGTATATGTTGCCACCAACCATATATACATGTATTTGTATATACTCTCGCAAGATAGAGCACTTTAAGTTTACAACAAGCCGTCATTCTGCATAATGCATAACTCTGGGCCCCGCCTATTGAGTTCTCTTGACTGCTTCCTGGATAGCCACCGTGTTTGTAATTTAGATTTTAATTTACTTCCCATTTCTAGACAATGCGCGGCGGTGCATTGGTAAGCGCCTCGGCTACTGAGTCAAACATGACTTTGGTATCGTGTGACCGGCAGGGATTGTTCCTCCCACACTGACGATTGCAGGTTTGGCATGAAACACAAGTGTATATGGGTTAATTTTGAAAATAATATTTATTATTTATTCATGAATAATTATATATATATATATATATATATATATATATATATATATAATATTTTTGGTTTTCCTTTTTTCATTTTCCATTACGTTGGAATATTAGTTTCATTTTTTATCATATATATATATATATATATATATATATATATATATATGATTCCGATGAAGTTTTGTTCATAGAGCCTATTCTTGTGAATCATCACTGTGTTTATATAGTAGTGCGTTATAATAACTAGAGCTGTATATTTATTTGGTATAATTAGTTTTATTTATAAAACATTTTGTGACTTCACATTTTTCTGTATGACGGAATGTGTAGCTATTTTATACCAAATCAAATATATATGTACGCATTAGCTAAGAGGTTTACATTTAACAGTCAGTTGTGACTAAGTTTCAAAGTTCGTGGAGATTTTTAAAAATGTTTTTTTATAGAAAACGTTTTGCCAACAGATTATCGTAGTCAAAGGCTAACTATCCGCTTCGTAGCTTTAATAAATGACATTAAGGTTTTCAATGAAGATAAATACATCGGACTTAATTTTATATATTTTTAAAACGGATTTTTCAACTAGCTTTCTAACTAGGCGTATCTTTATTAATGTGATGGTATTGTTTTGGTCCTAGTATTCTTGGACTCTGAGACTCGCAGACAATCAATGATTGATATAAATACGATTGAAAAAAAAACATGCAATAAATAATATCTAATTAGCCGGCTTTTCTTGGTTTCTATTTGAAGAATGACAAAAACTAATTAGCTAATCAACAAATGCCTAATTAGGAAAAAGAATAATTGATTACCGTTTAATTTAACCCCAAGATTTTAAATTCACTTCTTTTGAATATTATTTCAATTTGTATCTTAGATAATGTTTTTTTTTTCAAAGAATTTAGGTTTTGTTCTTTGACAAAAAGATCTGACAACCTGAGCTGGAGTTTCTGCATTTATTTCAACGAAATATTAACACACACACACACACACACACACACACCACACACACACACACACACATATATATATATATATATATATATATATATATATATATATGTGTGTGTGTGTGTGTGTGTGTGTGTTAATATTTCGTTGAAATAAATGCAGAAACTGCAGCTCAGGTTGTCAGATCTTTTATATATATATATATATATATATATATATATAGACGCACTAATGACGCTGGCTTAAAAAGAGCTGAGATGGAGACGATAATGAAATACCAAGGTCTTATGTATAACATGAAAAGAAACTCGAATCTGTGGAAGATCTTCATCATTGCAGTAATTATAGAAGCAATCGGGCTCATGTTAAAGAATGTCAAAAACTACCTGTCGAATATTTACGGTGAACCAAGTAGAAGAGGGATACTCGGTTGAAGTCCTATAAATGGCGGGTAAATGTCTGGCATCTGGTAGGAGGCCCCATCCCAGCAAAAACAGAAAGATCAGAACATTGAAAATATATACACACACACACATTATATATATATATATATATATATATATATATATATATATATATATATATATATATATATATTCGGGTAATTGTTATTAAAACACGGAGTTTTTTTTATTTAAGCCTTTTTGAATTTTCCTAATAGTCCATTTATTATTTAGGTCAAATTGGTGGATAAGTTTATTTGGTTTCTTGTTCCATTTCTTTCACAATTCTATTTGATTCATCAAATCATCATCTGGCGGAGTTAGTCTTGGTGTGTTTACAACCCTAACTTTTTACTGTTTAGTTTTTAAGGGTTAGTAATCTACGACTTTAAAATGAGCGTATGTAGTGATGAGATGTTGCATGCGAACGTGATTACGTGCAATGCGCATAATAAATTCAAAAGGATCATTTCTAACGGCTAAGAATTTGTAAATGTTAATTACTACGTATTATTCAATAACATTCGCTTTAATAAAACATTCTGCGTAAACACACACATATATATTGGAGGAAATATTTTTTTTAATAAAACAAATCCAAAAAATTAATTATAGAAAACTGCAACCTACTACTTATATTAAGTCCTGCATGTTTTGACTTTTTAGAAACACGGAATAATATAGTGGTAATCTTTTGTTTCTTTTGAAAGGTTCCCCCTTTATAAATCAATTACGAATTGCAAAATCCGGTAAAAATGAATCTGTTTTTTTTTTAAAAACGCGTACTTGAGTTAAGCCATTTGCATTCATTAAAAAAAAATTGGTCTCAACCGTGTTTTTTTTCTTGTGTAGATTTTTCTCTCCGAGTAAAGTTCGAAATACTAATAAAGTTTAATTTTTTAAAAAAAGCATACGTGGATACCCCATTTATAAAATGCAGCTGTGTTTCAAAATTCATAATTATCGCTTAATTAGTTTAGGAATGAATCCTGTACATACAAATATATAAACATACCAAACATATATATATATATATATATATATATATATATATATATATATATATATATATATATATATATATATATAGAATACCCGTCACAAGATGGGTATGAGCAATAAGCGTGTGTTCTTTCCACAATCAGTAAAATGTCATTTAATCAAGTCTTGTAGAAAAAAGGTTGTTTTCAATAAAAATAAACCAGGTCAATTTTTAAGCGGTCTTGTATAGCGTAAAAATCTTTTCATGGCTGCATTAATAATGTTCTTCGACATACAACAGAAACAAGAAATAGGGAAAAAATCTCGCTCAGACGAATAAACTGCATCTCCTAATGCATTCGTTCTTGATGCCCGTTTCAAAATTGGATTAAAATAGAAAATGAATTTTGGTATTTTGAAAGTACTTTTACTTAGTTATATTCATTTACTAGCTTGGGTTTTCCTATTAAGGCGGGTTCGAAGTATTCAGACAAGCTTAGACATTTTAATAAGTGAATATGAATCCTAAACCATCCTGTCCTGGACAAAACTGTGTGCAAAATATCTTGTATAGTGCATTTGAATAAAGAATGGAGACCCTTTGGCTTGTTCACACTTATAACTCTGTTCGTTTTCCTCACTCTGCTAGTCCGTGCTGTTACTCTGTCGGTCTATGTTGTTATTCTTCCGGTCTGTGTTTTTACTCTTCCGGTCTGTGTTTTTACTCTGCTGGTCTGTGTTTTTACTCTGCTGGTCTTTGTTGTTACTCTACCGGCCCGTCTTATAACTCTACCGGTCCGTCTTATAACTCTACCGGTCCGTCTTATAACTCTACCGGTCCGTCTTATAACTCTACCGGTCCGTCTTATTTCTCCTCTGGTCCATCTTATTGCTCCTCTGGTTTTTCTATTAAGCGTGCAATAAAGTCTTAATCTTGTTGTGAAAATCCAAAAAGAATTCCAACCACACAGTAAAATTTGGTGGTGAACACAATGCGAAAATAGGGCTTACAAATCTGCAGACTTTGGCTTAGAAAACTGCTCATTTTGTAACGTTAAGCTATTAAGGGGTCACAAAATCATGTGAATGCAATCAAATCTTTAGAGTTGTATGTAAGTTCATTCTCATTAACAGCAGATAAAAAAGAGACGTTCTACTTAGAATTCAAAGATAAGTCGGATTTTTCTATGGTATTATTATAGAACTCTATCATTTTGATATTGAGCACTAAAATTTTAAATAATGTAAACCTTATTTTGCTTTGAAATGTAACCTCGGTTTTATGTATTGTGTATGTCGGCAACAAATATTCATAGAAATTCATATATATATATATATATATATATATACTTTTGTATTTTGCTTGTTATAGTCAACCACGGATAGCTGTGTTGTCGTTTCACGACTCATCAGTATGGCTAGACGCAGCAAGCGCACCGACCGCGAGATTCGAAAATCCGATCGCCAGACACTACCAATCGGGACAACTTGCGACCGGCTAGCTAATCACTGGGACACCGAGCTAGGTGTTGCTATGAGTGTAAAAAATATATCACTTATAAGTTAATTTTATTCATTTGTTACATTTTTACTATACTTATTATCGAATGGATTCAATTCTTTTTACGGAAGAATCTTGCTTTATGCTAAGTGGAAAGCAGCATTTTCACCACCTGAATGCTTCACTCATAAAGAATAACTTTTTGATATAAATAATTGATAGGGAAAGTACTTTTCTGTTGCACCAGATGATCCCAAAGCAATACTTCATCCCATCAATCATACCTAATAACCTATTGCAACTGGCAAGTCATATCTACACTTACGTTTAAAAGCATATTACTGCTAGCTAATATCCAGCAGTACAAATCAAAATAGTAATAAGGAAACAAATATTCTGTCACATTTTTCCTACTTTGATTTTGTTTTTGTTTCTTGAATTATTGTTATGTATGTTAACACCTTTTTTGTTTTTGTATTTAAAGGCCAAAAAATAAATAAGAGATATGTAATACCAAGTAAGTAGGTTTCTACCTACCTTTTACTTATCAGTTCAATCTTTCCTAGTCAAAACATTCAGTGAACTGAATTCGTAGAAAAGGTGTTTTCTCTACCTTTTTAGTGCGACGAATCTCCTTCTTGCTCTTCCACTTTCTAAAAGAACTTCTAGAAAGAACCTTTTCCACGTTTTAAAAAGAACATATTCCACGTTTTAAAAAGAACATGTTCCACGTTTTAAAAAGAACATTTTCCACGTTTTAAAAAGAACATGTTCCACGTTTTCAAAAGAACATTTTCCACGTTTTAAAAAGAACATGTTCCACGTTTTAAAAAGAACATTTTCCACATTTTAAAAAGAACATTTTCCACGTTTTAAAAAGAACATGTTCCACGTTTTAAAAAGAACATTTTCCACGTTTTAAAAAGAACATTTGCCATTTTTTTGTTAAATAACTTTTAACGCTTTTTAAAAAGAACTTTTGCCACTGTTTAATAAGAACCTTTGCCACTTTATAAAAGGCCATTTTCCACTTTATAAAAGGACCTTTGCCACTTCTTAAAAAGAACGATCACTAAGAACTTATTGTTAACCAACGCTTATAACCGTTGCACCACTGGTCCATGCGATAGTATCTGTGAAGGCGAAGTGACTACAAAGTGTTTTTCGTGGCACACGGTA
>OY744522.1:128121613-128141613 GCA_963556195.1 Sepiola atlantica
AAACACGTGCTTATGGATTCCTTTTATGTACGTATTAATTAATTTATATATATATATATATATATATATATATATATATATATATATATATATATATATATATATATATATATATATATATATATATATATATATATTAACAAAAAACATGTCTTATAAAGTTAAAGGCGATATTAATCATTAATCTGTATCACTTAGGAAGTGAACAACTTATAATTAAAGCAAAGCAAAGTAAGAAACGCTGCAATCCACTACAAAAACGATTCCTGAATTTCAATTTCTTTTTAAGTCACAGCGTTAAGTTTTAGAAAGTTTCTAGAATAAATATTATGTAATGTAATGAATTATAATCGAAATTGGAATAAGGATTCAAGACACGAGATTTAGTATTATTGTATCTTAATTCTAATCTTCGTACGGGACATAAAAGTGGTGCAAAATATTTCTGTTCGGCAAGATAGTTTTACCCGGGGTAAGATCTGTATTCTTCTAATGTTGTATACATATATATGTATATATATATATATATATATATATATATATATATATATATATATATATAATATCACCCAACTCTTGGCCTACATTCAGTCTTGAGAGACAATAGATACACCATATAAGGGTGGCTGCGTGTGTAATTGTGAAGCAAGGGTTGCGCAATTACAACCACACATCTGGTGAATCAGTACTGCCTGATTCCAGTGGCAACTGGAAACAATGCCGAGATATGCGGAGAGCACATCCATCACCTGGTATTACCAAATGCTCACCGATTTAGTACTGACTAGGCTCAACGTCTATTAACTTTGGGGATCTAACGGAAACCGGTCTGTGAACGTGATAATGCCGTATATATATATATATATATATATATATATATATATATATATATATATATATATATATATATATATATATATATTGGAGAATGGTAGTTTGCTTGAAGCATTGCTGGGTATAGTAGTAGTATGTTTTTAAAGGCTGTGGGCAATGCAAATTCCGGGTAAGATGCAAGTTGTAAGGAACAAAAACAATAAATCGAATACGAAATATGACTTACTATTTATTTTTTCTAAAATCTTACATAACAGCAAGAGTGTTATTAGCTGTTTGTGTGATGTCCGGATGATTACAAAACAGCTATAACACTCTTGCTGTTATGTAAGATTTTAGGAAAAATAAATAGTAAGTCATATTTCGTATTCGATTTATTGTTTTTGTTCCTTATAACTTGCATCTTACCCGGAATTTGCATTGCCCACAGTCTTTAAAAAACGTACTAATATATATATATATATATATATATATATATATATATATATATATATATATATATATTATTCAATTTTAATATCGAGAGTTGTAACGGCTACACAAATGTATGCGTATTTAGACCCTTAAATCCCGTCAGGTAACTGACTTAGTTATTTTCTATTAAGATTTTTAAAGAGTGTTCTCAACTACTCATTCCTCTCTCTTCTATATGCTTACCCTAACCATAACCGTTACTCATTCCTCTCCCTCCTTCCTTCTGCTAACCCTAACCCTAACTCATTCCTCCCTCTCTCTCTCTCTCTCTCTCTCTCTCTCTCTCTCTCCTTCCTATTGCTAACCCTAACCCTAACTCATTCCTCTCTCTTTTCTTCCTACTGCTAACCATAACCCTAACTCATTCCTCTCTCTCCTTCTTTCTACTAACCCTAACCCTAACTCATTCCTCTCTCTCTCCTTCTTTCTGCTAACCAACAACCAATTGTTCACCTGCAATTATTACCTGATTTTTAACTTGAGTTCAGTAGTAAGTCTAGACGAATTCGAAATCATAATTGGCTCTTTTTTTTCTATACCATATTCTCAAATAACGTATATCACTATCTCTTACACCCTTTCTATATGTACGTAGCTCTCGCACGTGCTTCACGGCTCACGTGTTTGAAACGTATAAGCCTCTATCTATGGGAATAGATTTCAACCTTGAAGCAAAGGTTTTATCTGTTGGAATAAACACAACACGTTACGAGTAAGATCCGAAAACTTTCAAGAGAAAAATCTGCAAAGAAGTAAATAGGGTAAAATAAAATCCTTCCGGAATTATCTTTTTGGTTTCTTTGTGTGATTTAATCCCGAGAACTCAAGAAAAACCAATCCATCCTTAGTCGAAGCCTAACTGCAAAAAATAAAATAAATAAATGAATAAATAAATAAATAAACACCCTCAAGACAATTCTTTGTGCACAAAGGAACCGTTATTCGAAAGAACTATTGCTGATTGTCTTGTCTTCACTAGCCGACCTAGCCCGCGTTTCCCGATTTTCAAACATTTGTGAACATACTTCGACAAAAACGAACGAAAAAAAGTTCATTTAAATATGTGTCATACTATCAAATGACTTCATCATAAATGAGAGAAGGAATGTTATTTCAAAATTTTTACCAAAATAATATTAACCTGAACAAAAAAGGGGACTAACGAATAGAGAGATAAAAAAGACAACTGCGGCGGGGGGTTCATATTATGTGTGTTTTTTGTTTTGTTTTTTGTTTTGTTTTTGTAAACGTTACTATTAGCGACATAAATTATTTTAAAGGAAATACAGTTTTGGAACATTAGTCAAAAACAATTTGTTTTTTTTTTTACTCATTTGTGACGCATTTGCATTTAAGAAAATTAATAGAAGATATAAGTATTTTAAGTTATCGTAATTATTGATTGTGGGTAAAGTAATAAGGGTCAGATATCTTGTTTTTATTTTAGGAAGCAAGGTACCAGACCCGTTATTACTTTACTCACAACCGATAATTGCGGTAACTTAAAATGGTTTTATCTTCTATTAAATATATTTTTTTAAATATTTAATATTTAAAAAAAATAAAAAATAAAGCAAATACGTCACAAATGAGTAGGTAAACCGAAATAAATTGTATTTGGCTAATTTCCCAACTGTATTTCATTAAAAATAATTTATGTCGCCAATAGTGACGTTTAACAATTTTGTTGTATATCTACTCAGGCATTCTCAGTTCTCTTGGGATCGTCTTCAATATTTTAGTTCTGTTTACGCAGCGTGTGCGCTGGCTTGCCATTCCCATCTTCCGTGCCACATCTTCTCGCGGTGGGAAAGAGCTAGATACCTGTTTACGCAGCATTATTTTATTTCAACTTACCTGTGGTTAATCAGTGTCACCTGGTTATGTGGGTTAGTTACCGTAATCTACGATTTCTCTTGATATTTTGGTTGTTTTCATTAGTGCTGTGGTTTGTATAGTAAATCCTCCCTTTGGTTTCGTTTTCTCCTCGTCTTTTTCGAGGTTTTTTAGACTGTTCCTGGTGCTCCTACGATCACTGATATTATGTCAGTTTGCTTCATGTACCATATTCCCTTCAGTTTCTATTTACTTGCCTCCCCAGGAGAGCAGAGTCACTTATTAATGTAGGGATAGCCAGCTCCCCAAACAAGAACCTTTGGATTGGAACAAAAATTTAAAAGATTATCTGTATAGAAGGACTTCTCTTTCACTGACCGAGGACAGAAAAGACTGCAGCACTAAAACAGACACCAGTTGTCTGGCAAGCTTCATGAATTTACTTAGTTTCTCTGCTTCCTTGGGCTTCACCCTGTGAAGTGCTGGGACGGCGAAATCTATTTGGCAAGGTGGGGGGCACCTTGTTAACTATTACCACGTGTGGTATTCCTGCTTATATGAGTTTCTACGTTTGTATTTCTATGTTTTAAATGATTTTATGTCTTACTGGCTCCGGATTTTTTACTGCACAACTTTTCTGCATGTGTAAAGTGCAGTCGTTTGCACGGTTCAAAGTGCACTACGCAGTAATTTCTATTTTCTGTTATTCCTTTTGGACAAGTTAGCTGAATTCACTTATCATGTGGTTTACCGTTTCGTCTCTTTGTCCACGGTGTCTACATTTACTGTTTTATTGGTTCTTATACAGCTTTGGCTTTACGCAGTAGTTGTTGTTGTTCCTGTTATTATTATTATTTACTAACCTACTAGGACTTCTCACACGAGTCATTATCAAGTATTGCTTACTGGCCATAACAAGTAGTGTTCTCTTGAGGTGCGAATGACAACAAGTCTCCGCAGATTTTCAGCAACCTCCGCCTGTTTTGATAACCGTTGAAATAAATCATTTTGCGTTATCGCAACAGCCATTTACCATTGATTTCTTTTTGGCACCAACCAATAGAAATGTTAGTGGCAATAAGCCATCCCAATATTTCAGTACTCTCTACACCCTTCAAGTGGGATCTGAATGATGCTCTCCTACCATCCTCCTTTACCCTTCACAACCATAGTAGTAGTAGTAGTAGTAGTAGTAGTATTGTCTCATCTTTAAGGACTCTCTGTTGGAATTTGCGAGTCTCTCTCTTTCTCTCTTTCCTTTGATCTCGTGTTCGTTTTAGATAAAGATCTACCTATGTATGTATGTATGTATGTATGTATGTATGTGAAAGATAATCTCCATTCGTGTCACTGAAAGACAATTAATCTGAACAGAATATCGTCCTCATCTTCGATAATCTCCTGCTGCATAAGACTCGCAGGAACTAAATTATTTTCCTTTAATCCCTAGAGATTCGATTTTGCCTACGTGATCTTAAGATATTGATCTTCGCCCCTGATTATCGATCGATAATGTTCACATGTCAGTCATCAAGAAAAACGCTATGCTTTTTGCAAGAAGTATCTTGTAATACGGAAGAAGCATATTAACCTTACCAAATATGATATATATATATATATATACATTTTATATATATATATATATATATCTATTAATAATGGAGTTAATGTATCTGTCTGTCTGTCTGTCTGTCTGAAGCCGAAACTCCAGTATGACTATTTTACTGAAATTAATCTTTTTGAAATTCTTTATATACTGTCACTAAAAGTCGCTTAGACACCAGATGGGTTTTGCTATTAACATAACTCATTCTTTTAAACCTTCAATTAAATTAATATTTACAAATATACACTTATAACTGCTGTTATCAAATTTACATATGTATTTACAATATTTTCCGATGAGGTTATATTAATAAACATTATTCATACAATTAATTACAGTCATTTTCATCATAATCGGCGTGTTTTCTAAACCATTTCAACGCGAGTACTGTTAAAATTGCAAAGTCATTGGGTGTTTAATAAGTGGCGTCCTCCCTCCCTCCGGTAATTAAATATGGCGATCTGATTAAGCAGCCGTGTGGCTTTTTAATCAGTAGTGTCCTCCCTCCCTCCGGTAATTATATATGGCGATCTGATTAAGCAGACGAGTGGCTTTTTAATCAGTAGTGTCCTCCCTCCCTCCGGTAATTATATATGGCGATCTGATTAAGCAGCCGATTGGCTTTTTAATCCATAGTGTCCTCCCTCCCTCCGGTAATTAAATATGGTGATCTGATTAAGCAGCCGATTGGCTTTTTAATCCATAGTGTCCTCCCTCCCTCCGGTAATTAAATATGGTGATCTGATTAAGCAGCCGATTGGCTTTTTAATCCATAGTGTCCTCCCTCCCTCCGGTAATTAAATATTGCGATCTGATTAAGCAGCCGATTGGCTTTTTAATCAGTAGTGTCCTTCCTCCCTCCGGTAATTAAATATGGCGATCTGATTAAGCAGGCGATTGGCTGTTTAATCACTAGTGCCCTCCCTCCCTCCGGTAATTAAATATGGCGATCTGTTTAATCAGTGGTGTCCTCCCTCCCTCCGGTAATTAAATATTGCGATCTGATTAAGCAGCCCATTGGCTGTTTAATCAGTAGTGCCCTCCCTCCCTCCGGTAATTAAATATGGCGATCTGATTAAGTAGCCGATTGGCTGTTTAATCAGTAGTCCCCCCCTCCGGTAATTAAATATGGCGATCTGATTAAGCAGCCCATTGGCTGTTTAATCAGTAGTGCCCTCCCTCCCTCCGGTAATTAAATATGGCGATCTGATTAAGTAGCCGATTGGCTGTTTAATCAGTGGTGCCCTCCCTCCCTCCGGTAATTAAATATGGCGATCTGATTAAGCAGCCTAATGGCTGTTTAATCAGTAGTGCCCTCCCCCCTCCGGTAATTACATATGGCGATCTGATTAAGCAGCCGATTGGCTGTTTAATCAGTGGTGTCCTCCCTCCCTCCGGTAATTAAATATGGCGATCTGATTAAGCAGCCGATTGGCTTTTTAATCCATAGTGTCCTCCCTCCCTCCGGTAATTAAATATGGCGATCTGATTAAGCAGCCGATTGGCTGTTTAATCAGTAGTGTCCTTCCTCCCTCCGGTAATTAAATATGGCGATCTGATTAAGCAGACGATTGGCTGTTGAATCAGTATGCCCTCCCTCCCTCCGGTAATTAAATATGGCGATCTGATTAAGCAGCCGACGTTAATCTGGCACGTTAAACATGTAAACAACAATGCTGGCAAACACCGTGCTCAGTTTTCCATTTTTAAAACCGTCCTAAGTTTGTTTATTCTTAGCCATTATGTTTTAAAACACAAATTTATTAAATCAAATTGTTTAATTAAAATAATAATTGATTTAAAAATTACTATATAAAAACGCGCGTGCGAAAGAACACACCCACACACAGTCTAGGTAAACTTTTTCTTTCTGAGAGTTAAAATTTTTTCCCTGTTTACTGTATTTGATTTCTTAATACTTTCATATCCAATATTATCATTTTTTCACGACCTCAACAGAATTTATGATTCCATGTTTTATTTATTTAAAAAAGATGTGATTTTTTTTCTTCAATGTCAACAAAATAAACTAACACATTGTACTGGAAAACTATACAACTGATTGTAGAATCAAATTGTTTAATTAAAAAAAGGTACACACACACGCACACACACACGCGCACGCGTTCACTGTATTTGATTTTTTGGTGCCTTTTCATTTTAGGACCCACGCTAACTTTGACCCCGTCGTTACAGTTAGGGTTAGGTTTGTTTTTTTCTCCTTTTTAATTAAAAATATTTACATGTATAGGAGGGGGGAAGACAAAAAAATTGGGGGAAGGCGGTCAAAATTTTTTTTTTTTTTTTCTAAACTAAAAAATAGTCTAATTACTGGTAATATAAAAAAATTGAGGGGGGGTACAAAAAAAATTTACTTTCTTTTTAAACTACAAGTCTTTCTATTTATAGTCGAGGGTACAACAAAAATCGGGGTAGGGTCGAATTTTTTTTTTTCTTTATTTTCAACTAAAAATATTCTTGGTCATAAACACAGAAAATCAATGTCTAACCACCACAGAAATATGACTGGGGCTCCATTGGCTTACGCGTGAGCCTTCATTTCTGATGCGGCAGCCTAGCAAAAATATGCGATCGAAGGGAGCATATATTTGCTAGTATATATAATGTTTACTTATACAGACATGTACAAAAAGCCGCTACACTGGCTTGTTGTACATGTCTATATAAATAAAAATAATTATATAAATAGTTCTATTTACTATTGAGCATTATTATATAAGCCCGGTTGAAATTCTTTGAATTTTTATCCTGTAGATGTTTACTTTACCTGTATTACTAAGCCGCCACATAAAGTTTATTCGCTGTTCAACATGGGCCGAGTGGTTGAGGCGTCGGGATTTGAGTTGCAAAATACTCGTAATCCGGGGTTTCGAATCGCATGACCGGTAGTGAATAGTCATATCTCTATGCTGATGAGTCCCGATTATTAAGGACGAAACGTATACGTACATAGATAATAAACAATAACAAATATTTATTATATATATAAAGAAGCTGTACGTTTTCTTTTTAAGATGGAACGAGAAGTTGCAGTGAATTGTTGTAAATATTTTCTCGTCGTCTCTGGTCCCAATCACTGATTTTAGATCGTACGCATCTCTCCATGATCAATATCCGATTCCTCTGCTTCTGCTCTCCAGACCCGTTCTTCCTGGACCTTATAATAAATATCTCCCGCCGTGTAAATTGAAGTGATTTGCGCGGGGGGGGGGGGGAGTTGTGTGTATTATTGTATCTTTATTTTCACACAATCAAAAAGCTGGGTGATTTATTCACCTTAATGCTAGTTAAAAACAAGTCTCCTCCAAGGCCCCATCAAACGCCCCTTTACATATGTGCGTGATTTAAGTATATTTACCTGCCTGTAGCTGCAGGAAACTTAGACATGGCGTCAGTTTACAGTAGGGAACACTCTTGATGAGTGAAAAGTTTTCCCTAAATCGCACCTGTCGGCATTCCCCGGTAGATGCGCCTCAGGCAACCAGCAACAAACCTATCCATCTTTCGAAGTAGGTAATACTTGGAAGAATAGTCTCTTAAGATCGAACAGATCGATACTTCACTCTGATCTTTACCAGGTTTTAATTATATCACCAATAATTTTTATCCCTTAAATTTCCGGGGGGGGGGGTTTATTAATGACTTTTGTGGCAGACATGTTTGTTTTATTTTTTACTTTTATGGCAGGGCGTTTTTCTCCGGTGGGATTTTTGCAGGTTTCTCTTTTCTTTGCATTCCTCGCTCGCTCTGACAAAGTGATCAACTTGTTGCATGTGGGTTAAGATTGATTTTTCTTTAAAATGCGCACTTGTTACTAAGATTTATTTTTTAAAGAATATTTTTGAATTGATTAATCAATTAGATTTTAAGGGAAAAACATTATTTTTTTAAGTAACACGAGTATAAAACTGACAAAAACCAAGAAAATATTCTTAAAAGGTTTTTTTAATGACTGCGACAAATTCAATTTGAAGTTTTTTTTTGTTTTTGTTTTTTAATGTTTAGGAATTAAAGATGGAAAAACGGGGAAATAACAAGGGCTGTTTTTGTTTTGTTATTTATGTTTATGAAAGAAAATCAAAAACGAAACCAATAAAAAAAACTACGCATGCTCAAAAATGCAAAAAAAAGTATCAAGATGATCAATGTATCAACCTGATGTTGCTTAAGAATTTAGTCCAAGAAACCAAATATCATGTTTTTTACATTTGTTTTAGAATTTTTATTCGTGCAAACATTCTTCTTTTAATAACTTTATTTATTTATTGGTTTGTTCTACATTTTTTGAAATTATTTTTAGTGAAATTTCATTGATTTATTTCTGTATTTAAAAAATAATTTGTGGTCGATTTTGTGTCATTTTCTTTTATTTTAAAAACTTATTTTAATTGTTTATTCTTTTATTATTATTATTATTATTATTATTATTATTATTATTATTATTATTATTACAATTAGTAGTAGTAGTAGTAGGAGGAGGAGGAGGAGTAAAATAGTGCACTTGTGGTGTGTATCAGACATGTGTACTAATGTAATGATTATGTATGGAAGTATAACCTTGGCAGTGAGGGTTGAAGACATGCGTTGCATGGAGAGAAATAATGATACGATGGATGTGTAGTGTGAATCTTAAAGACATGATTAGATTTGATGACTTCAGTAGAAGATTAAATCTGGACAATATAAGGAGATGTGTGCAAAATGGGAGACTTCGTTGGTATGGTCACATTGAAAGAATGACCGAGAGCCATTGTGTTAGTAGATGTAGAACAGTTGAGATAGCTAAGGAAAACATGAGAAGTGACAAGGATGGATTTGAGAGAAATAAAAACCTGACCAGGTTAGTTTGAATGTCAATTTCTAAAAGCCGTCCAACACATGCCAGCATGTAAAACGGACGTGTAACTGCATATGATGACGAGGAAAAGGAAGGGGGATGGACGTGTATGCACACAGTTTAGTGATGGGTTTGTATTCAGGGATATATGATCCAGTTTTGGGGGATAGTTTGGAAAATGTCACCTAAAAGTTGAGAAAGACAGGATTCTTACATATTTATAACAATTCACTGCCACCTGGCAATAGTAAGCGCTCCATCTTAAAAGAAGATGCACAGAAATATCCACTTCAGAAGGACACCCTCCTCCTCCACACTGAAATATATTTTTAGTGTTCGGAATACTATGTTGGGATTATACACTTCCCTTCTCAGCTTTGATGTCAACTGAAATCTTAAGATGCATTGGAGAGTTTTAGGTGAAATAATTGGACACAGATCATAATGTCTATGTAAGTCGCTGGACTTCAGAGAAGGGAGCGAACTCGGCTATTCCCAAGAGGATAAAGTATTGGATCATGACTTGGACAGACCAGAATTGAGCTCTGGGTGGGATGAAGATGGTCAACGTTAGAAATGGTTCCACATGTTTGTACTGCTAACCCCAAAAAAGAGAATTAGTTTTTCAATGATACAAAATACAAACTCAAATAATGAAAGTTAACAACCCGACGTTTCCACTTCATCTGAATGAAAGACTTTTTTCAGTTAGCTACGAACTGTGCACCTAAATCGAACGAAGACATATTGATTATGGATAGGGCACACACAGCGACGACCATCACGGGCTTGATCTCATCGAATTCTGTGAAAGCGATGCATCCGATCACATGTGGTGTCGTGACAAATACCACCATGTCACAGTAGTAGTAGTAGTAGTAGTAGTAGTAGTAAAAGTAGTAAGAACGTTGACTTCTTTATAACACACCCAATATGCCAAAGGATCTTCATGTCAGAGTTGGTGTAATCCTGACCAAATGGTATTAAGCCTCTAAGTGTGTGGTGTTTCTAATGTTATCAGTTGTCGCAGTAACAGTTATAATACTAACATCCTCCCCCGTGACGGCTCACGAATGCTTCATGCCAAATTTGGTGCATTTCTATCGAGTAGTTTTGTGCCTTTAAACGACCAACAGACTGACAGACAAAGATTCTGTACTGGTTACGTATTTATTATACAGTTTCTCATATAATATATATATATATATATATATATATATATATATATATATATATATATATATATATATATATAATTTGGGGGCTAAGAAGTCACTGACGGAATTTTAACTTGAACAGATTCTTTATTTTTAGTGGCACCGTAATAGAATTTTAACACAATATGACGAAGACAATGAACATTCGTTTGCATAAAAGAACAGAAATGAAGAAGTTAACTATGTCAATTGACCTTCACGTTCCCCAGACTTGGCTAGCCATGACTTTTTCGGGTGGGGGTATCTCAAAGTAAAAGTTTACATCAACAAACCTGAAACTCTACAGGAAGTGAAGGAGAACATCAGGAATGAAGTCGGGGATTCAATCGTAATCGAGTGATCCTGTAATCTGTTATGAATAATGTTGTGGAAAGGGCGCGAATTTGTGGAAAGTGAAAAGGGAAACCATTTAAAAGATGTTATTTTTCATAAATAAATTCGTTTTCGTTTTTGTTCTTTTTTGCAAACAAATTTCCATTGTCGTTGTCATATTATGTTAAAATTCCATTAAAGTACTTTTTGAAAAAATAAAGAATCTATTCAAGTTAAAAATCCTCCAGTGATCCCTCAGTGATTTCTTGACTATCCTGTATATAATGTATAAATGTCGATGTATATGTGTGCCTGTGTTCCTTATAGAATTATAGGTTAAAGAGTCTACATAAAAACTACAAGTTTATTTATATGTAAATAAAAGAAAAAAACTGAGGATGGTTCAAAATCTCTAAGTTCACCTAAGGGAGATATGTGGACACAATCCCTCTGAGAACTCCAGATATATTTTATTTTGATAAAATTTAAATCATATGTATTAAATTGTCCGATGTAGATAATGGAAGTGGCCCACAATCTTTACGTGTCCCTCAACGTGCCGAATCTCGATGTGCATCCTTTAAAAGATCTATGAGGGTAGTAACCCCCCCCCCCTTAAATCTTCTAATACGTATATCGGATTTTAACTAAATTTAAATCATATGTATAAGACACTAATTCAGAGACATTTTCCAAAATTTCAGTTTCTTCCGACTATATTAGGGGGTGAAAAAAAGAAAGTAACATGGTGTCACACGAGCATAGTGAAAAAGAGCATCGTTTTCCTCATTAAATCCCGAGCAACGTCGGGTCTTTCTGCTTGTTTACTTATGTGTTATATCGTTTATTTAATTTACATATTATTATACCATTTCTTTCATGTATCATTTGGTAAGCAGTTTATTTTTCATTTTGTAGACAAGTTCTTTGTTTTAGATATCCATTATATGTGTTCATTATACAATTATTTCGTTCTATATATACTCCATTTTTTTCCTTTACATATTTATTATACAGTTTCGTTTATTGTTCTAAACATTATATCGCTTATTTCATTTTTTCTAGCCATTATACTGTGTTTTTCTTTATTTTTCTAGTCATCATGCAGTTTATTTCATTTTTGTAGGCATCATGCAGTTTATTTCATGGTTCTAGCCATTATACCATTACTTTCATTCGTTATACAGTTTCTTTCATTCACCTATCCGTTATACAGTTTCTTTTATTTACCCATCCGTTATACAGTTTCTTTTATTCACCTATCCGTTATACAGTTCAATTTATTTACCTATCTATCATACAGTTCCTTTCATTTACCTATCTATCATACAGTACCTTTCATTTACCTATCTATCATAAAGTACCTTTCATTTACCTATCTATTATACAGTTTCTTTGATTTACCTATCTATTATACAGTTTCTTTGATTTACCTATCTATCATACAGTTCCTTTCATTTACCTATCTATCATACAGTTCCTTTCATTTACCTATCTATTATATAGTTCCTTTCATTTACCTATCTATTATACAGTTCCTTTCATTAACCTATCTATTATACGGTTCCTTTCATTTACCTATCTATTATACAATTCCTTTCATTTACCTATCTATTATACAGTTACTTTCATGTACCTATCTATTATACAGTCCCTGTCATTTACCTACCTATTATACAGTTCCTTTCATTTACCTATCTATTATACAATTCCTTTCATTTACCTATCTATTATACAGTTCCTTTCTATTTACCTATCTATTATACAGCCCTTTTAATTTACCTATCTATTATACAGCCCCTTTAATTTACCTATTTATTATACAGTTACTTTCATTAACCTATCCATTATACAGCTTTCGTTGTTTACGTATTTATTCTACAGTCTTTTTCATTTGCACATTCCTTATACCGTTTCTTTTCTTTTACCTATCCTTTATACAGTTTCTAGATATTTATCTAAATTCCCGAGGAAAACAAACAGTTTTTCCTGTATTTATCAAACATTATCTTTCAATTAGTCATTATTTAGGTCAGACGTTAATCTCAAAATGAAGAGAAACACATGAAGTGCTTTTGACTAAAGCAAAGTGTTAAAAGGTCAACTTAAATTCTCAATTGAAATTTTATCTCGTTCATTTAAGCAATTTCTCCATTTTAGTTTTGTCTTGTTTTTTTTTAATATTTGTAGTTGTTCGTTATTCTCATCAACGCTTAAAATGCACGCCAGTGAATTTAACCTTTTAACACTTCGTCGCGCCCCCCACTGCCCCCTCTGTACAAATAATAAACTATGTAAAACAAATACAAGGAAGGGAAAACAAAAATAAATAAATCATTTAAAAGAAACAGAAATACAGTTGAAATTACGTTAGGCTTTTAATGTTTTATATTTTCCGTTTTCGTTTTTTTTTTTTTTTTGCTTTATTTTTATAATTTCCAAACGCCCTTCCCGCGTCCCAAAACCCACTTACCCAGACTGCATGGTACCACTTACGACCGCCCTGAGAACATTAGTCGCCTCACTGTACCACGCGCTAAAAGAAATAAAAAACTCAAGATTGATTTAGCGTCGAGGGGAATTTTATTTTAGATATATCGGAGTGAATTTGTTTTATTACTTAAAAATGTTTTTAATTAGAAAATTATTAAAAAAGAAAAAAATGTATAAAACAGGTGTTTTCAACGCTTGGCAAGATGACACATATCCGGTCTGCATATCTTGCAGAGGGTTAGATCTTCCACTCCCACCAAAAGAAACCACCTGCTTGACGAGTTCTTTACAATAATCAGCTGCAATGAATCCCTTACAAAGGTCATACAGTCCCGAGTTTGACGTTAACCCTTAAATGCTTTATTTTTTGTATAGGTTTGAAAAAATCTTACCAAGTGAAAAACGTTTCATAAAGTAGTATAAATGATTTTTGGAGAAAAAAATTATTTATTTAACAAAAATAAATGATATTGCAAATGTGCAACAAATGACATAACATTTTTTTTTAACATAGTTAACCCCAAACAAGGAAGGCCACCACTGTAGACGTAAGGGGCTACTGAGAAAATGGGGTGAAAGTTTTGGTGGGGTAAACCTAAATCGGGAGCTGCGCAGCGAGATGTCTGTTTACATTAGTTTTAAATTTCTGCATGTCAGTACCGTCAGGAAAACAGGGAGCATGGAGGGAGTTCCAGAGTCCAGCAGCACGAGGAAAGAAGCTTTTTGAGTAGAAAGCTCTTCGACATCTGGGGACCTCCACAGTGAATGGATGGGATTTGGCAGATTGTCGGGTTGGTCTAGTTAATTTACATCGTGGGGATACCAGCGCAGCAAGCTCATCAGAGCACAATCCATTGAAGTACTTGTAAAACAGGCACAAGGAAGCAACATTGCGACGATGGGACAGGGGCTGAACTTGGTGGATAGTGAGGGGCCTATCAAGTTGGCGACTCTTTTTGGACCTTGTCTTAGAGGAAGAACAAAACACTACAATATATGCATCTAAATAATCATAATACACTAGAGAATCAGAAAATAATTTTACTTAACATTATAATGACCAGATTTTAAAGTGTAGGCTCTTGAATTAGGCAGATGACACACCGATGACACTCACATCGAAGATACTTATTACAATTTAGCAGGTGTGCTGATGCAACATCATACTAATACCTACTCACGCTTGCCAACAAGCTCGTTGCAGATCTGAAACAATTTGCAGTTTGACACATTTTCGTAGAATATTATATTAAATAGAAATTTTGTTGGAAGGTTTAATATTTGAAATAAAATGCATTTAAGGGTTAAACTACATCCGGGGTTGAAGTTTATATTTGTGAGCTTTCGGAAGTGTAGGGTTAACCACTGGGTGCCATTACTCCCATGTCCACACCTAGCCTAAATGATAGTACCTGTCAGAGTTCAATCTATTTTATACTTAATTTCAGGCTCTCATCTTATTTTAAATGCGCCGAAAAGAGGCTCTGTCTATCCCTAGTTTGTTAAGTTTAAGTTTGACGTAACATATTTGTTGGTCTGTCACGCCTTAGTTTGAAATAGTATTTTAATTGGTCTGTCACGCTTAAGTTTGAAATGGCATTTTTATCGATAAGTACGCAGATTTCATGGACGTGGTTCATTGTAGATGTGTCAAAGCATTTTTATAAGAGGATCTGTCTGTCACACTTAAGCTTGAAATAAAACTTTTGTTGGTCTGCCACGTGTCATTTTGAAGAAGCATTTTTTTCTTTTGCTCTGATTAAGTTTGAAATAGAATTTTCGTTAGTCGGTCACGCTTAAGTTTGAAATATCATTTTCATCGCTAAACGCGCATATTAAATGGACGCATCTTATTTCAGGTGCTATCATGCATCTCTATCAAATAATCTGTTGGTCCGTCTGTCACGGTTTAGTTTCAAATATCATTTTAATTCTTAGATACACAGATTGAATTGACGCATCTTAAGAATATCCCATTCCAGTTTCTTTCTATCAATGCCTTCCGTCATCTTGAATTTAGTATGTTAGCACGGACTTCGATATGGCAATGAGGTAGCAAGGAATTCTTGCAAGACTTTTATGATTAGCATTCGGTAGGTGTCGAAGTAAGTGAGGAACAAGGAACATTACATTGGTAAGCAATTTCTGATAGATTGGGCGGGAAAAGCGTAATTGAAATAGTGGAAGGACCAATGGAAGGAGGAATGGGTAAGAGGGATTCTTTGTGGGAAATGGGCGATGCGAGAAGAAATGAAGGAATGCTTAAGATAGAGAACGATGGTAAATGGAAATAAATCAACAGAGAAACAAAGAAGAAAAATTAAAAATGAAAGATAGGTAGAAGAAAAAGAAATTTTGAAATTTAGAGAGAATTAGAGCGATGGAAGAAAAAACATGGAATCGGTGAAAGACAACAATGAAAGAGAAATTAAAACACAAAAAGGAGAAATGAAATGGAACGAAAGTAAAATGAAAAGAAAAATTGAATGAACAAACTAACAGACGGATAGAAGAAAAAACATTTTTTTTAATTTTTAGAGGAATGAGCCATGAAGGAAATAAAGAAGGAAAAGAAAAAAAACAATGAGAAGGAAGGAAAAAAGAAAACATGAAACGGGACGACGGTGAAACGAAAATAATAGTTTAACGAATGAAAAAATGAAAAACTATAAGAAAGGCGAAAGAAAGAAAAAGAATAGAAAGGTCGAGAAAAAAGAAAAAGAAATAAAAACGGGGAAGAAAATTTTAAATAAAAAGTTGAATGAGAAATAATTTTTAAAAAGTAAAAATAATTTTTATTTAAAGAGAATTGGAGCAATGAAAAAGAAAGAACTGAAAAATTAGTTATTTAGAAAGGATTGAGAAAACATGCGAAAGAAAAAAAGAGGAAATTATAGAAATTGAGACGGTAAGAAGAAGAAAAAATGAAGAGAGAGTAAGAAAAAATAATATAATGGGATGGGTGAGGGAAAAAGAGGGAATGGA
Organism: Sepiola atlantica; assembly: GCA_963556195.1. NCBI lineage: Eukaryota > Metazoa > Mollusca > Cephalopoda > Sepiida > Sepiolidae > Sepiola > Sepiola atlantica. The sequence continues at coordinate 128,138,229 of OY744522.1, forward strand.
AAAAAAACGAGAAGCAATGAAGGAAAATAAACAAAGGAAAAAGAAAAGGAAGGATGAAATAAAACGGAAATATAAAAAAAGAAAGGGTGAAGTTAAACAAGAAATGGAAAGATGAAAGAGAATTGAAAGACGAAAAAGAAAGGATGAATGAAAGAAGAAAATAAAAAGAAATATGAAATAAAACGGAAAGAGAAAAAGAAAAGATTCATAAACAAAGAAAAAAAGGAAGGGTGAATTAAAACAGAAAAAGAAAAGGAAGGATGAAAGAGAATGGAAAAAAGAATGAATGAAAACAGAAAAGAAAATGAAAGATGTATTAAGACGTAAAGAGAAAAGAAAGATGAAGGAAGCAAGAAAAAGAGAGCATGAAAGAGAATAAAAGGACAAAAATGAAATAATGAATGAAAAAAAGAAAGAAAGGATGAAATAAAATAGATAGAGAAATACGAAAAGGAAAAAGGAAAAAGGAAAGCGAGCGGGAAAAAATTATGAATTAAAATAGAAAGGGAAGGATGGAATAGAATTAAAAGCGTAAACAGGAAGGGTGAAGAGAAAAAGAAAGAGGGAAGGAAAAAAGAAAGAATGAAAGAGAATGGAAAAAAGAAAAAGAAAGGATGAACGAAAAAAGAAAAAGAAAGGATAAATGAAAGAAAACGGAAGCGATGCAAAAAGAACAAAAAAGGGAACAAGGAAAAGGAGAAAGGACGGGTAAAACGGAAGAAAAAAGAAAAAGGGAAAGTGCCAGAAGGAAAACCGAAAAAACGGAAAATTATTTTTTTTTAAATTGAACAGAAAAAAGGAAAAAAATGGATGGAGAATATAATTCATTATATTGATCATCCATTCCATTACCTGCTTTTTGAGTTCGTAGATGAGAAAAAAATCTGATAAAAAAATGGAAGACTATAAGGAAGGGGGAGTAGAATAAAGAATTAGTAAAACGAAAAAAAAAGATGAAAAAAAATTTTTTTTTTTTCATTCAGTTTCTAATGAAAGAAAAATGTAACAGATAATATAAAAAGGGGAAATAAAGTGAGAAAAATAACATAAAAATCGAAAGGAAGAAGATTTTTTTTCTTTTCCCGCCAAGAAAAAAAACACACTCCCAAATTGGGAAAAAAGAGTAGATCAAATTTTATATCTTGCCCGGCAGAATTGAATGATGGACAGTCTCATAGAAAAGCAGCTCGGCTGGCTAAGCCAGCGTTTAAGGTTCCGTCGTTTCCATGGTAAATAATCTTATTATTGACCCGCAGTCAGCCCCCAGCCATTCCGATACCATTACGACGTAAGCGCGTCGTACATACACACACCAAACTCAAAATAGTAATTCTGAAGAGAATGTCCTTTCGGTGACAATAGATATTATTTCTTCCCGCAATGTAATCGTTTGAGACAAATTCCTAATAAGAGAAATTCTATGGTATTAATGTTTTGTAGATTTCTTTCTTTATACGTTTTCTGTATATACATATTCGGATTGTCTTTGGGTAGAGAAAGTGTTACGTCATCCCTCTCTCTCTCTCTCTCTCTCTCTCTCTCTCTATATATATATATATATATATATATATATATATATATATATATTAAGTTAGATATGTGTATATGTTTATATATTTCTACGAATAGGATTCACTCCTAAACTAATTAACCTATCATTAAGAATTTTGGAACACAGCTGTTAGGCTTAAGGGTGTGTAATGTAGACTATATTTAGTTTAATGTTGTTTCATGCAAAGCTGACAAAATTGGCTGGAAGCTGTTCGTGAAAATTCAGATACCACCGAAGTTTGTGCAATTTTAAACGTAGGTGTTAAAAATAAATTAATAAATCTTCCCCAAATTTCAGTTTTCTTGTCAAAGGGTTTTTAAGGGGCGTAATATTTTTTCATGAAAATCTCTCCAGACAATGCATGTAAATAAAAATACTACTTCAATGTAAAAACCTAGTCAACGATAAGTGTTAGATGGACAGATTCCGACCCAGAAAACAGAATTCTTCCCCCTTTGTCAGAAACAACTCTCATGGAATGTGAAAACTAAAGGACAAAATAAAGGAAGCGAGAGTTACGAGGCTGCCGGAAGTTAACCAAATGTTAAATTACTACTCTTTTTATGTGCACAACCTCCCATTCGAAAATTTAAATATTTCAAATTGGAATAAAATTTGACCCATATTCAGGAGAAAACAATTAATCAAGTTTCTCTGAATTTCAATTTTTAACTCCTTTAAGCTTAACCGTAAAATTAGAGACATTTTCTAGAATCAAAATCATGTAATAGATTATGATCAAAATTGGAATAAGGATTCTAGACATAAGGTTTCGTATAATTATATCTTGATTTTAATCTTCGCAGAAGGACATAAAAATGGTGCAAATCGGTTATGTTCGGGGAATTAACTTTACCCATCTTTAGACGGGTATTCTTCTAGTGTATATATATATATATATATATATATATATATATATATATATATATATATATATATTCATAAAAAATATTAGGCTACCAACATTTATGAAAAAAAATTGTTTATATTTTCAATTTCCTTTTTGAGATTTTTGTTAACATTTCTGGTATTTGGTGTTTTAAATTGTTATATATATATATATATATATAATTTTTTCCACAATCAGACAAACCGGATGTCCTAGACTCGAGTCTAGGACTTCCGGTTTGTTTCTTTCATAGGTTGTTGGCTGCGGCGTTGTCTGAGTGTTGAAATATTTATATATATTATATATATCATCTGACATTCAAAAAAAAATCTAATATATATATATATATATATATATATATTTAATCGAAATATTTATTTTTATTGCAATCGTAGTCTCATACAGTTTGATTAAAACGACGAGGCCTCAACTAAAAGCTCTTGTGATATCTTATTCCCAGCAAATATCAACTACAGTGACATCAAATAAAATGTTCGCCAGGAGAATTCCGATTTTCATCTACAAAAGAAAAAATACCTTGTGCTTAGGTTCTGAAGTCAGAAATTCATTCACAAAATACAAAGCCAGATGGTAACTTCTGTAGGTTGACAAAAATTACGACAGTGAATTGAAATTAATTAAAGTTAATATGTGTCGGCTGCTGAAAGTTCTTTTTTTCGTGAACTATATCTTTAAGGGAAGATTGCCGTGCGTACAGTGCCTAGTCGACTGGTGGCAGGACAGAGTGTTTACGTCGGCCTTGGCGCTCTCTGACTGCTCTCCGAACCCATAAAGTCTCCGGATGGAGTCCTTAAAAGCTCTAGTCGAAATTACTACGACCGAGAGACTGATTGGTCATCGTATGACCAAACAACCTCACTGGGGCTAATCTCCGCCATAGGAAACAAATGTCTATATGTATCATTGTTACACAACTACTTGTT
>OY744522.1:128146613-128151613 GCA_963556195.1 Sepiola atlantica
CAAAAATACCACAATCAAATGACCTGAGCATTTTTGTTTTTTTTGCTTTGTATTTTCATTTCCTCACACGCATGTCTTTTAATGTCTGTTAGCATGAAAAATTAACCCTCATATCTCATCGTAGAGCCTACAAAATGGCTGCGTCTTGACTATGTCCTAAACCCCCTTCTTTTGGCCTAGGGGACACAACTAGGATAATTGGTATTGTATAAGCAGCCAGCAGGCTTCAAGGGTCTTCAAAAGGAGTGGAAAATCTTGATTCGGCATTATTGCTCTGAGAGGAGTGACAAAGTAAGGATGAGTAAAATGGTTGGATGCTAGGGTTAGGGTTGATTAGACCAATGGGTGAGCTGAGAGTTGTTGGAGAAAAGAGGATGATAATAGGGGAAATAAGGTCGGGATAAGTAAAGTTGATTAAGAAGAGAATAAAAAAAAGATGAGGGATACAGGGTAATTAACGACAGAAATTTGAAGTAGGGGAAAGGAGAAAGTCAATGAAAGGAGTGGAAAGTAAGTGAAGGAAAGAAATTCAATAAAAGGAGTGAAAAGTAAGTGAAGGAAAGAAAGTCAATGAAAAGGTTGTGAAAGCCAAAATGAAATTTAGATGAAAGTACGTGAAAAGAAAAGTCGATGAAAAGTTTATTTTTGTGATAGATTTCTTTCTTTTCTCTTCTCATCTATCTATAGCAAAATGTTCGTATCTATACGTCGGCAGAAACTAACACTGATAATAATCCGAGTATCCTGATCGTTCTACTTTCATAAAACCGACGTAAGAGCAGTTTGAAGAATATCAACCGGGCGATATCCAAATAACATTTGCATCGCCAGAAATGAACATATATATATATATATATATATATATATATATATATATATATATATATATATATATATATATATATATATATATCAAAACGTCCGGTTCGAGTACATTTTTCCAAATGAGGTATGTAGGCGAAACTGAAGTATACTAGGTGGTCATTTTAAACTAGATTTTTTTTATTCCGGGTAACTGGATACCAGTAACTGACGTATAAATGTATAGTTTGTAAATGATATATATATATATATATATATATATATATATTAAACTAAGCTAAAGAATTCTAATGGGTCCATTTTTTATCTTTCAAAATTTCTGTTGATCATTCAAAGATAATATATGTATGTATGTATGTATATATATATATATATATAATATGCATATATAGTGTCTATACGTATATATATAGTCTGTATATATATATATATATATATATATATATATATATATATATATATATATATAGTCTGTATATATATATATAGTCTGTATATATATATATATAGTCTGTATATATATATATATAGTCGGTATATATATATATATAGTCGGTATATATATATATATATATATATATATATAGTCGTATATATATATATATATATATATATATATAGTCGGTGTATATATATATATATATATATATATATAGTCGGTATATATATATATATATATATATATATATATATAGTCTATATATATATATATATATATAGTCTGTATATATATATATGTATATATATAGTCTGTATATATATGTATATATATATAGTCTATATATATATATATGTATATATATATATATAGTCTATATATATGTATATATATATATAGTCTATATATATGTATATATATATATAGTCTATATATATGTATATATATATAGTCTATATATATGTATATATATATAGTCTATATATATGTATATATATATATATAGTCTGTATATATATATGTATATATATATAGTCTATATCTATATGTATATATATATGTATATATATATAGTCTATATCTATGTATATATATATATATATATATATATATATATATATAGTCTGTATATATATATATATATATATATATATATGTATATATATAGTCTGTATATATATATGTATATATATATATATATAGTCTATATATATGTATATATATATATAGTCCGTATACATATATATATTCTGTATGTATATATATATATATATATATATTGTCTGTATGTATATATATATATATATAGTCTGTATGTATATATATATATATATATATAGTCTGTATATATATATATATATAGTCTGTATGTATATGTATGTATATATATATATATATATATAGTCTGTATATATATATATAGTCTGTATGTATATATCTATATATATATATATATATATAGGCTGTACATATGTATATATATATATAGTATGTCCATGTATAAAATATGTATGTATATGTATGTATATATGTATATATATATGAATATATAGATATATATAGTTTGTATATATGTATATATATATATATATGTATATATATATATAGTTTGTATATATATGTAAGTATATATATGTATATATATATAGTTTGTATATATATGTATATATATGTATATATATAGTGTGTATATATGTATATATATGTATATATATAGGTTGTATATATGTATATATATGTATATATATAGGTTGTATATATGTATATATATATGTATATATATATATAGTTTGTATATATATGTATATACATATGTATATATATAGTTTGTATATATATGTATATATATATATAGTTTGTATATACATGTATATATATAGTTTGTATATATATATATATGTATATATAGTCTGTATATATATATGTATATATATATATATAGTTTATATATATGTATATATATATATAATCTGTATATATATATATGTATATATATAGTCTGTATATATATATCTATATATATATAGTCTGTATGTATATATATGTATATATATAGTTTGTGTGTATATATATATATATATATATATATATATATATATAGTCTGTATGTATATATATGTATATATATAGTTTGTGTGTGTATATATATATATATATATATATATATATAGTCTGTATATATATATATGTATATATATATAGTCTGTATATATATATATGTATATATATATAGTCTGTATATATATATAGTCTGTATATATATATGTATATATATATAGTCTGTATGTATATATATGTATATATATATAGTTTGTGTATATATATATATATATAGTCAATATATATATATATATATATATATATAGTCAATATATATATATGTATATATATATATAGTCTGTGTATATATATATAGTCTATATATATATAGTCTGTGTGTATATATATATAGTCTATATATATATAGTCTGTATATATATATATATAGTCTGTATATATATATATATATATATATATATATATATATATATATAGTCTGTATATATATATATATATATATATAGTCTGTATATATATATATATAACGTTTATGTTTTTGTCGTTTAAGGGAAGTGGGGTCTGATCAACTCTGCTGGGAAGCCATGAAATTTAATACTGTCTTGTTTTTAAATTCCCGAAACAGTTTTTCATGGTAAACAACTGATGATCTCTTAAAATAGTGTTAGAAACTAACTAATATAATAACTGTTAAAAATAAATTGACTTACATGAGTGATTTTCCACTGGAAGACTTGAGACTATAAGTTTTTTTTTGTTTGTTTTTATATATATATTTTTTTATATAGTTTTAACGGTTGAAAAACTTCCGAGACTATATATATAGTTTCTATATATAAGTATATATATAGTTTGTATATGTATATATATATGCATATATAGTTTGTATATATATATATATATGCATATATAGTTTGTATATATATATATGCATATTTAGTTTGTATATATATATCCATATATAGTTTGTATATATATATATGCATATATAGTTTGTATATATGTATTCATATATAGTTTGTATATATATATATATATATATATATATATATATATATGTATCATGTATAATTTTTTTATATATATATGTATTAATATATAGTTTTTACATATATATATGTATTCATATATAGTTTGTATGTATATATATATATATATATATATATATATATATATTTATGCATATATAGTTTGTATATATATATATTTATGCATATATAGTTTGTATATATATATATTTATTCATATATAGTGTGTATATATTATATGTATGCATATATAGTTTGTATATATGTATATGTATGCATATATAGTTTGTATATATATATATGTATGCATATATAGTTTGTATATATATATATATATGTATGTATACATATATGTATGCATATATATATGTATACCTATATATATATATATATATATATATATATATATATATATATATATATATATATATATAGTCTATAAATATGTATATATTTATTATTAATAGTAAAACTTTCAAGGTTAAAACTCGATGGGTGTTAATTTCTAAGCAGCATAGCATATATAAATAAATAATAGAATGATTAATTCTAATAATCATATTTGGTTGTTCAAATGTAGACGAAACGGTCCGTAAAGTTATATGGATTTTTTGAAAATTGAATAAAGAAGTGGTCTTCGGAATTTATCTTTCTATTGTTTATCTCTCTCTCTCTCTCTCTCTCTCTTTATCTCTCTCTCTCTCTCTATATATATATATATATATATATATATATATATATATATATATATATATTGTGTGATATTAGGCAGAAATCATTCTTTTTTAAAGCATTATTTTAGTTGACATAATTTTATTAATTTTTAAATATGTATTTGATGTTGCAACACACACACGCCCACACATGTATATTTCATTTTTTATATATTTCATGTGTGTATATAATTTGATCTGCATTATCATTTAAAGTAACATCTCAGTAACATCGAAGTTTGGATTACAGTAGAAGTTGGGAATTTTTTGTATGTAATCTGTGTCCAAGAATGTGGTTCAAAAATCGACCTGTCCTAATATATATCTCAGCATTTTTCTTTCTTTATATTCATCTATAAACACAAAAAACCTGTTTGTGTTTAATGTTGAATAGAGGTCTGATTTTAATAACGATATTCATCTGATATTTAAACATGAATA
>OY744522.1:128156613-128161613 GCA_963556195.1 Sepiola atlantica
TTGTACCCTTTCTCTCTGTTTTATCCTTTCTCTCTTGTGTACCCTTTCTCTTTTTTTACCCTTTCTCTCTGTTGTACCCTTTCTCTCTTCTGTACCCTTTCTCTTTTTTACCCTTTCTATCTTTTGACAATTTTTCATCTTTTGTACCCTTTCTCTCTGTTGTACCCTTTCTCTCTTCTGTACCCTTTCTCTCCGTTTTACCCTTTCTCTTTTTTTACCCTTTCTCTCTTTTGTACCCTTTCTCTCTGTTGTACCCTTTCTCTCTGTTGTACCCTTTCTCTCTTCTGTACCCTTTCTCTCTTCTGTACCCTTTCTCTCCATTTTACCCTTTCTCTTTTTTTACCCTTTCTCTCTTTTGTATCCTTTCTCTCTGTGGTACAATTTCTCTCTGTCGTACCCTTTCTCTCTTCTGTGCCCTTTCTCTCTTCTGTGCCCTTTCTCTCTTCTGTACCCTTTCTCTCCGTTTTACCCTTTCTCTCTGGTTTACCTTCTCTCTTTTGTACCCGTTCTCTCTTTTGTACCCGTTCTCTCTTTTGTACCCTTTCTATCTTTTTTACTCTTTCTTTCTGTTTGACCATTTCTCTTTTGTACTCTTTCTCTCTTTTGTACCCTTTCTATCTTTTGTACCCTTTCTTTCTGTTTAACCCTTTCTCTCTTTTGTACTCTTTCTCTCTGTTGTACCCTTTCTATCTGTTTTACCCTTTCTCTCTTTTGTACCCTTTCTATCTGTTTTACCCTTTCTCTCTTTTTGCCATGTCTTAATTTTATCCACTTTTTCTCTTGTTTTCTTTTTCTCTTAATCTCTCTTTTTGCCCTTTCTCTTTCCATCTTTATTCGTGTGACATTGTCATTTAATAATTCTTTTTCATACTCAATTTACACACTTATACTATCAATAAAGTGATCAACCCGCAATTTCTACCCAACTAGTAATATGACACCATGATTGGTGTTAACCGGTGGCTATCAATATTAGTTTTGGTTGTAAATACTTTGAGACGTTATATGCCGTAAGTGTAGCCAGAGGCAAAGGTTACACCTGTAAGTTCTGGATAATTTGAACTGGATCATCAAAACAAAACAATTAGCAAATGTCGTTTTTAATCATGAATTTTTACAAGTTAAGCAAAATATCAGCAAACCTGTAATTCTTTGGATTGGTCATGTGACGTAGGGGGTGCTTTTTTATATTTGAGATATCTCTGGGTGGAAAACTAGTAGCTTAATGGAATTGAATACACACACTATTTAAGTTTTATTTTTATTTTTTTTATTACCCCGGGCAACGTCGGGCAGCCCTGCGAGTGTAATGTATAAAGAACAGTTATATGTGTGTATGTGTGTCTAGTTAAATGTCAAAAACGACAACAACAAAAACACCAACCAAGTTTATATATTCGTAATCAGCGTTGCCCTGAATAAATAATATATAAAAAATTTTTTAAAGTATTCATTCTTTGGGGTTCAACTGGGATTGGTTTCGTCAGGGGGATGTCGGTTTTTCAGCCATTTCCAATGTTATCTATTGTATAAAGTAGAAGTGAATGACTTATATTATTATTATTTTCAATGGGGAGGAATTAGCCGGGCGGAAGTGAAAAAGGGCGGGGAAGAGAAATGTGAAAAAACAAGGAAAAGTGAAAGAGAGAGAAATAGAGAGGCGGATTGAGAGAGGTATAAAGATATAAGTTTTAATATAAAGATGTTACGCACACTTTTTAACATCTATTTTATTTTGTATAACCCTGACCAACACCGGGTAGCCCTGCTAGTATATATATATATATATATAAAGATAACGTCCAAGTAAAAAAAGGGGAATAATTCACGCACTCACACATACATAAATAATGGCACAACAACAATAAAAAGATGATTAAAAAGTTTTTTATACAAGGACAGAATATTAAAAAGAAACATGTCTACCGAAATGAGTACGGTTTAAAATGATTGTGATCTTTTGGCCTTGCAATACTTTCAAGTTACTCCCAAATCGTTCTGTGAAATATGGGCATTGGAATCGGGATGGAGAAAGAGGCGGACATCCCCTGCAAGAAATGAAACTGAACTTAGGAATCGAAAGAAAGAATTGCAACAAGAACAAAAACAGAACAAAAATGACTGATGGATAACACAGCTCATTATACACATAAGAATCCTGAAGAAGAATGCTCACGAGGTTGGGTTAAAAAAAGAAAAAAATAATAATGAAGAGAAAAGGAAAACCAAAACGCCATTCATCTCTGACAGCGCAAGTTGTGGGCCCAATGCCATTTGCCAAAGAAATAAGAAAATAAAGGATGTAAAATGAAAAAATATTTTTTGAAAAAAGCCGAAAAACACTCTGAAAATGAATGATAAGGGGGGGGGGTAAAATGAAGAAACAAGGAGAACAGAAAAGCGATTACGTTGAAGAAGGGAAAAAAAGAAAAAGTCCTCCGACTAGGAATGGATGTTCTTAATGTGCATCCAGTTAATCCGTGCGTTTAGCGATTAAAATGCTATTTCAAACTGAAACGTGACGGACCGACGGACACACTACTTTAGAGATGCAGGGACGCATCCCAAAAAATTATTTAAAATTTAAGCATGACGAACCGACGAAAATTTAAGTAATCTTCTTTCCTTTCCACCCATTTTTTCCGGTCATCTCGTGGCGACGATCATCGTCCAACCGACGATCTCTTTAACCCTTATCCTCAGGTAACTTCCGGGCATTGATAAGTGATGACCCACCATTAGAAAAGAAGAACGACGAATATGCCTTTCGAAGTTAAACATGGCAGACCGATGGAAATGTCATTTCAAACTTTTGCATGACAAACGGACAAACGACAAAAGCTTCTTATAGAGATTCTTGAACGTATCTAAAGTAAGATGCGTCCATTCTTTTCTTATTTTTCTATATAAATATTTGTTTGTCTGTTCCTTATAGAAATCGGTTGGTATCATTTAGAAGATCCAAATGAAAGCCAAATAAGGTTAGAATTTTATGAAAAAGCTGATACTGTCATAAAAATTGACATTTGCGGACACTAAGGTCCACTTATCGAACCTAGTGCTACCAGATCAGGCTGTCCGAAGATATCGTCTTCCTGGTCAAAAATACACTAAACATTGATGTTTTAGTGGTTTTTGCTCTTTGCAAAATTCAATCATGTTATGTAAAATACAAAACAAAAAACAACAATTTCCTCCATCCCAACTTCCCTCCCCTCTCCCCTTCCCTCCTCCTCACTTTCTCTCTCTCTCTTCCCCCATTTCACTGAACCGAATACCATGAATAAATACTTGAACATAAAAATAACTTGAAGCATAAATCTTTCACCAAAATGACCGGATTTGGCATTAAATAACCCGAGGAGGGTTGATATGCCGTAAAACAAAACAACGAAACCAAACACCATGAATAAATACTTGAACATATAAAGAACTTGAAGCATAAAAGCTTTCACCAAAATGACCGGATTCAGCATTAAATAACCCGGAAAGAGTTTATATCCCGTAAAACAAAACAACCAAACCACTTATCGCACCGCACATCGTTGAAGAAACAGGCAAAGCATCTGAAAACCTAAATGAAAAAGTCGAAAAATCGGTCCGGATTTTCCGAACAACCTAAGCATAAAAACGCTCCTTGACTTCCGACAGATATAGAATGTAACTTTATCGTAATATTCTTTGCTGCGGGGTCGGTGCCATCTTAGCTTCTACTTACTCAGATTGTTTTATTTACCTCCTTGGAGGTTAGACACAAGGCCAGGTGAAGTTTTGAGAAGCCAGCACACTAGATTAGCGCACCCTGACCTACAAAAATGGCTGAGTAGTCCCGTCGGCATTCCCTGATTAGCAATAAACTAACCCCTTCTCAGAGAGCAGGTAAAGCTTGCGAGGGTGATCCTCTTAGGACTACTCAGGATCATACCTCAGCCTTACAGAGAACGAGGCCACACCAGAATAGCCCAAGGACGAATTCTCGACTGGTATGAAAAACACAAAAAGGCTTGTCACTTGCGAAAAGAAAATCTTAGGTAAAGAAATCATTTGTCATCATATTTAGAAACATATTTCAATGATTATTTGGTTGTTATTTTCTAGAACGTTTCGGCCGATGTAACCTCCTACTTTCTTCAAGTGCATCTTTTCGAACTTGAGAATCTTTCTCTCGAACTTGGGATCTTATACGGAATTTCGAACTGAACCCTTTATTTAATCCACGAAGGTAGATTGTCCTCGTTCCTTCAGCCATGACCGGGTAGAAAACTTCCAAGTTCGAAAAGATTCACATGGAGGAAATCGGAGGTTACATGGGCCGAAACGTTGTACAAATAACAATCACGATGAGAATAGTAGTCCGAATAATCCAAATAATCAATCCTCATCTAAAAAATTCCAAAACATATTTAAACAAATTTAGTTATTATAACTACTTAAAATCAGGGACTTTTTTCCCTGTATACTAAATGTGTGTTCATTTTTGCTATACACTTTAATGACACCAAATACATGTTAACATTTACATTAGCTCTGGGATTGAGTTATGTTTGAAAAAACATTTTGTTTTAAATATTCTAATTAGTCGTAATTTATAATTAACGGAATAAGTTACGCCTCTCTTTCTCTCTCTCTCTCTCTCTCTCTCTCTCTCTCTCTCTCTCTCTCTCTCTCTCTCTCTCTATCTCTCTCTCTTAACCATCTATTTATTCTTTCGACCCTTCTCTTATGTTGATTTGCCCACTTTCTAATATTTCTTAATGTCTCTGGGATCATTAAGCAATAAGAATTAATCTTTTTTTTTCAGTGGTGTAATTTTATTTACATAAATGTTCCTGTACACACCACAAACATGTATGTAAACTAGGTGGCAAAATAATAAAGCTCTTTGCTTTTATCTATATAATAACGATAAAGATTTATAATACTTCTATATTATTATTATTATTATTATTATTATTATTATTATTATTATTATTATTATTATTATTATTATTATTATTATT
>OY744522.1:128166613-128171613 GCA_963556195.1 Sepiola atlantica
CTAGATTACAGAAGATCGGTTTCAAATTTTAAGAAAATGACCGTCAAATAGTCGCGTCTCAACTACGGTCGATTATTTGTTGATCACTTCTTGATTAGAAACCGACGGTACCGATGTTGTTCTGATCTTCTGTAATACATATATAAATTAATATTATGCTCTTATTTTATTTTTAAAATGTCTTAATCGAACACTCTGCTAGAGTTCTCTTCCACTGATCTTACAAAGTAAATATAAGAAAATGAATGGTGAAAATAAAAATTGGGTATAATACAATATTTATTAAATCATAAATCAATATATAAAAATGGGTATATATTAAAAAAATGTCCTTTATCAATGGATTTTCAAAAATATGCTATAATCCTCAGAGGAAAATCAGAAGAATAATTCAGTAAAATTTATATAACTGTTTAGCAAATATTCGTGTTTAGCAAAAAATAAAGTTATGAGGAAAAAAATCATCTTGAATGAAGAAGTATAAAACTGTCCATGTAAATATCCAAGAAATCAGATAGATGAAGCAGATATAAGGTGAAGATTAGAGTGTTATCCAAAGAACCTGAACAGTAAAAGTTCCAAGAACAAAAAAGCACAAGTATATATCTCCCAAGAAAGTTCGTAAAAAATCAAAAGAACAAAAAATCCATTGCCGATTAGATACTTCCTTGGCAGAGCAAAAAAGTCACAAATATATACATATATAAATATATATACGTATATGTATATATATATATATGTACATATATGTATATATATATGTACATATATGTATATATATATGTATATATATATGTATATATATATGTATATATATATGTATATATATGTATATATATGTGTGTATATATATATGTATATATATATATATATATATATATATATATATATATATATATATACACGACACTGAATTAATTACCTGAATAATACCTTCATATATAACTGTGTTTGTGTTGTTATAGATGTCCCCAAACTCTTCCTTTTGTTGTCTATATCCCCCAATGATTTAACAGGTGTTCTGCTTTTGTTATTTCAATACTTTAATCTTATGTGTTCAAAAAGTTTTTAACGACCAAAAACTAAAATAATCGATTCCCGTCTATGGTTCCATTTTGTGCATTCTTATTGCAACACTTTAGATATTTCTTCCTTTTCTTGCTATCTTAGATTTTAACACTTACGATAAGTCTTCTAGAATATTCATATTTTTCACGTAGTCTGATTGGTTAAAACTAAATAGATTTTTACATGTGTCCTCATATCTCTATTCGTTGATTGATCTGTCAGTCGGTCTGTCACGCTTGAAATGGAATTTTCGTTGGTCTCTTATGTTTATCCATTAAGTAGGATTTTGCAGCTCTGCCATGCATTTGTTTTTAAATTAGATGTGGCAATTGCACCTCCATAAGAGTCACTGTCTATCAGTCTGTTACGCTTAGGTTTTGAAATGGAATGTTAAACACGAAATGTGCAGATTGAAGTAACTATTTAACTTTACAGGTGACAACGCACATGTTTAAGCGGTTATGTCCGTCAGTATCTGTCATACAGAAACTGGAAATGGCATTTTCTTTGCTCTTGAAATAGTAATTTAGTTGATCTGACACGCTTAAGTTTGAAATAGTATTTTAGTTGATCTGACACGCTCAAGTTTGAAATAGTATTTTAGTTGATCTGACACGCTCAAGTTTGAAATAGTATTTTAGTTGATCTGACACGCTCAAGTTTGAAATAGTATTTTAGTTGATCTGACACGCTCAAGTTTGAAATAGTATTTTAGTTGATCTGTCACGCGCAAGTTTGAAATAGCATATTTATTGATCTGTCACGCTCAAGTTTGAAATAGCATTTTAGTTGATCTGACACGCTCAAGTTTGTAAATAGTATTTTAGTTGATCTGACACGCTCAAGTTTGAAGTAGTATTTTAGTTGATCTGACACGCTCAAGTTTGAAATAGTATTTTAGTTGATCTGTCACGCTCAAGTTTGAGATAGCATTTTTATTGATCTGTCACGCTCATGTTTGAAATAGCATTTTTGTTGATCTGTCACGCTTAAGTTTGAAATAGCATTTTAGTTGATCTGACACACTCAAGTTTGAAATTGCATTTCAGATTATCTGACACACTCAAGTTTGAAATAGTATTTTTGTTGATCTTACACACTCAAGTTTGAAATTGCATTTCAGTTGATCTGACACACTCAAGTTTGAAATTGCATTTCAGTTGATCTGACACGCTCAAGTTTAAAATAGTATTTTTGTTGATCTGACACGCTCAAGTTTGTAAATAGTATTTTAGTTGATCTGCCACACTCGTGTTTGAAATAGTATTTAAGTAGATATGTCAAGCTCAAGTTTGAAATATAATTTTCCTTGCTCTATTATTCTTAAGTTCGAAATAGAATTTTAGTTTCTATTGTCACGCTTAAGTTTTAAATAGCATTTCCTCTGGTGTGTGATGCGACAGAATACTTTTTGGTTTTTATTTCTGTGTTCTAATTAATGCTTCTGTTAATTAAAGTATGGATATACCAGATGTTTTGTTTTTCTTTTTAATTTTCATTTAATTTGTTATTTTTGTTATAGTAATTATTTATGTTTACTGTGTAGGCTTGACTGATAGTTTGGTTGCTCGGTTAAAATTAAAAATGAAGTTTCTATTTCCCGGTAAAATAATGCTCCAGTACCCTTTGAAAACTAGCTCACATGTTACAACCACAAGACAGAGTGAGGATTAGATTGCAATCTGTATCGATTGCGTTTGCGCCTCTGGCGTCGATTGTGGTCTCAACAAGAGATTAAACTCTCAACAAAATTAAGTATATACCAAGCGCTTATATGTACAATACTGCTGTATGGCTGTGAGAGATTTCCTCTGCGCAAAGATCTTCACGCGCCTGAAGTCATCGACGTGTATTTCCTACGTCGCGTCCCACTAATCCGTTCCTCTGACCACATCCGAAACCGCATCATCTGTGCCATATGCAACACCATCAGCATCAAAGAAACTCTTCTGAAAAAGAGACCTCGCTGGTTTGGTCACATTTTTCGACATCATCAGAGGAATTTATCCGCAAGTTGGTAGCCTCAATCGTATTCGCTTGCTGGAGGAAACGCAAAGGCGGATAACTGAAGATATGGATTAAAACGGTGAAGACAGCTATCGAGCTGGTAGCTGGTCACCGCATCTTTTGGTATTCGTTGACTGTATTCGATTAACTAAACGCAAGTTGCTATTTCACCTTTAGCTTGAGAGGGGAGTGTTAAAAATATTATAGAAATATACAAAGCCACCATCCGCCCATGCATGTAGTATTGTTGTCACATCTGGACTAGTGCACCATCAACTGGTGTCTCCCTCTTAGACAAGGTCCAAAAAAGAGTCTTTAATCTGATAAGTCCCTCACTATCCACCAAGTTCCAGCCACTGTCTAATCGCCGCAATGTTGCACCATTGTGCTTGTTTATCAAGTACTTCAATGGAATGTGTTCCGATAAACTTGCTGCTCTAGTGCCCCCTTGACGTAGATACACTCGACCAACCTGACAATCAGCTAAATCCCATCCATTCACTGTGGAGGTCTCCAGATGCCGGAAAATATTCTACTGCAATAGCTTATTTCCTTGAGCTGCCGGCCTTTGGAACTCCCTCCTTTCTCTCTGTTTCCTCGACTGTACCGACATACAGAAATTTAAAACTAATGTGAACAAACATCTAGCTGCACAGCTTCCAATTTAGGATGATCCCCTAAACGTTCACCATAATTCTCAGTAGCCCCTTACGTCTACAGTGGCAACTTGCCTTGCTTGAGGTGAACTCAGTTAAAAAAAAATTAATGTTTTTTTTATTTGTAATTTTTTTCCATTTAGTATATTTTTTTTCTTTTTTAACTGTGGAACGTTGGTGGAGGTATACACTCTCTTATGTGCTATTCTTGTTGTACTTTAAATCAATTTAGTGTTTTTCGGCTTCGTGCATCTCACGCAAAGTGCAAAACATCGCCACCGAGGATGTTAACAGGTCAATGAACAGAGCATCGTGCTCCCCAACCAAAATTAAGATATATTGTTCTCGCTTAGGAAACAACGAGGACATTCTTGTAGCGTTATGGGGAGAGCGGTGAGAGGGGGGGGGCAATCGGTAAATATTAACGGATCACGAAAGGGACGCTGCTATCAAAACATGATCATGTTCCAAAAATTGAGATATATCATCGTCTCCCTTTTCAAAAGTATGAAATGTTTACCAAGAGAAAAAACGTTGTGAAATCGATAAAAAAGAGAGAGAGAGAAAAGAAAGTAATATAAAGCCGGCGATGATCGTGGATCTATGAAGACGTGATCATATTCCACGAATTGAGATATATTATTGTTCCCTCTTCTCCAAGACTGTCAGCTTTTTTTTTCTCGCTCCTATCTTGAAAATGTATATGCACATACATATGGTACATAAAGACGAAAATCAATGAATGTCTTTCTGGGTGGAGTAATAGCAACATACATATAGCAATATGATCGGGTTTCTGATAGGCGAGGCAGGTTGTTCTGCACGCTGAAAATATTTATGACGATCGAATATATATGTTGGTTTGAAATGAGAGTGAGATCAAAGATAAATAAATAAATAAATATTCCAAAGATACATCCATTCAATCTGCGCGTTTAGCGATGAAAATTCTATCTCAAATTTAAGCGTGACAGACGGACGTATAACGGACAGAGTCTCTTATAAAGACACATCTAAAATGCTATTTCAAACTTTAGCATGACAAACCAACGAAGTGCTATTTCTAACTTTAGCATGACAGACCAAGAAAAGTGCTATTTCAAACTTTAGCATGACAGACCAACAAAAGTGCTATTTCAAACTTTAGCATGACAGACCAACAAAAGTGCTATTTCAAACTTTAGCATGACAGACAACCGAAAGTGCTATTTCAAACTTTAGCATGACAGACAAACGAAAGTGCTATTTCTAACTTAAGCGTGATAGAAA
>OY744522.1:128176613-128189113 GCA_963556195.1 Sepiola atlantica
ACACGGATTATCATTATACCTTTCGGTGGGGGTAGTGGGAAGAAGGTGACCACAAAAACATTCATTAAGTTTTCTTTATGTTTGTTTAAAAAGTGGCGTTGCTTTCCATTTAGATGAGAAGTGTTATATGTAAATATATATATGTATTTCTCGACCCTTTTGGCCGGAATCAAAGTGTAGTACCTGTATCTGTTCCGATGGATACTACACCCCATAAACCGGTGTCGTCTTGGCCTTCGAGGTTTGATTTACGCCGGTGTATGGGTTTGTCCTGTGCAGTTCTAGGAGGTCCACCCTCCCAGGCTTTGCTTCCCCTCTTGGGGAGGAGTAAGTTTTTTTCTTACTGCCTGAGACGCCCCTACCGGGGAATGCCGCCGGGAGTGCCCAGGCATTTTTTGTAGGCCAGAGTGCTCACCTTCTCGGGCGCTGGCTTTTCAAACCTCACTTTCCCGCCTTGTGTCACATCTTACATTAGTCGATGTTTGTTTGTGTGTTATAGAAATCGATTTTTTAGCAGTTAGGGCATCCAAATAGGTTTCAAAAAGAGTTATATTTTTCAAGGAATCTAAAGACGCCATTTAAATTTTCCTTAAATTCCATCTGGGGTCACTAGGGCAACTATCGGTTTCCTTCATAAAGTAACTGAAATATATTAGAACGTAAAGAAACACGAAAAGAACAGAATCCACAATGATCGGTTAATTAGTTTAGGAGTGCGTCATATCCATGCATATATATATATATATATATACCTAACTTTATATAAAGAGAGACTAGCTGTGCCTACCCGGCATTGCCCGGGGGTAAAAGAAAACTGACTGACTTGTTTACGAAGAAACGGAAATTATTTTTGGTTATCAAATTATTTTGTGAAATATGAAGTTCAAAAACGTTAATTTTAGTACTTGATGCAAATCAATAACGAATAAATAATGATGTGTAATTAATGGGTGTGATTAATAAGGCGAGAAACACAGACACTCTTGAAATCAGATTTAATTAAATTATCTGATTTCAAGGGCGTCTTCGTTTAAATATATATTTATTTATTTTTTTAAGAATTCAAGGGAGAGAACTCAGTATAATTGCACACGATAATTTATCTTTAATCTGTTTCGGTTAGTGAAGGAAAATTTCTCCGCTCTGACAGTTTTCTTAACCGGAATAAGTATTTTCAGAAAAAACTAAAACGAAATTAAATATATCCGTGCCAATAACATTGTGGAAGAAAAAGTGTTGTATATGTTCTGATTTTATACGTTATCTGTGCTGCCCTCGGTCAGTGAAACAGTAATCCTTCTAGACTGAGGCAATTTTTATGTGACTCCTTTTCGGGTTGCTGGATTTACCCCACATTAAAAACCGACCTTGTGTCGAACTCGTTCCTCGGATGGAAAAAAATTAAAATAGGCTAGTCCGAATTAAGTATCTATATGGCAAACAGATTGCTATTTAGGTCTGACTTTGAAAATGCGATAAAATAACTGTATATGTTAGATACAATTAATAAAAGAGAAAATAATTCTAATTTTGATAGTTTAATATCTTCTCTATATATAAAACTCAATGTCTGTGTGTAATGTTTGTGTGTCCCCCTATAGAAAGTAAGGTTAGAGAATCTACATAAAATCTAAAAGTGTATTCTCATGAAAAAAATATCGGGGAAGACAATGGAAGTATTCCCAAATCTCTAAGTATCCTCCTAACCTATGGGAGCTATGGGGGCCGAACCTCCTTTAAAACTTCAAATATATCATATTTTGATGAAATTTATATCATATGCATAAAATTCTCCGGGGAAGACAATGGAGGTGGTCCCGAATCTCTACGTCACCTTCTATGTGTCTAATATCTACATGTCCCCCACTTCTAAGTGACCTATTGAAACAAACAAACCCTTAAAACTTCAAATACGTATATCCGATTTCAATGAAATTTGAACTATAGATATAGTATTCAGAGAGTTTTCCAACATTTCAGCTTCTTCCAACTATATTCGGGTGAAAAACCGGGGGAAGGGATGGGGGCAGTAAAAACAAAGAAAGTAATATGGTGTTATGAGCATATTGAAAAAGTACATAGTAGTGATCCTCATTCAATCCGGAGCAACGTCGTGTCTTCCTGCTTATTTTATATAAATAAGTTTATTTCATTGTATTAAAGCATTTGATTCTGAAGAGACAGTTTGATTAAAACATTGACGTTTAGCTGTGTTAAGACGTCTCGTTTCAAAATCAAAAATAAAACTATTTTATTTTGCTCCAAGTTTTTAGGGGTTTTTTTTCCGGGGCATATTCGTGTTGGTTGGTGTATGGGGGTTGCTTTTGTGTGTTATATTTTGGGGTGGTTTTGAATATATGTGAGATGAAAATTAAAGTGACATAAAATTCATTAAATCAAATTGAAATTATTTTGGAGCAAAAACTGGAGTAAGGACACGTGGGTCGTCGTCGTCATCATGATCATCATCATGATCATCATCATCATCATCATCATCACAATAACGTAGCGAGCACATTTTGACCAGATAATTTATCATCACTACGAAGGACTTAGATAGAATGCAGCGTGTGTATGTGTATGAGGTGATTTTGAGTGTGGGCGTTTTTATTTTAAACTGACACAAGAATTGAGGCGAATTGATGGCTTTGATTTCTAGAATGGACAGCAATGAAGGAAATAAACATTGTGATATTTTGCCCCCAAGCAGCAACTTGGTGCGACTTTTCAGATTTCCATTCCAAAAATTCAACTCTTGGGCGGTATCAATTTTTTCTTCTTTAATTTTGTATCGGTTGAATTTTGTCAACAAGATTTCTGAAACTGAATAGTGAAGTGATCGCTCTCTTTCTCTTTTCTCTAAATCCCCCTCTGTCTCTTTCTCACCCCATTACTCTCTTATCTCTCTTTCCCCCATCATCTTTCTTATATATATATATATATATATATATATATATATATATATATATATATATATATATATATATATATATATATATATATATTTACCTCCTCTCCAGGAGGTTAGACATAAAGTTAGGTGTGGTTTTGTAAAGCCAACACACTAGGATAATCGCGCCCTGGCTTACAAAAAATGCCTGAGCAGCCCTGTCGGCATTCTCAAAAAGAGAAGGAAAAGCTTACCATAATTATGTTTATACTTATTGGATTCCCTTGTAAAATGTGATTCAAGAAAAGTTGTGTTCTTGGTATAGGTCTTTGTTGCATTATCGGTTATCGATTACAGACACCTAGTGACGGCAGATGGAATTAAAGGAAAATTTGAATGTTGTCATGAAATTCTTTTGAAAATGTTTGCCCTCATTCAGACTAATTTGAATTTTCTGTTAACTTTTTTATGCATGATTTTGTACAGAAATTCTACGTAACCGATCTAACTTGTTTGTGAACCACGTGCTTTCAGGTTGAGCTGACTTCCGAAAAGGCCCGTAACGACTAATAAGGGAGGCAAAACGTATACGACGATGTCCCTGACTCTCACCAAATATATATACACACACACAATCAAATCACAATGTATGATAATTTATGATAAGTTTTCTATCTGTTGTTGTAAAACAACAGTATGCATGAAATGGTTAGCATATCGATGTTTATTACAGCCCAGCAAACGGCCCTCCGCCCAACTTTATATATACATTTTTGATATTTTTATTTTATCCTCTATTTTCTTAAACCAATCTGGTCACATGACAACGTATTAGTTCCCGCTATCAACTCAAATGCGTTCGTTTCCTTTGCTCTCACCACTATCAGTTAGGCCTGTCGAGGCTTTTGCCTTGAAAAGGGCGGCGTTTGTGCAGTATAGTTAACATGAAAAAAGGGGGTGAAAAAAAAAAAAAAATCAAATAGACAATAAATAACTGTTACCAAACGCAAGGAAATTTTATTGTCACGTGTGTTTACTGATCGTAAGATTTTATTACCTATCCATTTGTCATCGTCACTTTTACTTAGCCAAACTCGCGTAGTTTCCAACATAGCCGCCAATTGCCTCTAACTGTTATTAAATTGGCAGCCATGTTGGAAAGTACGCAAGCTTTGCCAAGTAAAAGTAACGATAACAAATGCACAGATAATAAATCTTACAATCGATAAACACACGTAAAAATTACAGATCAGTAGAAAAATAATTTTTCTTGCGTTCGGTAACAGTTATTTGTTATCTATTTGTTTTTTTGTTTTGTTTTTCACCCTCTTTTTTCTTGTTAACTATACTGCAAAATCGTCAAAAAGGCATATATATAGCCAAACGGTTTGTATAAATAAAATGTAAACTAAAAAAAAAGCTCTACTTATTATTGTGCACTATTATATAAACACGGTTGATTTATAGGATGAACTCCTATGGGCAAAACTCACAAGCATGTATAGGTGAACTTGTAAATTAATGGTTTCCATATTGGATTCGCAGAAAGAGAAGATATTATCTTTTATTGAGTTAAAACTATTTTTGGTGTAATTCTCTGCCAAATCGTAAACACGTCTAAGAATCGGTTTGGAATTGCATGCCGCTATTTTGTTTAGTATTCTGTCGAAATTCCCCTATTGACTAGCGTTAATAATAGCCATAATTGTTGAATGGAATCTATAAGAAAGAAAACAAAGAATTAACCTCATCTAATCGCACCACCACCACCCTCTTTGCACGCTCGGTGTATATCCGCATATGTTCAGGCAAGGTGACCTCTGTGTCACCCCGGGCAAACTAACTCCGTTAATTACAGCATCATTAGTGCGTCGTTTTGAAAATAGTTTCATCTGCAAGCAGGTGTTTGTACTCGTGACAGACTTAAAAAAGAGACGAGAAAATGGCGAATTGTTTAGAGGAAACATAAAAGAGGACTGTTAGTATCCAACCATTTTTTACATATGGAAATTGCGGAGGGTATATTGTAAAAAGAGGCGAATTTAAAATGTCTAACGTACGTGCGCCCGGCCTTATTATTCGCGATATGAAGAGAGGTGGGAGGAAAGGAACGAATAAGAACGTGAAAAACGGTAGTAGGAAGAATAGCGAGGCTGCTTCTTTCAAAGCTTGATACCGGTCAACAATTCAGAATCCGTGCGTTAGCTGTCAGTGTCGGCTGCTGATTCTACTTCGAATACTCAATATTTCCTAATAAACTTTTTTTGTTTTAATACTTGATTGATTTGTGCGAAAAATGAAATATGTCTCTGTCATTTTTTATTTAAATGAATTTTGGAATTTTTAAACGGTGTTAAATCGTGTTACAGGGTTTTGCTATAAATAAGATAAAGTATATCGTCGTCTTTGCTGTTTATGAGTGTCCGGCGTGAACGAAGATCTCAAAATATTGTAAAAAAAAAAAAAAACTAATACAAAATTAATATAACCATTGGATTTTTTGTGAAATGTTATCAAGTTGTTTTGTATCTTGATATGGGGCTTCGTTTTTAATTGCATTCTCAGACAGACCAATACTATTAATATAGAATCGATTATGTTTGCTTTATTTAAAAACCAGATAAAACATCCGTAGGAAAATGCTGATTCTAAATCAGCCCTTAGTTCAAAATTGATATCGAGATACAAGCATAAACAGTCACCTGTATCTAATATATATAGATGTGGGCATCTCTCTCTCTCTCTCTATCTATCTCTCTCTCTTTCTCTCTCTCTCTATCTCTTTCTCTCTCTCTCTATCTCTTTCTCTCTCTCTTTCTCTCTCTCTCTCTTTCTCTCTCTCTCTTTCTCTCTCTCTCTCTCTCTCTCTCTCTAGGCCGCCGGATAAAATGTTAACATTTTTACTGTTTGTTCGCTATTCAGCGTTGGCCGAGTGGTTCTAGATGTCGGGATTTGAGTTGTAAAATACTCGGAATTCGGGGTTTTGAATCGCATGGCCAGTAGTGAATAGTCATATCTCTATGCTGATGAGGCCCGATTATAAAGGGCGAAACGTATACGTACATAGATAATAAACTAAAAAAATATTTATTATATATATGTATATATCAATGTGTATGTATATATATGTATATATTAATGTGTATATATATGTATATATTAATGTATATATATGTATATATTAATATATATATATGTATATATTAATGTGTATATATGTATATATTAATGTATATATATGTATATATTAATGTGTATATATATGTATATATTAATGTATATATATGTATGTATATATTAATGTATATATATATGTGTGTATGTATTAATGTATGTATATATCTGTATATATCAATGTATATATATGTATATATATATATGTATATATTAATATATAGATACATATATGTATATATATATATATGTATATATTAATATATACATATATATATGTATATATTAATATATATATGTATATATTAATGTATGTATATATTAAAATATATATGTATACATTAATATATATATATATGTATATATAAATGTATATATATATGTATATATTAATGTATATATATATATGTATATATAAATGTATATATGTATATATATTAATGTATATATATATATGTAAATATTAATGTATATATATAATTGTATATATATATTAATGTATATATATAATTGTATATATATATTAATGTATATATATGTATATATGTATATATTAATGTATATATATATTAATGTATATATATAATTGTATATATATATTAATGTATATATATGTATATATGTATATATTAATGTATATATATATTAATGTATATATATATTAATGTATATATATGTATATATGTATATATTAATGTATATATATGTATATATTAATGTATATATATATTAATGTATATGTATGTATATGTATATATTAATGTATATATATATACTAATGTATATATGTATATATTAATGTATATATATATTAATGTATATATATATATATTAATGTATATATATACTAATGTATATATAAATGTATATATTTATATTAATGTATATATATATTAATGTATATATATATATTAATGTATATATATATATATATATTAATGTATATATATATATATATAAATGTATATGTATATAGTAATGTATATATATATACTAATGTATATATATGTATATAATAATGTGTATATATATGTATATATTACTGTATATATATGTATATATTAATGTATATATATATATGTGTATATATATACATGTTTGTATATATATTAATGTATATATATGTGTGTATATATATATTGATGTATATATACATGTGTATATATTGATGTATATATGTGTATATATATTGATGTATATATATGTATATATATTAATATATATGTATATATATATATATGTATATATATTAATGTATATATATGTGTGTATATATATTAATGTACATATATACGTAATAATGTATATATATAAATATATCTTAATATATGTATATATATATATATTAATGTATATATATATGTATATGAATGTACATATGTATGTATTAATGTATGTATATATTAATGTATATGTGCATTAATATATATATATATATATATATATATAAATGTATATATATTTTTATATATATATTAATGTATATATATATATAGATATATATATATTAATGTATGTATATATTAATGTATGTATATATTAATGTATATATATATTAATATATATATATATAAATGTATATATATTAATGTATGTATATATTAATGTATGTATATATTAATGTATATATATATTAATATATATATATAAATGTATATATATTTATATATATATATTAATGTATATATATAGATATATATATTAATGTATATATATGTATGTATATATACATTAATGTATATATATAGATATATATATTAATGTATATATATATATATGTATAAATATATTAATTTATATATATGTATATATATATTAATGTATATATATGTATATATATATTAATGTATATATATGTATATATATATTAAAGTATATATATGTATGTATATATATGTATATATATTAAAGTATATATATATATGTATGTATATATATATGTATATATATATATCAATGTATACATATATTAATGTATATATATGTATGTATATATATATCAATATATATATATCAATGTTTTCATAAATCTATGTATATATATATGTGTAAATATATATGTATGTATGTATATATATATGTATTTATATATATATGTATTTATATATATATGTATATGTATATATATGTATATATATATATGTATATGTATATATATATATGTATATGTATATATATGTATATGTATATACATATTAATGTATATATATGTATATGTATGTATATATATATATGGGTATTTATATATATATATATATGTATATCTATATATATGTATATGTATATATATATGTGTAGTTATAGATATGTATTTATATATATATGTATATGTATATATATATATATGTATATGTATATATATATTAACGTATATATATATATGTATATGTATATATATATATATATATATATATATATATATATTAACGTATATATATATGTATATGTATATATATATATGTATATGTATATATATATATTAACGTATATATATGTATATGTATATATATATATTAACGTATATATGTATATGTATATATATTAACGTATATATATGTATATGTATATATATATATGTATATGTATATATATATTAACGTATATATATGTATATGTATATATATATATGTATATGTACATATATATATGAATGTATATATATGTATATATATGTATATATATATATGTATATGCATATATATATATATATTAATATATGTATATGTATATATATATATATTAATATATATGTATATATATGTATATATATATGTATATGCATATATATATATATTAATATATGTATATGTATATATATATATATTAATATATATGTGTGTATATATATATTAATGTATGTAGATTACACTCTATTTTCGATCGTTTTTCTTTTTTCTTTCCCTTTTTCTTTTTTTCTTTTTCTTGTTCTTTTTTTCTTTTTTTCTTCTTTTCTACTTTTTCCTTTTTCTTTTATTTTTCCTCTTCCCTTTCTTTTTCTCTTCCTTTACTTTATGCTATCCCACAATTCCCAAATAATTTTAATACATTGCAACGATTCGTTTTTGATACCATTGATACTTTTGTAGTGGTTTTTGCCTTGGAATATGCTTAACTGAATACAGGAAGAATATTGTTTTCCTTGAAATGGCCACTTTTATTTGATCCTTCTCCGAGGACAACCGACCTGAGTTGAATCGTTGTCGTTGGATTTTTATACAGATTCCTCTGGATTTACCAATATTTCTGAGCCCCACGTTTTTTTGGAGTTCGTTATTGGTGATTCCCATGTCCGTTTGAACTTTTTTTTTTTAAACTCTTTCAAATTTAGAACTTTGACAGTCCTATCCTGTCAACTTATCAATCATAATTTTTCCTCTGATGATAAAGTTTTAATCTTTGAAAAGCCTGGTTTAAGGAATGAAAGAGAAAAAAGTAAATGTTTTTATTAACTAAACTGCTCATTGTTTTGAACAACTGAAGATATCGATTTGCTTCCATTTGCATGTCTTATTAATTTTCATTGACGTACCATATATATTAATGTATATATATGTATATATATATATAAATGTATATATATGTATATATATATATAAATGTATATATATGTATATATATATATATATGTATATGTATATATGTATATATATAAATGTATATATATGTATATATATGTATATGTATATACATATATATTAATCTATATATATGTATATGTATATACATATATATTAATCTATATATAGGTGTATATATGTATATGTATATATATATATTAATGTATATATATGTATATATATGTATATGTATATATATATATTAATGTATATGTATGTATATGTATATGTATATGTATATGTATATATATATTAATGTATATATATGTATATATGTGTATATATATGTATGTATATATATATATTAATGTATATATATATGTATGTATATGTATGTATATATATATTAATGTATATATATATATGTATGTATATTAATGTATATATGTATATATTAATGTATATATTAATGTATATATATGTATGTATATTTATGTATATATATATGTATATATTAATGTATATATGTATATATTAATGTATATATATATATGTATATATTATGTATATATATATATATATGTATATATTAATGTATATATATATGTATATATATATGTATATGTATATATTAATGTATATATATATGTATATATATGTATGTATATATATACATATTAATGTATATATATGTATGTATATATATATACATATTAATGTATATATATGTATGTATATATATATACATATTAATGTATATATATGTATGTATGCGTATATATATATATTAATGTATATATATATAATTATGTATACATATAATTATGTATGTATATATATATGTATATAGTTATATTTATTTATATATATATATATATATATATATATATATATATATATATATATAGTTCATTCAAAAACATTTTATTTACAAACAATTGTTTAATCCTATTTTATAAATATGGTATACAAAATTTACTAAACATACAGAAAAAGGCTTCATC
This sequence comes from Sepiola atlantica, assembly GCA_963556195.1. Lineage (NCBI taxonomy): Eukaryota > Metazoa > Mollusca > Cephalopoda > Sepiida > Sepiolidae > Sepiola > Sepiola atlantica. The sequence continues at coordinate 128,187,239 of OY744522.1, forward strand.
GGTGTATTATATACCACAGGTCGACTGAAAAAACTAGGTGCGTCCAATACTTATTTATTTAATAAAAACATTTAATTTTATATTTATTTTTCTTATTTTTATCACTCCAATCAAAAGGGAAACGTTGCTTAGACTCTTTTTTGCATTTTGAAATTCATAATTCATCATGTCCACAATATTTGTTTGTTTTCTATCGTTAAAATGTTCATATTTTACTCATAAAAAAAACACGTGGCAATAAGAGAATAAATAATTCACACCAAGCGTTATTATCCTTAGTCTACTATTTTCCCCCCATTTTTACTCTCCTGGCTAAGTCCTTCTGCGCTTGAAACCAACGGTGCGAATGTTGTACTAATTTATCTGTACCAATATATATATATATATATATATATATATATATATATATATATATATATATATATATATATATATATATATATATATATATATATATATATATATGTATATATATATATAAGCGGTGATTTTATGGAAAATATATATAAATATAGTTTCAAGGATATCTTATTGGTCCAGTGGTAGAACGCTGGACTATAGACATCAATATCGAAGATTCGATCTCTGTCTAAATTAGTCATGCTGATGACAGCTGTGAACCAGAAACACGTGTCCATGGATTACTTTTATGTACGTATAAAATGTGTGTGGGGTATCCTGTAATTAAGCCCAATGTGTATTTATTTATATACAAATAAATATAAAGCTGTCCCGTTAGCGAGTAAAATAACGTGCTTTTTCTAGTCCCCGAACGTAACCATTAAAAATGTTGACAGAAAGCGAGGAAGCAACTAGCAAGTCAAACAACCTCCGTCGCCTGAAATAAATTCGAAAAGAAATCTTCCACTCTAAATAAGAGGTCAATTATTATTAGACGCCTTTAAAGTTCGTGGAGATACCGATTTTAAGAAAAAAACAGCCATTTTGTTTCTTCAGTTAGTAACGTAAACAAAATAGCTGCTTTGCTCAGAATTGGTATTTAGGCTCCTGAAAATATTAATTTTTAACGTAAATAGGTCACAAATAAGTAGGTAAACCAAAATAAAGTGTGTTTGATTTTTTTTCATAACTCTATTTCCTTTAAAATAATTAATGTCGGTAATAGTAATGATTACCATATATATATATATATATATATATATATATATATATAACATGAGCTAATTGACTTCTACATTTTTGTCTCATTTAGTTCTTTTGTGCACACTTGCTCTTTTTCGATGTCTCTTTGAACATTTAAAGATCAAATAACCAAAGCGAAACAAAATCACATCAAAGAAAGGGTAAAATCAAAATTGTATTTTACCTTCACCCCCCCCCCCCTCCATCGCCGGCTCGCCCCCATCTATTTCTCTACCCACTGTTTGCGCGTTGTATTTTCGCCTGATTTCAAATATATTGCAAATGTCGCTAGAAATAAGGAATAAAGAATTTTGTTTTTAGTTTCTGAATAAACGCATCGAAACAAACAGAAAATTAAATGACAAAGCAATGAAAAGGAAGGAAAGAAAAGTTAAGGTGATTCACACACGCTCTCTCGTTGTTTTTTTGCCATAAGGTTGCAAGTTTGTAGCAGAGTAAAACAAAAATTCGTCACAAGTGACAGAAAATAACTGCAGCCTGTGTGTAATGAATAACGCTGACTATAGTAGGGCGTATACGTGACAGTGGCATGTAAGAGTGAAAAGCTTAATAGTAGTTGTTGTGAGAAGAGTTCAACATAAGGTATGATAACAGAGGAAGTAGAAATAATACTTACGTTTTTTTAGACATATGCCTGGGTGTGGAGAGGTGTTTTGAAGTGAAACATTGTGAATACCGGAACTTCTAAATCCTACTAATACTATTATAGAA